>CM071934.1:94274883-94650689 GCA_016081115.2 Rehmannia glutinosa | reverse complement strand
TAGGAATATTGACGCTATAAACTCTGCCTCAAAAAGCTTCTTTCAACAATGTCAACACGTGTATACCTATACGAAGAAATGTTATAAATAGTTAATACCTCATCCTCATGAACTAAAGTACAAGTAGTAGAAATTGACGCTATTAACTCGCCGAAAGCGTGTTTTAACATCCCAGGCAATGGTATATGGTAGTTGTCGATTGATATTGATGAATTGGAATTCATCATTTTGTTCTTTCGTTCTTCAATTCTTCACTAGTTCTTTGAAAATACCAAAAGAATCGACAAGTTTGTGGTCTTCTTTGTATCAATCACATGGCATTATTAAGTACTTTTCAACTCGCTTTCAGGCAGAAGTATTCCGAGAAAAAAAAAATCCTTACTAAAGTTGTTCACCATTTGTCCTTAAGTTCATACAATCGCTTGAACCATATTTGTTCCTCCAATCCATGTGCAAATCATGTTACTCCAACAATTTTCAAACTGGCTTTCATCCTTACATCCCTGACAAACATTTCCTAAATGCATTGTTAAATGAATTGTTGCTTTTCAACCGTCTAATCCTACTCACAACATTCTGATAAAGATGCCTTTGGCATAACCTATGTTTTGTCCTGCGGGAAAACTTACATGAAAATACTTGACAGAGTTAAAGTAACACTTTTATACTTAAAAGATCGAGTTTAAGAAGTAAGTATCATATTTGTTAGATACGATCCTGAGATTAGCAAGACATCTCATTTAAGAGGCAAAAATCATATTGCCTGATCAGAGAACCGTTTATGCATAAAAGAATAATTTATGCATAAAAACGACCGTGATTTCTTAGAGTTAAAGTATCATTATCTTTGATACAACCATATAGTAAGACAATAGTTAATAATGAAAAATACACATGATAAGTTAAAGTACGCTTTTATTTATAAAAGTATCAGATATTAGTTAAAGATCATACATTTTCTATTCATTAGAAATTGTTTGAGTCTTGATCATGAATATAGTGATAGGCACTTTCCTCTCATGTATTTCTTAAAAACCTCAAAAATCCACTCAAATTATTCAGTTTTTGGTTCAAAAATGCACAAACATCATATTATTCAATGATTGTGATGCCAACAAATGGAGCACAAATCAAATTATATCTAATTAGGTGCGTTATGTTGTCTCAAAATCTTGTGACATCTCCAAATATTTAAGTAATCTTCTCTCATCATTGAGTCTCTCCAAAAAAAAATATTTCTTAATTTGGTTGTATAATCTAATTTAACTCTAAAAATAAAAAGTCATCCTCCTCGGATTGTTGTTCATACAACATTTCAACTAATGTTTGTGTATCTCCACCTTCTATTTCTTTCGATTTCAAATGATTTACAAAATTCAAATGATCTATGATAGTGTGTCCAAACCTTCCTGATCTATCTTCGCTTCATGTGTTATATCTCGATAAGAATGTGTTGGTCTCATTCCCGAAGAAACCATATCTTCTATGACTTTCCCCTTTTCACTTGTAATTTTCCTTCGGAGAAGCGATGAAGGTGCTCAACTCTTTCCTAGTAAATGGATGATTATGTTCTATAACATGATTCAAAACTCATAAAGACCTTTTTCATTTAATTTCACTTTCATTTGTAGCATAAATATCATGTACGGGTAACATGAATGTTTTTCCATTGTTGGAGTTCATGCTCAAATTTCCCGATCTCTTAAATCCTTCAAGAGTAGATTTAAGTATTTTCTCTAGCACAACTCCATTAGTGTGTTCTAGTTGTTGCTTTACTTACTACACTAAACCCTAGTGCACACTATGATCGCGGAGCAATTTATGCATATTGATGGCTCAAAAGCTACTCTAGAAAACCGTAGGCAAAGTGCACCTATCGTTTATAGTATAGATTATTAGTCTGAGTATCATTCCTACGAGGATTGTAAGTACTAATAATTACCGCCTTTTTGTTATCTAATCTAGCAATTTTTCGAGTTTTTGTTTGATGAAAAAGGAAAATAAAGAATCTAACATAAAATAAATTACAAATTGTAAAATGAAGGAAGGTTTGTAAAATAAGAAAACAAGAGATAGAAATGTGTTTGAATGTAAATCCCTCTAGAATGTTTTTGTGATTTGACAACAAAACAAAAACATATAAGCCCTAAGCAAAAACCAACCTCTTTAATAAAATCTCATGTTTTATGGACCGTAGAAATTCCCCGATTTAAGTTAAACCCTTTCTCAAGGTGAAAACTCCTAATCTCAAGTTGATTAACTCAAATCTCTTTCTAGTTAAAACCCCCAAGATTGCATTATAACGATTTGTGAATTCCATACAGGTTTGACCCCAATCCGTAAGATTTATGCCTTATATCTGGATTGCATGCAACTCTTTCACTTAAATAGATTCTATTTCACCATGAATCTCTCGGATTTCATCGATGAAAACAAACTTCAAATTAATATAAAAATATTAACTCGAATGAAATAAGCATGATATAAATGAATCACATGAGGCATAGAATTTTATTAAAAACATACAAACCTTAATCACAAATCCATTCCAGAGTTCATTACATCCAAACACTAGAGTTTAACTACTCATGATTTTGACAAAAGAGTAAAATACACAAGATTTAAGCATTGTAGACATGTTGTACTTATCTTTCTCAAAATCTCAATGGACTTCTTTCTTGATCGATGATGTTGCTCCAAGCCTTCTTCTCCAATATTACCCCAAGCTTTCTCCTCCAAGACCCCTTGATCCCAATTCTACTTAATATGATGAATACAATGAATATTTTCTCAATGTCTAATGAATGAATCTCCCAACTTCAACCCTCGCTTTTATAGGCACCATTTTTGTACAATAATACATTGATAGTGCTATCTTTTGTTAAACAATTTCTCCACTTTCATTGTTGGGTTGGTGAATTCTTGTATTCATATGATAATTGAGAGAAAATGGGGACATGGTGCAACGAGATAAGTGTTAAAGATATACAAAAGTGATCAAAAAGGTTTGGTTGGTGATTTTTCCACAATTTCCGCACAAAAGGTGCTCCGAAGTGGCACATCACACGACTGTTAAGGCAAGACGACTAGGCCATCTTTGCCGCGGAAGCTGAGCAAATGGCCGGACACGCAGCCAGAATCATTAACACGGCAAGGCCATTGTTGCTTGATTACTCGGCCGTGTTGCAATACGCCGGCCGTGTCGAGGCTTTATTTTGTGCGAGTTTTCTCCTTTTTGATCCCCTTCCACATGGCCGTGTTCTACGACACGGCTTTTGGCCGCTTTGGAACCTTTTCCAATTTTTCTTCAATTTATTTCCTTCTTTTTGAACATGGCCATGTTACTTGACACCCCAAGTCATGTTGAGTGATTTTCTTGCCTTTTTGTACTTAATGTTGGCTTCAAATTGCTCACCTATAATGTTAAACACATCCACGATAAAGTGCTAAAAAAAATACTCGAGAAAACTATGATTATTCTAACAAAACAATTTAAAAACTATTGAATTACTACCACAAAATATGTACAAAATGGCACTTATCACATATCATCAAGAGTTAATTACAAAAAATACCTTGAGGTTTGACCTAATTACAAAAAACCCAGCTAACTTTCAAAATCATAAAAATACCCCGAGATTTTATTTTTTGTCTATGTTTAATCCTATAAGCAAAATATATTTCAAAATCCCCTTTATATTTATAAAATCATTGCGGTTTACCCCTATTTTTAACACTAAATCAAACCTCATGAGTACTTTTTGTAATTTGAAAGTTAGTTGGGTTATTTTGTAGTTAGATTAAACCTTAGGAGTAATTTTTGTAATTGTCCCTATCATCAATTGTCTTCCTTTTAATCCAAAACCGTAGAACTAGATATATCCACAATGTCCTTCATGTATTCTCAGGAACATTTAAATGAAACACAATACATTTTAAAACGTCAGGACACTTTTTTGAGTAAAACATAATACTTTGGCATTAAAATGTAATACCTTTTTCCAAGTTATGTGCTTTGTTCAATAGTATCCACCGCATTCATAATTTCATCTTCAATGATTTTTATATCTTCTTCATCACTAGAAACAACAACTCACCAATTCAAGTTTTCACCTTTGAGTAGAAATGAATAAAATATAATATTAATAAATACTATAAAACATGAAGGTGATTTTTTTTGAATATGTAAATATTAAACTAAGTTAATGTTCATCTTATAAGTAACATATTTATTGATATAAGTTTCACTATTTTTACTAACAAGTGTCTTTTGCTTCTGATTTGAAAATGTTCTAAGATTACTTACATTACAAATGTGTCATATTTAATCAAAAGTATCATGTTTTAAGTGATTAGTATCACCTTTACAAAAAAATATGATTCATGAAAATGTAACTTAGTACATTACATTCTCGATGAGTAAATCGTTTCCATCTTTCATTCTCCATTCTAAGTCGCCTGGTAGCCAATATTTATTGTTGAATATAGTAATAAGTAATGTTTTGTACAACTTTTGTATAAATATAAAATCGAACTCGAGTTAGGGAGAAGGTCGAACCTTGCGAGAAGGTTGAACTTTGAGGTTTGGAGCTACAGAGATCGAACTTGAGATTGATTTAACTTTTGCACAACTTTACATCTTTTGTAACCAAAATTGTTGTGAAAATTGCGAAGAGAAAGGTCGCGATTTGGAGTCAGGAGTTAGAGATCGCGATTTGAACCCTGACATTCGCGATTTGAGCTGGGAGGCGTGAGTTACTTGGGGTCGGTTCCGATTGGGCCCAACGGTTAGGCCTAATAAGCGGGTCCAATTTTGCCTTTTGTTTTCAAAAATAAGTGGATCCTTGGATCTAGGCGGGGCGATTGGGTGGTAGGATCCGCCTTACGGATTAGGATCCGTAAGGCATTTGTCCCCACAAAGACCTACTTTTTTAAGTGTTTCTATGACATGTAGCCTTTAACTAGTACTATAATTCCACGTTTTGACTTTTAGTATTCCATAATCAGGGATAGATACAAAAAGACAATCTTTGTAAGGTTTGGGTTAATTACAAAAAACGAGAAATGTGTCAAAATTACTAAAAACCTTCAGTTATGTTTTGTCTAAATATAAGTGGGGATAATTGTAACATTTTAAAGATCACTGAAAATCAGAAGACAAAAATCAAACTCTAGAGTTTTTTGTAATTTTCAACCACTGAAGTTTTTGTAACTAGCTCAAACCCTGGGGTGTTTTTGTAATTATCCCCTAATCAATATTTCTATTATATGTGTATAGTTCTTTCCGTACTTAATAATCTTTACAAATAACAATCTAACTATGTTGAGGGCAAATTAACTTTTTTAAATTATTATTTTACATATTTATTTAATTCAAAAATTATTTAATTAATTGTCCGATATTATTAATTATTATTGGATTGTTATTAAATATTACTAATCGCCTCGCTATGCCCGAGCATCCCCAACCCTACTTTATCACACTAAGCCTATACTACCCACCAATCCAGGTGAAAAGGTCCATTGTTAATCATTTGTAAGTAATCCGAATTAATTGCACCTAATTACTATCCTTTAGCTCGATCAATTATTCTCCTACACGATCGACTTGGATATTAGAGGGGTTTCTTAACTCGAGATGATTCTAGAGCCCCTAGCATTGTTTGAGTGTTGCAGTTAGTTCCATGTGAAGATTTCTCTTGTGGAGTGGAATTTGTAGACGTCACATATAATTGCCTTGACTTTAAGTGATGTGTTCTCTTAGCACATCAAACTCAAACATGGGAACAAAAAAAAGAAAATTATGTGTACAACTTATTTAAAAGGGCAAGAAAATATTTTTTTTTGAAAACGACAAGAAAATATTTATAGAATTGAAAATTTATTTCGACATTTAGATTCATAACATTTTTTTAGATATTCAATTTTTTTTTAAAAAAAAAAGAAACCATGGATTATAATAAGTTCAATTGTGCAAACACTTAACTTTCCAAGTAGCATAGTCGGTTATATAACCATAATAATTTATTTTCTTCGAATATATACATTAATTCGATTAAATAAGTTTATTTTCTACTTCTCCTTTCTTTTGATACTATTACACTACAAGAAAATGCATGAAATTCCAACGGAAAAAAACTGGAATTTGGCCAATTACCGTTGGAATTATCGATTCCAACTAAATTCCAACAATAAATTCATCGTTGGTAAAATTGCCGTTGAATGGCAAAATTCCAATGGAAATTCCAATGAAAAAAAATATTTTCAAATAAGCTTCAGCGTATTTTATCCATTGAATATACAACTCATGGAAAAAACTCCAACATATTTTTCCAACACTAATTCCAACATAGTTAAACCATTGAATTTTAGTCCAATGGTATATCCATTGAATATATATATTTGTTGGAAAACTCCAACGGAGTTATGCCATTGGAATTTAATCCAATGGTAATTCTAATGGTATATATCTATTGGAATATTCAATCATTTTATCTCATTGCCTAATATAATTAACTTCCAAGTGGGTCACCCATCATCAATTTGTCCCAAGTCAAACGCTTAACTATGTAGTTTTAATACGATTTATTCTAGAAGAGAAGATGCGTTTTATTGATATAAATAATACCATCAAATCTTTTAACCCTATTAAAATTTTCCAACGGTATTGGAGTTTCCAACGAATTTTCCAACAACTTGTTGTACCATTGGAATTTCCTTTGGAATTTTTAAAAACTCCAAATGAAATTCCAAACGATTAATTCCAATATTTTGATTACCGTTGGAATTTTTCAATGATATGTTTTAGCGATGGAATTATCAAGTTGAATTTTTAAAATTCCAACAAGATTTCCAATGGTTTATTCCAACGATTTTATTTCCCGTTGGAATTATTGTTGAATTTTCCAACGGTTTGTTGTGATGTTGGAATTTCGTTGGAATTTTAAATTTGAACTGAAATTCCAATAACTTATACCAATGGTTTTCTTTAATATTGGAATTGTCATTGGAATTTTCCAACGATATAATGTAGCATTGAAATTTCCGTTGGAATTGTAAAATTCCACCATTTTCTACTGCTGGATTTTTTTTTGAATTTGATTGTTTTCTTGTAGTGTTATTAGTTGTACCATTTTGTCAAAAGTGTAACATTCTTTCAATACTTAATCGGAGCAATTAAGCTATTGTCAAACAAGATTAATGATGCATATATATTGTAGATGTATTTTAATGAATATTTATATGTAATCATCTTACAAAATTCAAATACATCTTGTTTTTACGATAAACATTGTCAAAATACACAATCGTATATAATTAATTAAGTAGAAAAGTTTTGTTTCACTTTATTAATGTTGTGCATGCAATGAACTTAAACCCTTCTTTTTTCTAAGTTAGTTTATTTTCCTGACAATTCTTTGATTGCTTTTGGGAATCAAATAATTCATCATATGATATTCATACTAAATATAATGTTTAAATTGTTTAAGAAAAACATGAACATTTTGATAATTGCAATAATACTCGTATTGTTAATTATTCATTAATATTTATAATTTAAGTTTCATAGAATCAATTATTGTATTTTTATTTTTCTATGACAGCTAATTAGGTAAAACCATGTAAAGGGAAAAAAAGGTAGATAAGGTTTGGGGACACAATTCATGATGTGGCACATGTACCCCTAATTGTCCCTTATTTAAATTAGCAACTATCAAGTACATATGTACACAGACTAACACCTCATACTTTCTCATAATGTTTTATGGCATCGCTTACAATACATAACCCCAAAACATGCATAAAAATTGATTTGGAAAAAAATATTTTTCAAAATTTATGTTGTTTATTATCAGTTATCACCCCTTTTCTTTGACAATTACATTTGTTTTAAAGAAAAATAGGTTATGTATAGAAATTATTGTTGTACTGAAAATATAACCCTAAATAATAATAATAATAATAATAATAATAATAATAATAATAATAATAATGCATGGCATGATTTTAGTTTGATTCGTGAGTCTGTGACTATTGTTATTGCCTACCGTAATAATAATAATAATAATAATAATAATAATAACTAACAACAACAGAACCCGTCATTACAAGAAAAAAATAGTTAACCTACGTAAAAATCAGAGATAAGATAAGAAAATCAGAAAGTGTAGGTAAAATCATCAGAAAGAAAAATATTACCTACATAATATAAAAATTATTGGTAAATACCTACAAAAACTGGCTGAATTGAACAACCTGTTCTGTAATTTGTCCGGTATAATTCTTGAAAATAATATTTTTTATTCGCAGGTAACTGTGATATTTAGTGACAAAATTATTTCTATCAGAAATTAAGCCATTAGAATCGGAATTTTCTTGTAGTGCGTAATTGTTGTTTTTTCTTAAATAATTTTTGTTTCATTGCAAAATGGTTTAATGACAATCTTTTAAATCAAAATGAGGAAAATAACAATTATATGTATGTGGATAAGTTCAAACTTTTATAAGGAAAATTTACGAATATAGATAATTTCTCCATATATTAAAATCCTAAATTCAAATAGACCCACTCATAAATAAGAGGCAAAAATTACTTATGTGTGATGTTAAGTGTTCGGTAAAAATATATATTAAAATTCTCATTTTGTAGAAGTCGTAAAAATACTTTCAAAGGTAAATTTTCGTGATTTTAGAAAACCGACTTTTAGAAAAGTGATTTTTTTCTTAAAGTCCATTTAAAATTAACTATCAAAATTTAATTCTTTTTTTTTTTTTTTTTCTAAATAGACATCTACACCTAAAAGTTCATTTGAAATGGGTACAAAACATTCTTGTGGACCATTCTCTTCTTGCAAGTGCACCTTTGTTGCGTCCTCTTTCACTATCAATATTTCCTTTGTTTCTATTGCCAACTTGCACTTTACATATTATGTTCTATTTCGGTTTTTATATTCTGCATACACTTATCAGTCCGGATTCTCTGTTACATTCTCAATTTTATTTGTGGCTTTCAATACAATTGATGAATGTCATGTGATGATGCTATCATTATTTTACGCATGACACGTATATGATGTATTCAGACTCAAATGAAGAATAGAACAAAACAGATAATATCGATGTTTGACTCCAATATATACGCCCACATACACACACATATATATTGTTGCGAAAATTATTATTTATTATTATTATTATGTAATCTCATTAATTATCCAATATTACTCATTAATTATCACTCTGAGATAAAACTACATGGCCTACACGAAGCTCATATTCGCCCATGCTACGACTCTCTTCTACGCAAAAAAATTTCGCTACTCGGTGTGATATAAAGATTCTTTCATCTCATTTCGTAGAAATCGGTTTGACCCGATAAAAAGACCATATTGGGTTCTATATTTTAGAGGCTCAAAATGAACCGGTATTTTTGGCCCTACCCATTAGGCCTGGAAACGTTGGTTTGGTGGCCCAATTTTTCAAGTGTATTTCGCTACCCGACCCGATTCTCGATACATGTACTCATTTGTAAGTCAATTCATAAATTTACATCCAAAGATCTTTATTTATCGCTTCCAATCTTCTCACATTTCACCGCACTTTACTTTGAGTATCTGGATAAGTATCCCCCGTGACTCCGCCCATATCACGCTTCTTTGACACAGAGTGCAAGTTCCCACCACATAAAATTCCCAATTCCAGGAGGAATAATACTTTGACTTGTTCAAGTTCTCGACCGAGGATCTCATGGGGAAACAAAATCATATATATATATATATAAGTGATTGGATCAAATGACCACATAATTGGGAGTGAGACAGGTGTGGACTAATCTTGTCCACAAATCCGTAATTTTAGATGGTTGAGATTTACCCAATTTAATAAATATTTTTTATTTAATTTAAATTTGAAAAGGGCATTATTGTAATTATGTTGGTAAAAAATGAAGATTTAAAATTATTAATTATACAAATGAAATAAAACAACCAACCTGGACAAATTTGATCTGATGCAATGCAGACAATGAAAGAAAAAAACATCCTCGCCGCCCAAACACTCCGCAACACGATAATGGGGTCCACACTCATGGCCACCACATCATCCTCCTCCTCTGCTTCCTGTTCGCCACATCGCTAAAGACGTATAACGGGTGAAGGCCCTAATCCACGCTGGTTTGGACGCGCACGGCGAATTCATGGTGGTGCCGAATACGTGATACTCCTCGCCCTCTTCCTATTCTCCTTCGCCACACTCGCTCGACAGTTTATCAATCGTGTCATTTCTAATTAATCGTCCGCCTAACACCACGGCAAGGCGAGGAGGCGAGAGACTCAAGGCGATCAAGCTGGGGTCATTGGAGAATTACCAAAGAACAGGATTTGGGGTGTTTACGACTTAGATATTTTTCGATGTATACTTAGATGTGTTTTTTGTCATAAATAGTTAAATTTTGATGTATGTATTTATGTTGTTGTATACTTATGTTTTTTGTTGTATACTTATATGTGTTTTGTTGTATACTTATATTTTGTTTGACAATTGTAATATGCAGAAAAATTATGTTAAAATATACAACAAAAAATAGTGTTAAGTGTACATCAAATATATGCTAAATATACAAATACAAGAATGAGCGTGATTTTCTCTCTATATATAATTGATTTACTTAATCCACTATTCCCTGGCATGTTAATGAGCGTGATTCTCTCTATATAACTGATTCTTTGATTCACGGTCCCCACATATTTTTGTTTGACCATTGTAATATGCAAAGAAAATTATGCTAAACATACAAAAAAATAGTGTTAAATATACATCAAATATATGATAAGTGTACAAATATACTTTGCAGAGCAAATAGAGATGCGTGATTTTCCCTCTCCAGCCGCAATTTTCTCGCGATTTTCTCTCTCCCACGTGATTTTCTCTCTCCTAATAACCGATTTCATATTTGGATGGTCCCCACTTGGGTAATTTGACTACTATACCCTTTATTTTGATTTAATTAAATATTTAATGTAATTATAACCCCTATTTATCTTAAAAATCCCATTGATATAACTAAAGGAGGTTGAGACGAGTCCACATTGTCTCACTATAATATGTGGTCTCATTTTAACCTCCCTATATATATATATATTTTGTACTTAACATTCATTTATGATGTAGAATACGATATGAAACCTCAAATAAATTAAAATAGAGGATCGAGCAGATTAGTCCCATGCGGCAACACGAGCCATCAAAATAAAGATAAAAATAAAAAATAAAAGAGTGAGATTGCTCATAAATTAACAGATCTACTTATCGTAGTTGGTACCATAGGTTGCCTAATCATATACGCATTATATATCCAACATTTATCGACCCCATATTCGTGGATAAATCTTTATTTCCTCATTTTTTTTTTATCTATTATAAGAGAAGAAAATATTGCGAAATGTCTTTATTTTGGGGGAGGGGGATGAGGGGCAAATTCTAATAACTATTGTGTGTGGTGTTTGGTTTTCTCGAAAAATAGATAAAATAACGGACAAATAAGTAAGTCGAGGCGAGAATCGATTCTATCCGCAAAACAAACGGTTCTAGGCAATCGTCTCTAAGATACAATGACTTTTAAGTTCGACTTAGCAACACTTGCAAAAGTTCTGACTTTACAAAGGAACAAAAATGTATTTAAGAGATTTTTCGAATATACGTAAAGGAAAGACAAAAACAATATCTCCGGAAATGCATGATGTTTAGATGATTTTTCGATGTTCAAACCGAGTTCTAGAGTGTTGTTTATATAGAAATCGGATGCCTGTTCATGTGCATCTTTTCGTCCGAATCGACAGATCACGATCGTGCCATGTGAAACAACCGCGATCCGATGGTCCGACAGATCCTCAAAGCTCCTAGCTTATGCGTACGTGCGGTACAAAGTGCGCCTAAAGCGCCTAACGCGACTATGTCGCGATGGGCGGGTCTCCTACCCGCTCTCCATGGACTAACTGCTCCGACCATCTTTCTTTGCTATTCAACTAGCCAAAGCTGCTCTAAATTGACTTGATCCACTAGTGGTGTACCATAAGGAGCTTCATTTGGTTACTCCTTATTAGTGGTGAAACTCTATATAACTAGTCGAACATTTAATATGTTTCCATGTGAGATATGACTTTCCATATTACGACCCTTTTATATTCTTTTTCTCGTAAAGGTATTTAAGTGGATAACTTTTGTAAGTCAAGCGCTACGATAATCTAGAGGGGGTGAATAGATTATCTCCATCTTTTTGATTTTACCCTCTTTTTCGAACCGAATGCTCAAAGACAATAATAAAGGTGCGGAATGTAAACAACACACGCCGATTTATAGAGGTTCAACCCACCTAGGGCCTAATCCTCTACCACCCCAGATATCCGGGATGGATTTCAAAAAGAAAAGAATTTTATTAATTACCAAAATTAATACAAACTCAACTTACAACACATTGAAGAGCACCACACTCTTCTTCAACACCACCTTTGGAGATTACCACAATCTCCCTTTGAAGATCACCACAATCTTCCTTCAACGGACCTTGTGAAGATTACCACAATCTTTAACCTTGAAGAATACCAAATTCTTCAACACCTCAACAAGAAAATTACCACAATCTTCTCACACCTAGACCTAGATCACCCAAGTGTATTATTACCACAAGAATACTCACAAGGATGTCTTGTGTTGAATGATTGACCAAAAATTAAGATTACAACTCAATAATGAATATTACAATACGAGTGCAAAGTGTAATCAAGAATAGCCTTGACCTCAAGGATGTGAAAGTGATAAGCTGTGCAAAATTACAACAAGAATAATAACTATGAAGAACAAATATTTGCTTGAAGTGTATCTTGTTGTATTGTAGATCTCAATTGTTGTATTGGTTGCTCCAAAACTTCCTCTATTTATAGGAGATGATTGATCAAACATAGGCTCTTGGGGATTGAAAATCTACAGAAAAATACAATTAAAATCAAGAATATAGCTGTTAGAAATCAATCCCACATTTTAAGGAAATGTTGTCTCAATCAAACGGCCATTTTTTTGTCATTAAAGATAGGCACTTGGCCGCACACAAAAAGACGCTTGAAAACACATTGAGAAACAACACAGGCGACCGGTCGTAGGGTACTCAACGGCCGACCTTAACTCCAACCGTCCCCCTTAATGAGAAAACAAGGTTTCGCTCGCTTTGAGCCAATGCCCAAGCACGGCCGACAGGGGCGCGATGGCCGACGCCACCGGCCGACGCCGGCGACCTGGCCGACGCCACTCGGCCGATGCCCCTCGACTGGCCGACCACCCATTTTCACTTCCGCCTCAATTTTTGTTCCAAAATTCATCTTCGTAGTACGGGTTGCCCTACACGGCGACCGATTGACCTCGAGACATGTAAATGTTGTCCAATTTTTGTAAAACTCAAGAAATACTCCGAAAATTTAGTAAAATATTTTAAACCAATCGGAGTATTTAGACAACATTTAGGAACCTAGTTTTGAAGTAAAAACTTATAAACATAAAATCATTAAAAGTGTTGTCCAATTTTATCCGAAATAAAACTTGAAGAAATACTCCTAAAATATTAAAACCATTTTAAAATATTTAGGAGTATTTGGACAACAATTAAAAACATTGTTTTGGTGTAAGAATAAAATCATCAAAATTAAGATAAAAACATGTATCAAACAACTTTATGCATTAATTTTTCGTCACCGAAAATTGGTTGAGAAATTCAAAATGCTAATTTTATCTATCCGCGGTGTAGATTACAATTACATCATTTATTTTCCGAAACTAACATAAAAGACATTATTATACTACTAAGAATGGTTATGTGTATAGTACCAATCAATAAATATTAATTCGTGAAAACCGGTGTTCTAAAAACGATAGACGCTAGTCTGACGACGACAGATGTCTAGCACCTAGACGGAGTTTGAACGGGTTAGGTGGGACCTAATCGAAAGAATAAATTAGTCGGACAAGCAAGGACGAATCCGTAAATTTCTTATAGCGAAACACAATAAATTAAAATGTAAACTATATCAAAATAATTAATGGAGGTGCATTTTAACGAACTAATATGTTGTTTTTTAAATATTTATATCATACATGTTATATAACACTATTAACACTTTTTTAATAATATTATATAATACTTTTTTTTCAATTTATAATATTATAATGTTATTATTGTTATAATATTATTAATATTTTATAAATTATAACTTTATGAATAATATTATTTAGACAATAAATAACAAAAAGAAAAAACAAAAAAAAAAAACATGGGGCACGTGCCCTATAATGGAGCTGCCCCTATAATGGGAGCTTTAACTCCGTCATCATGATAAGCTGGCTTTTTAGACGGAGATTTAAAACAATGGTGAAACTTATCTTTTATTCGAAAAATAAATTGACAGTAAAGATCCAAGTAATTAAAATTACAGTTAAAGCTATGCTCACTTCTGCATCAATTAAGATTTCCCTATATCTCTATTTTCGTCTTGTGTTTAACTTTATCCAAGTGGAAAGACAAATTAATCCATGTCTTATTCTGAATAATTGACACGTATGGACCCACGCACATTTTCAGACATCGCAATTATTGTTTATGAGTCCAATATATAAATCGCATATAATTATAATTGTGATTTTTTTGAGACAATAATACTAACTAAGAACCTTTGATAACTGAGAGAAGAATGCATGTGGCCACACATTATCTGATAATGACCACATTATCTGATAATAAGTGTTTGTTGCCTAATTTACCTCTTCATCACTTGATTCATTTTCTTACATAAATGGCCAACATATCATTCCATTTGTCCCTTCTCACCGACCAAAAAAAGGGGAATAATTACAAATAATACACCAGAGATATAACGTAATTATAAAGAAAAAACTATTTATGTGACAAATTATGTGCAATTTGTAAGACATAAACAAATGTTAATGAATTATTTATAAATTTGCAAGATAATTAGATTTTTTGTAATTAAACTAAACCTTGAAACACAGGCGAAGGAAAGGGGCCGGGGCATATAATTGGGTCCCGACCCATCCCTTTATATTTTTTAAAAAATAATAATATCATTAAGAAATTTTAAAAAATAAGTTAGAGTTTATGTTTTTTTTTAGTTTTTCATCCGAGTCGTCCCATTTTTGTGTGCTGCTTTACCCTACTTTTTGTGTACCAACTACTTTATTGCCTATAGATAGGTTTTGTAATTATCGATTAAAAATAATAGAAAAGAGAGCATGGAAATCGCGAACAATTGTCGTTGTTAGAGTTGAAAAATAAATCAAGCTATTCCATACTGATTTGAAATTGATCGTTAAAGCTCGTTTGAGCTCAATTTATTAACATAACGAACTAATGAAGTTTGACCACATTGTCCGTTCTATAAGATGTAAATTTCTGAGTTTCGATTCAATTAATAAAAAAAGAATAAAATATGTGGAAAAAAATCAAGCTACTCGAGGTCGATTTGTGTTCGCCGATCAAGCCTTTGTTCGAGCTCGATTCGATTAATAATTTAACCAAGCCGAAATACAATTTTGGAAGCTCGATTAAAACTCAAACAAGCTTGAAGTTCTATGTTGCCTGACTCACTCGTTTACACCCCTAATTATCGTGCGATGTAAATCCTTATTCCTTACTAATGTGAAATATTTATTTAACGTCGCTCTCACTATTATGAAATGTTGTATTTCTGTTTACAACGTTAAATCAATTACGTACCCTTCATAATTATTCATAATCATATGCTATTTACGTCCATCATAAGAATAATTGATTCATACACTTTTAACGTCAAATCCTTGTAATAGAAGTTTATAAACCTATTTGGAATTCCAACCAACCACGAAAGGTTGAGCATTTTTGGACTGTGATGATTATTAGTAGTTAACCTATTTTCAGTATTTTTCTCAACCACTCAGTTATTGGTCGACATACATTGGTAAAATCTCAACCGTGATCTTTAACAAGAAATTTCATGACATGCAATAGAAGGTTCTTAATTGGATAGCGACCAAAAATAGAGCATGCGGATTGATATTTCATTTTGATTTTTTAGATAATAATGACAAAAAAAGATTTAGAAAGGAAAATAAATGAATTTTAAGAGTATATAATTTAATATTATATGAAAGTATAATGATAATAATTGATTTTATAGAAATAATAAAATATTGATTAGATATATGATTGGTGATTAGAAATGTGAGGCGGGATGAATGAATAATATAATTAGTGAGAAGAAAGTGTTGAAACTTGATATCATTGTTTTTTTTTTTTCAAATAAACGACGGATATGTAATTGCTGATTGAAAAAGTGAATGTAGGTGAATAATCTATTTTCTGGAATTTTTTTATAAGCAATTGATATAAAAAAAATCTCCAATAAAAAGAAAAGTGAGGATTTTTGATAAACAAACATTTTTATCTTGTAAAAAGAATGTGAAAAGTGTTTATAAACAATCGTAACTTTCTAAGTAGGTGAGAATATGATGGATGGTTGGCAAAATATTTTGCAAATTTTATCCTCAAGAAATTGTTTTGCCCCAAACATGTTATTGCCTGCAAAAAATCTAAAATACACTGTTTACTTATTCTCAATTTGTCTATCATCTTCCCCAAAAAAAAAAAAAAAAAATTATCTATCATCAATTACATCAAATTATTATTTTAAGAAAAAAATATCGCCTGACGCCTATCAATTATCAACATTACTCAATTATATCACAAATATACTATTCACTCTATCTTATTTTTCAAATCACCAATCGCATCTAATCACTATTTAACAAAAACATCAAATCAACTATTTTACATCTAGCGAGGTAGGACCATGATTCAAAGGGCCCTAGGCGATATTCTGAAAATGGGCCCGTATATTATAAATAAATTTTTTATCTTAAAATATTACTCTAAACCAAGGACTGAAAAATTAATTGTAATACTAATTATAATAATAAATAGAGAAAATAATTATTTTAGCTAGATAGCACGACTAATTAAAAATAGTAATATGCTAGAAAGGTAACTACAATATATATTATCAATCAATAAATTGAAATTTATATGCGGGCAAGACAACAACAATAATAAAAATAATATTAGAACTAATAATTATTTGTGTATTTTTTTTATCTCTTATTCTGCCTTTTTCTTTTATGAATTTATGGAACTGAAATGATTTTATCACAAATAGATTTGAGGTTTGCTATAAGTTTTTATCAAATTTTCCGATTGTGCCACTTTTGGAAAGATAATAAAAGAATACAGAAGTCAACAATTTGATTAGCTGAACACAAAAATATTGATGATTACTGATGCTATAATTAGAAACACCAAAATAAAATACATATTTGCTAAAAATTAATCAATTAACAAGTGTATAATATATATATATATATATATATATATGTAATGGCTAAAGAGTACAAAAAAAAAAAATTGGGCCCCCAAATTATATGGGACCCTAGGCTGGGGCATGTCCAGCCTACCATCAAGTACGAGCCTGACATCTAGTCACACACAAGATTTATTCCCATCTTTTCAAATAATTTCTTCACACTATTCTCTCAAAAAATAAAAAGGAATACATAAGTTTCATTTCTGATTTCACTATGTTTGCCCAACTTCTTAGTTCTTACTTTTTACAAGCAACCCAACTCACAAGAAAAAGTTGAGCGAAATTCTCCGATTTTTAACATCAAAAAGTCATTTTTAAACCAAGAAAAAATCTTGTAAGGAGAATATGCCTAGGGATATCAATGGGCTGGGCTTAGATATGGTTCTCCCAGGCCCAAAATCCGCCCATTAAGAAAACACACGACCCGCACCAACCCCGACCCGCCTCACCTTAGACCCAAACCTCCAACCCATACCCGTGTCTAGCAAGTAAAACCTGTTAGACCCATTAAACCCGTCAAATTCATACTTTGGACAAATTTGTATGATTTTTACTCAGAAAAATGTTAAAAGAAAATTATGCCAAACATGATATTTATATAATTTTGTAGATATTATATAAATTATGAAATAAACACCAACAATACATATAAATCAATAGCTCTTCAACAACAATATACACATTCTATGTATAAATTAATTATATGAATCGGGTATGGGCTAAACTCGTTACCTGATCCAGACCATTCTGTTTTAAGAATCAATACTTGTTATCCGCCCCATACCCATTTATTGGTCTTATACCCGCCAAAATAAGACAGATCTGGTTCGGATGTGAGTATTGTCATCTCTAATATGCCCCAAACAAGATCAACATAGCACGAGCCTAAAAACGCATGCCAGGTTTATTCAAACTTCATGCAGCTCAAAAGGCTACAAAGAACAGAATTCACCAACTACTATATATTTGGTTATGGTGCATTTATGAAATACAAAGCAAAAACCCATTAAAAGAATGCAGGTCCAACACTAAAGCTGAATCGAGTCTTTATTAACCAGATGATTCTAAATCAAATAAACTTAAATTTGTTCAGCAACAAAAATATCAATCATTCGTCGTTGCTGAACACAACTAAATCTAGTTTACAATATACTGAATGCTAATAACTAAAACAAAAATTTCTTGAAACCTCATATTTTATCCCAGAAAACTCATACTAAGCGTCTACTTCAGCAAGTTAGCATTTGCCGGTCCATCCGCAGCACCGAGCTGTCGAAAGCAATTCTTTCTAATATTTTACGCACTTAATAGCAGGGGCGTAGCCAGCCGGCTCTAGTACCCCTAGCCCAAAATTTTTTCCCCCTAGCTCAACTATTTTGTTCCCATTAAAAAAAAACATATATATTTTTTTTTTATTTTTTTTACCTTATAAAAATGCAAAAAAAAAAAAAAAAAAAAAAATTGGGGGGGGCTCGTGCGTGTTTCATATATACACCCGAATGATGCAGTATTTATCTGTACTATAATTATATAGTCACTTCTAAAATTCAAGAATTTCCACCCAAAACCCTCCTCAGTTCATATTTTTGCGACTCGGTGAGCCGTTTGGGGTACCTGACATCAATTTGGATCCTCAGAGTTCCCTTTTTCCTAGGATCCTTTGAAACCGGCATTCCTTCGTTAGGGACAGCAATTTCATGTCCGGGTTTGATAATCTCTGTTAAAGGGATCGTTATATTCCTGCCGTCTAGTGTGGTGAGCTCGAAAGTCTTTCCGGTGAGGGATTCGAGGAGTGTTATCTCCTGCTTCACCACTAAATCATTACTGTCCCTCGTGTAAATTGGGTGAGGTTTTTCATCGACCACGAAAATGAGGTCTGCGGGAATGACACCAGGTTCTTCGTTGCCCTTTTCTGGAAAAGTAATCTTTGTGCCCTTTTTCCAACCAGGTTTTATGTCGATAGTTAAGATCTCCTCCAACACCCGAGGCTTGCTGCAAGATAGAAAAGTACACATCAAGACAAATTAAAAGTAGATCAGCATTAAAAAAAAAAGGGTTAATTGCAAAAACTACCGCTGAGGTTTAGCCTATTTACGTAAAAAAACCCAGTCTTCTTTTCAAATTACAAATACATCCTGACATTTGTATTTAGCTTACAAAATTGCACCCTCAAAGGAGGCCTAAAAGGGGTATTTGTTAGGTGAATAAAACCTCAAGGGGATAGTTGTAATTTTGAAAGGTAACTGGAGCTTTCGCAATAAGGCTAAACCTCATTCCCCAAACAAAAGCACAGAGAGATATCCAAGCCACTTATTAAAATGGAAATTCATTTAAAACATATGCAAACAAACATATGAAATTCCTGAAAAGCAATAGCAAACTTCTAATAAAACATGGACCCTAGGGACCTTGAGAGAAATGCATATATCATAGAAAAGTGAGGTACTAAAACAGCATTTGCCCAGAAATTATAATAGAAGTGAGGGATTTGAGAGGCAGAAAATTCTAGACCCCAACATTCGACTTGGAAATATTCCATATAGCTACTCAGTTACATCTGCAAACACATAAGTGTACTAGTAGGTACTCAGTAACTTGGATATATTCCATACTATCAGCTACTCAGTTAGTAATGTAACGATACGAGTATTAACAACCGTAGAAATGCAGGCCATATTTCATCTCTGTTGCAGTCAAAATTCCTATGCTACCACTACACGGTCGTACCACATTAACTACTTAAGGCTAATTCAAAAGAGAGGAGAAGCATGACGTAGAGTTAAAGATTCTATAGGGTGGTCAACAACAAAATAACGGCACCAATAAACCAACCCTAGATAACTTCAACTAGTATTACTGAAACTCAAACCAATTCAGTAATCAACAAGGTGAAACACAAAATCTACAGGAAATTTTTAAAATTATGGTTTTTGTACATTTAAACAAATTTAAATTATTCTGTACAAGCTGCATATTTTGGCTACAGAAATGCAAAATATTGTTAGCACAATATACATTGAGGATACGCTGATTGTTAAACATTAGAAGTGTACCTAGTGGTTTGGATATTGGCTCCTACGACATATCTAAATATGTACTAAAATATATATTTTACCAAGAGCAAAGAACATCCAACAAGAAATCACCAACATTGTGAGTTGGGGCTTCCTAATAGTAATTGCTAACAAATACCACAGTTGCAATAGGCCATTCTCAACTAAGCCAACAGTGGCATAATCAAATCAGACAAATTTAAAGCAGTCCCCTACGAATAAAGTTACTAGAAATAACAACAATGACATGTTCCCTTTAGATATCTTTTCTAGGGGATACCATAGCCAAGACAGAAACAATCATTCTAGAGAGTCGGTCACAATAAAAAACCCTAAATCTCAAGGACGTATTTTTCTGAAAATCCATATCAAGGCGTTCATGACTATGAAAACACCCGACTTCTCCCAAAACACAATGTTATCTAGCAAGTGCATGTGGTGCCGCTAAACTAAGTATCAGAAAGACAGAAACATAAAAGGTATTTTAGCGATGGCCTCTGTAACTGCATGTGTAATGAAAATTTAACATTTACATTCATTCAGCATAAGGTTAAAAGGAAAATTTTGACCAGACGTCATGGAAAACGGGGTGCAAGCAACCAATCAATTGGTACTGCCAGTTCCACACAAAAAACCACAACTTCAATATTCTGGCGAAAGAAATCCACAGTTGAAATGTTTATAGAGCAAAGTCTATTCTAATATTCTAATGGCCTTCAAAACTTCAGATTTAGAGAAGGTAAAAGTAGTTCATGCAGGAAATGATGCTCTTCAAGCAACATTACCCAATGACAATTCGGCAAAGTCCAAGACGAAATGATTCCTTGTATGCTTCCCCATCATTGCATTAAAAAATTTTGATTTTTGATAATAACAAATTGGGTCTACTTCACTCTCAAATTTCAGTAATAATATACATTTTTTCCATAAAAGCAGCATCTCAACCAATTGTGTCATTATGCACAAAATCTTCAGAGTAAACAAACCCACACTAATTGTACATAAAAGCTGGGTAATTTGGGCTATGGAATTCCCCAAAATAAATGTTAGCGCAATATATCCTTTAAGACATGTTGATTGCTAAACATTCGAAGTGTAGTTAGTGGTTTGGATATTGTCTCCTATTTCATATCTATATATTTATTAATAAATATATGTTACTTGGACATTTGCACAAAAGATCCAACAAGCGATCACCAACATAACAACATTGCCAGTTGGAACTTCCTAACTGGCAAACTGCTAACAAATACCATTGTTGCCAACTTGCCAAAGGCCATTCTCAACTTAAGCCAACAGTGGCATAATCAAATCAGCCAAATTTAAAGTGTTCCCCCCTCAGATTCCTATAAAAGAGAATGGTTGAATATGTTACTATAAATATAACTACAGTAATCATATTGCCTCTAGATATTTCTTCTAGGGGATACCATAGCCAAAACAAGTACGTCCTCCTAAAGGGTCTTTCACAATTAAAAAAAAAAACTAGAGGAAAAAGCTGCAAAAACCACATTTCATGGAGGTATTTTTCCGAAATCCTTGTCAAGGTGTTCAAGACCATGAAACGACTCAACTGCTCCCAAAACATAATATCATCTTGCAAGTGCATGGGGCAACTAAAATCATGAACCATAAAAAGTGTTAGCCGGCAATGAAGCGAAGGCGGCTTCTGTATGTATACCTTTTATGCATGCTATAAAATATGGTCTTTGATCGTAAATGATGGCATAATATGGTCCATATAGCCGACCCACATAGTGGGGAAAAGGCTTAACTTAATGTTGTTATAGAGTGACTTTTAACTGCTTGTGTGTCATATGAATTCACCCATTACACTCCCAAACCCCTTCAGCAAAAGGTAAAGAGCAGAACTGGATCAGATTTCATGGGAATGAGGTTCGATCAACCAATCAATTGATACTGCCAGTTCCACACAAAGACAATCAACTTCAATATTTTGACAAAATAAAATCCACATGTTAGATCTTTGTTTTAGAGCAAAAGCCAAAAGCTTATTCTAATTTTCCGCATGGCCTCCAAAATTTCAGGGTAAAAGAAGTTCACGCAGGAATTGATGCTCTTCAAACAACTCTACTCAAGAACAATTGGGCAAAGTCCAAGACGAAATGATTCATTGTACTAAAATATTTCAATGTTTTGAAAACAACAAACTGTGTCTAATTCACTTTCAAAATTCATGCATAATATATAATTTATCCATAAAGCATCATCTCAACCAATTGTCACATTAAGGATTAAGCAAAAACTTTGGAGCGCAAATCCACACAAAATTGTTAACTCAAGGTTTTAGCCGTCGTACCTCGTAGCAAAGATGCAGAAAACTCAATAATTTAATACTTGATTAATTAATAATTTCACTTAAACAATACTTTTGGATGGTCCCGACTCGGGGACAACATACTAAATAAATACATCGCTAAATTTTTAAGATAATACAAATACGATAATTCTTATAGGCCTCATCCAATATATAAATTGATAATTCATTAATATATATATAGTACATTTATGATTAAGCTATGAAGACTTCATAAAAAGGAATCACTCATGATCTATTTTTTTGTTGAAATTGATATCACCTTAAATCTCAAAAAAACCTAAAATCGCATCTCTAACTTTTGTTAAAGTAGTCGAATTTTAGTGTGGTTTTCACGTAGCTCAACAAAACCTAATCAATGTCATTGTTGTTGAGCTTCCTTTTGAGAAGGGGGCTCCACAAGAAAATTATCGCCTTCAACTCACAATTCTCATGACGCTCTTGATCATCCGCTTGTCGATCAACATTTCGTAGTTTCAACATCCGTGCGCTTGGTTTAGATTTCTTTAGGTGGTTTTATATATATTCAACATTCATTCTCATTTATAATCCAACTCTATGATTAGATTTTGTAGTTCTCGAGTGTTTTGACCATCCTGACGATTCATCCAAATTCTATGAAGTCATATTGTCGTTGACCAAAATTTACAATGAAGAAAGCAATTTATAATTATATTTGCATGAACATCTATAGTCCAAATTAAAGTTGCAAGGTTCATTACATGTAAAATATTTATTTTTTCTAGATTTGGTTCCCCCGCTTAATAAGCCTCCAAAGAAATATCGTAAAACTGACGACGATAATGCAACTTAAAAGTTTCTATAATAACCACACTACAATGTTGAATATTTTAATGTTTTGCTTGGTGGCAATAATAGTAGAATATTTAGCAATCCTTCAATAATTTTCGGATGAGCAGGACAATTATCCACAAACAAAAAAACTTTTCCACCAGCCTTATTTCTATATATTATTTAATATCTCGCTAAATTAATAGATTTTGGTAGTCTTGAGGTTATTATTTTATAGAAGTTTAACTGTATTTGACTTGTTCACCACTTCCTCGCCCATACACAAGTCCAAGCAACAATGACTTACAAAAAGTTCCTTATTTCAACTAAATCAAAAAGCTTCCATACTCTAAATTTACACATCACTAATTTTTAATAGATCAACAGGCCATGCATTTGCACACTGAAGAAATTGCCAGTATCCATATCCTAGAAGATTTTTCTACCTCCAGTTTTAAGGCAAACACCAGTTCCTTGAAATATCACATGATCAAGCACTTTCTGGAAACAAAAATGAAAGGTATACATAGACTTCCTTACTTCAAGGATCCAGTGATTATTTGCATGAACCTCATTGAACTTGTACATAAGTCCTAGTCATTTACTAAAACAGAAACCTAAAGTAAGATGCAAATGCATACAATCAGACAATTATTACAATATCCAGGGGGATTGCATCTTGGACTTGACATTTTACAAACTATTGTTGTATATGACAGGAAAAATTTAATGATTGAGCATGTCATGTACATGAATCAAAGTAATTATGATTCTAGACATGTGGTTGACGATGGAGAATCAAATCCCTGGGGGTCTAACACATCTAACCACAAAACTGGAGATTTAAGCTATTCACCATCCTACTGGGCATGAACCCTAAGCTCATACATGTTCCATTGACTCTGAAAGCTCTAGATTTCACTAGTCCCACTACAAGAGTTAAACAAAATTCACATCAAAAACAAAAACAAACTAAGCCTTTTTCCATAGTAGGGTCGGTTATAAGAATCATATCACACTCTTGTAGCCATATTTTGTTTATTTCTAAATATAACATGTCTTTGTTAAAATAGATTCTTTCCAACTCTTTTTAGGTCTTCCCCTTCCTATTTTTAATATGAGTGAGTTATTCCTTACTTTCTAGACACTATACTGGTGCATTTCAAGGTCACCTATGTACGTGTCCAAACCATCTTAAGCATGTTTCTCTAATTTCCCATCTATTTGTGTTACCCCCACTTTTTTCCTCATATGTTAATTTCTTATTTTATCTAATCTAGTATGTTCGTAAATCCATCTTAACATTCTAATTTTTGCTACCCTCATTTTCCGTTCGTGTTCATATTCAGCCGCTCAACATTCTGCTCCATAAAGCATTGCAAGTCTTATGGTTGTTTTATAAAACTTCCTTTCAACTAAAAGTATTTTACGGTCATAAAGTATAGAAGATGCACTCCCCCATTTATTCAAACCTGGTTAGATCCCGTGTAACGTCTCTACTGATTTCTCCATTCTCTTCAATGATTGTTCCCATATATTTCAAACATTTTGCTACATTCAATTCATGATCAAAACATGTGAAAAAACTCAATAATTAATCCGAATCTATATGAATGAATGTGTAAAACCAAAGACAGCTAAAGCAAGAACCTACAATTGTACGACATAAGTCAAACTAAGCTCAATCACGAATCCAACCACTCCTAACCTCACCTCATAGCTAGATTCATTTTATAAAGAGAGGTAAAATGCAATTGATGCAACTTTTGTAACATATTGATTCTGACTATTAGAAACTTGATGTCAACTTTTGGCTACTCACAGCCAATAAAAAAGCAAACATTTTCACAGCCCAGGCTAGATATTACATGGTGGATCACGAGAGGCCACCTCAGAGTAATAAGAATTGCATTTGTCCTTCGAACAGGTACAAAGTTGTAATTAAGTCATACAAAAGTTCCACAAGATTTTTGTCACTCCTCAAATCCTAGAGAAAAAAAAAGTAAGGGGAGAAACGAAAAGGCCTAAAGTATTAAGTATGAACGTAAAATAAGAATACACAGTTCCACTTGAGGGGAAAAAGGGAAAACCAAGGCCACATTATTCTACAACTAATCATAGCTAAAAGAAGAAAGTCAAATACTCAGAAAACATTTGATAAAAATATACATGGTGGAAATCATAAGTGGCAGACGACTATCAATCGGATTACAAAAACAATATAACAAAAAGCCATGCCAAAAATAATAGTATACAAAAATTCACCGAATGATCAGATAATTCCCAGAACGAAAATCAGAAAATGCATTTTAAAAACAAACAACCATTTCCACTTCAAACCAAGAACCCAGCAACATAACAGTAAACTAGCAAATTATGGTCCCAGGCAGCACAATTAAGAAAGAAAATAAGGAGAAATAGAAAAAGAAAAAAAAAAAACAGAAAAACACTTACCCATGAGAATCAAGAACATTTCTAGAAATCTTCATCTTCCGCGTAGAACCAGTATACAATTCCTCCAAGCTACACATCAGCACATTCTCCACTGGAGGCGCCTTCCTCGATCCTCCACCGCCATTCATCGTCGTGCTCCTAAAATGCCCATCTCTCCTACCCCCACTACTACTACTACTACTATTACCCCCGGCATTTCCATTACTATTCTCCCCAAAAATCTCCGCATAAATATCATCGGCATTTCTCGGATTAAATCGAAAATTAGGGTTCGGATGCTGCTGATGGTTGTAGTAAAAACCCTGGTTGTGAGTCCGAGAGCTACGAGGAGGAGGTGGGACTTGACCCGATTTGAGGCCCTCCTCGCCGTAGAGATCGTAGATCTGGCGCTTCTGCGGGTCGCTTAGAACATCGTAGGCTTCTGAAATCTGCTTGAATTTGGCCTCGGCTTCTTGCTTGTTCGTGTTCTTGTCGGGATGCCAAATCATCGCCAAGCGGCGGTATGCTTTCTTCAAGTCCTCATCGCTCGCGTTGCGGTTCACTTTCAGGATGTTGTAGTAATCCACCCCCATATCTGGCCTCTAATTATTTCTTCTTCTTCTCTCTCTCTGTTTCCCACCTTATGCTTTTCCTTTTACAGAGTGATTGTAGATGTATAACTGATGCGCGTTGGAGGAGTGAAGAAGAAGAATGAAAAAGGAGAATCTTTATGTGGCCTTGAATTTTGAGTAGAATTTCTGGTTCAATTCTTTGATGATGAGAAAAGGAGGAAGGTGACGAGGTGAGAATTGGGAAGATGGTGGGGTATGTGGAGGATTTAGTGGGGGCCATATCTTTGGGAAATTTGTGATTTGAACAGGGGTATTCGGTCATTTAACCTTAAATCAACGTGGATTGGATTTTTTTCTTGTTTTAGAATATTGAACATGACAACTATTATCAAAAAGTAGATATTTTGTGAGACGGGACGGGTCGGGTCGGATTTAGTCAAACAAAAAATGTCGGGTCAAAAAAGTCAACAGCCATTGGTCAACTAAAATCGCCGAGGTAATACATTTTGAAAAAAATAATACTTTAATTTACTTAGAAAATGTTATACTTTTTGATAAAGAAAAGCGATACACTTGTTAATATGGTGTTAGAGATGGGAAGTGATTCCACATAAACAAGTATTTTTTTTTTTTCAGTTTTGTTACTTTGAAAACATATACTTTGAAAACATATATTATTTGCAACAAAAGTGATACTTTTTGTAATAAAATGTGATACTCTTAAATAAAGTTATATATAACTTTTGCAAATAAATAATATCAGTTTTCTATTTTGAAAACATATATTTCTTTTTACTTAAAATTGTAAAACTTTTTAGTTCAATATCTGATACTATTCAATTCAAAATATAATATTTTTCACTTAAATATGTCATTGTAACATTTTTCACTTAAATCTATAATATTTTTTTAGTTCAACATATAATACTTTCACTTAATATGCAATACTTTTCACATAAAAACTATAATAATTAAGTTTAATGTGTAATACTTTTCAGTCTAACACTTAATATATTTTACTTAACCTGTAATAAGATTGGAAATATAACATATTTGCAATGGTTTCTGTCGACACCAATTTCATGGTCCCAGCCTCATTATTCTCTTTTATTGCTTATAGAGCACTCAATTAATCACAGTTATCCTTACTCAAAAAAAAAATATTAATCACAGTTATCCAATACAAAAATGAACATCTGATTTTTGTAGTGTTTTTTTCCCATTCTTTTCAATCTTCTCATTAAAAAAGCTTGGTGCAAAAGTATTATCTTTTAGCTTTGAACAAAAAATTTGAGTTTCATATTCTTGGTGTTTGCGAGGATTTAAGATTGTGCTCGAGAAAATAAAAAGATGTGACCTTCATCGTTGCAACTAACGAAAATATTCTCATAGAATTGTAAGCCCTAATCCATAACTAATAAATATATATGCTCTGTTTAGCACTGTATTCCTTAACAAGTATTGTTTAGAAATAATAAACAGGTGGAAGCTCTTGAAAATGGGATGAACAAGCGTTCTTCGGTGGTAGAAGAGAGAAGAGAGAAATCGACAAAGAAAAAAAAGTAGTGGGCCAGGTCGGCGGGTGCAATCCGCAGAACGGTCTTATATGATAATTTGTCATTAGCAAAATGGATATTCAATGACCTAAAATCAAAATTGCAAAAACCGCTAGGTGCTAATCGGGCCAGAGCTCGACGCCTAGAATCCTAGGAACAATATTATATTTTAATTTTGTTAGGAAAATTTATGTTTAGATTTTGATGATACCATGTAAAACTTAGAATAGAAAGTTAACACCCCAATTTCTTTGTAATTCAACTTGTAATAGATAGAACTTTATGAGCTGAGTTGGAGGCCAATGTGGAACAACAAATAAAGGTGCTCCAAACTGATATGAAGCTGATGGCAGCTGAGACCATGGCTTTGAGATTCGAATTCCAAACAGCATACTTCACGACTCACCACAAGCATGATATGACGAACAATAAGATTGATCTACTCCTAAGTGGAGTATTACCTAATCTGGCTCTACCCGTTGGTGATGATGCCAAAAAGGAGAAAAATGAAAGGAAAGAAGAACAACAAATGAGTGATAAGGAAGGATTGAAAGGGGAAGCAAGCAAGGGGGAAGACAGTTTAATGAAGAAGCCACCCTTGAAAATCATGCTTGCCAAAACCCCCCAGCAAGGTGATGTTACAACCTCAATTCTCAACAAACTACCGAAAGAGCTATCCTTAGAAAAGAAAGCTGATTTGGCAGTTAAACGGTCAAGAAAAGTCATTGAAGCTGAATTTGACAAGGTAGCTGAGAAGTACTCCGATAGAATAAAAGATATAAAAGCACGGTTCGACGGCCCCCAAGCTGGCTTATTGAAAGATTCCCGCCTGTAAGACCCCTCGAGAAATCACGATACCTGATGCAGGATCTGAATCTAGATCATTAGATGAGCTTCAAACTCTAGCTGCTGAAGGTTACTTCAAGATAATGACTCTACCATAGGCGTGAGATTTGTACTGGGAGAAAGGACTCGACTTATGCAAATCACCGAGATGCGGATAGTTCGAGCAAACGATCGACCGGGAAAACACTGACAAAGACACTCCTAGAGGAGGAGCTGAGTCGTATCGAGGAAGGGAAAGGTTTGGAAGTGGTGGAAGAGGCAGAGGTACTCCACCACAACCAAGACCCAAAGACGTAAGGTATATTGATCCACAAAAGAAGGGAGTTAACTATTGGGTTGGGTATGACACACTTACAAATATTGAAGTGGAGAGGAAGAATGAGGAGGCTATAAGAAGGCAAAAAACTGAAAATGAAAGGCTCATGCGCGAATGGGAAGAAAGGAAGAGAAGGGAGGACCTTGCTGCTAAAAGAGCCTATGAGAAAAAGAGAAGAGAAGAAGAAGACAGGAAGAGGAATAGAGCTGAAGAAGATGAGAGAAGAAGGAAGCAGCCAAGGCGTTAAAGACTGCTGAAACCCCTTCAAATGTATTTTACTTAGCTGAAAGTACAAGTTTGTAAGTTTGTACTATATCCTCGTAGCTCTGATACATGCATATATATATATATATAATAAGCTTTGATACATTTGTATAGATAGTATGCTCTGACACAGTGTATATGGTATACTTTGTAAAAGCGTTGTAAAGTGCGTTGTAAAGTACAAGAATGATATGTTCAACAAAATTGACATATTTCACGCATACATTCTTTGTTATTGCACTATTTACTTTGTTGTATTTATTTAAGTTTTGGCATCATCAAAAAGGGGGAAATTTTTAGAAAAATGTATGTTTAGATTTTGATGATACAATGTAAACCTTAGAATAGGAAGTTGGCACCCCATTTTCTTTATAATTCAACTTGCAATAGATAGGGATGTATGAGTTGAGTTGGAGTCAGCTAAGTTGAAGATTACAACAGTCGACTGAAGAACAAAAGGGATCTACTCTTCAAGGTTGAAGGAGAAGTAGTAAGGTTCAAGTCCGAACCAGAAGCTTTGGACTCGTTGGAAGATTGTGTGATCAATTCCAAGAGTTCGAGGGAGCTGAAGTAGCAAGACAACTGTTTTGTGAAGAAGCCGAGTCCCAGGAGCAGCTAGCTGTGTGATCAAGGCTGACTCGGACTATAGACTACTTTGTAACCAAGATCTGTTACTTAGTGGATTCCTCCAGGAGTTGGAGAAGAGTGGATAGAGGAATTACCCCATCCTCGAACCACTATAAAAATTGCTTGTGTCTTATTTACTTACTGCACTTTAATTTCTTGCATATCTTTTATATATGTTGTTAAGTTATAATTGCTAAACTCAACTGATAATAACCATTGCTAAAAACAAGCGTTGAAAAACAAGTTTAAAACAATAAGGGTGAAAAGTCTTCCACTGAACAAAAACCAAATCAATCAGAATTTAAGTGTTAGCTGATACCAGCTGAGTTATACTATCAATAGTTCAGTCGAGTCTGTTGGGTGGGTAACTTTGCTGAAGTAAGCCAACCTAGTTGTCCCTCAAGGACTAAGCTGATTTGTGATTAACTCTGAAAGTATTTAAAAGGACTAAATCGAAAATTTGGTAAGGTTTATTCAACCCCCCTTCTAAACCTTACTACTCACCCCTTGGGACCTACAAACGGTATAAGAGTGGCTGGTTCATTGAGCCTTCCGCACTGGTTACTGAACTAGATCTCAGTTTTTTCAAAAGCAAAGTTATTATCATGGAAGCAAATCTAACTAGCATTCATATGTTCACTGTGGAAGAGTTTGATGAATAGAAAGTTTGTATGCAGGCTCCTCTATCAGCTTTGCATGTGGCTAGTGAAAGAGAATGGGCCACTGCAAATTTTAAAAGTCAACACTGCTGTAAGAAGAGCACCTTCAGGTGAAGAAGATGATGTTGCGTGAAAGCAGAGCCCATACCGCTATGGTTGAGAAGCCTCATTTGTGAATGGACTAACGAAGATAGAAAGAGATACAATCTTGACAATGTTGCCAATGAAATTCTTTACAAAAACTTGGAGAAGACTATGTTTAATAAAGTCAAATCATGCAAATCAGCCAAAGAAATTTGGGAAAAAACTTACTTTGATTTGTGAAGGATCCGATCAAATCAAAGAAAATAAATTAATCACATTGCGATCAAAAATTTGAAAATGTTAAAATAATTACAGGTGAAAGTCTGGACCAGCTGGATGCCAGATTTACAGAAATCACCAATGAGCTTTCAGCTCTGGGCAATGAGTAAACACAAAAAGACATGTGTATGAAGATCCTAAGGTCTCTCCCAGCTGAGTGGGAAATGAAGATCATGGACACTCCATGGACCTCTCCAAAAAACTTCAAACCATGAGCTATTCTTAGACCTTAAGACATATCAGTTTGAGCAGAGAAGAAAGGAGCAAGAAGAAACAGTTGTGCCCAGGACAACTACACTTATGGCCAGTGAAGGGAAGAAAGCTGAGCCAAATGAGACAATAGACCAGGAGGAAATTGCCCTAATGGTGAAAAGGTTCAACAAGTTCTTCAATAAGAACTACAAAATGAACAAGGGTGAATCCTCAAGAAGACACTCAAGACTTTCCAAACCAAGGGAGGACAAAGCCACCTGCGTGTTGAACACCAAAAAACTGAATATCAGAGAAGTGATAATCAGAGGACTGAAAGAGCTGACTTGCAGAGAGCTGAGAACCTAAGTTGGAATCAGAGAAAACCATGACATTTTGTTGTTGATCATCTTATCCACCAGTCAACAAATACATAAATGAAGAGGATAGAGGAATCTTCAGAGAAAGAAGGCAAGCAAATAAGAAATCCATGTTGGTCACGAGATCTGAAAACACTAAGTGCAAATAACCAACAGACTCAGATAGTAGTGAAACAGGCTAATCCAGTGACATCGAGGAAGAGGCTATGACCTGCCTCATGGCTAAAGAACAAGATCCAAAATATCAAGAAGATGAGGTGCACTCTAACTCATCTCATTTAGATTCTAGTGATAGTGATTGTGACACAAACATTTCATCACCCACAGATCTTTATGATTCAATTAGCAAAATGATGAAAGATTTTGAGCACATCAAAACCTCACACATACTATTAAATTAGGAAAACAGCCAGCTTAAATGCCAAAACTCACAACTGACTAAAGAGTTGAGTACTCTAAGTCGCATACCTAGGCAAGTATGAGTACCTAAAAACTAATTTCCTTAATTGCAGGTGAGCAGCTGAGATCCAAAGAACCTGGTACATGGATAGTGGTTGTTCCAGACATATGACAAATCAAAGGTGCAAAAGTTATATTTGGAGGAAATGAAGCTCCAGGGGAAATCAAAGGCACAAGGCCCATAAAGAAAAATGGATTGGAGATCATAGATGTTGCATATGTTGAAGGCCTCAACTTCAATCTGCTGAGCATCAGTCAACTCTGTGATAAAGGCTACAATGTTAGATTCAACATGGGAGTTTGCCAAATCAAAGATGCTGAATCAAATGAAACTGTGCTTCAACTAACAAGGCATAAGAACACGTGTGTAGTAGATTGGTCAAGTGCTAAACCAAGTACATGTCTGCTAGCAAAGAGTACAACCGAATCAAGTTGGTTATGGCACAAGAAGCTGAGTCATCTAAACTTCAAGAAAATCAACAAGCTTTCAAGGAGTCATCTTGTGAAAGGATTTCCTGACTTAGTGTACAAGAAAGAAAGCATTTGTGATGCATGCCAGATGAGAAAGTAAATCAAATCATCCTTCAAGGATAAGTCAAGTCATTCTTCAACAAGGATATTGCATCTGCTACACATGGACATATTTGGTCCTGTTGAACCAGTCAACATCAGTGCAAAGAAATACACCTTAGTGGTGGTAGATGATTATTCAACATATACATGGACTATTTTCTTGTGTAAAAAGAAAGATACATTGCAGAAATTGCCTCAGCTGATGAGAAGAGTTCAAAATGAGAAGAGTCAAACCATTATTAAGATAAGGTCTGGTAGGGGAACTGAATTTGTCAATGGGATTATAACTCAGTATTGTATTGAAAATGGTATTGCTCATGAGTTATCAGCTGCAAGAACTCCACAGCATAATGGAGTAGCTGAAAGAAAGAACATAACTCTCAAGGAAACTACAAGGACAATGTTAGATGAAGCTAGATTGCCTAAGAGATTATGGGTTGAAGCCATCAACACTGCCTGTTACACTCAGAATAGATGTATGATCAACAAGCAATTAACCAAAACTCCCTATGAAATTTGGACAAGGAGGAAGGCAAATGTTGGATATTTCAATATTTTTGGATGTACGTGTTTCATCCACAACAATGGCAAGGATAACTTAAAAGCTTTTGATGCTAAAGTCGATGAAAGTAACTTTTGGGATACCCACAGAGCAAAGCTTATAGAGTGTTGAACAAAAGGACTATGGTCATAGAAGAGTCTATCCATGTGGTTTTTGATGAAACTAATATGAATGGAGAAGATAGAGACGAGTTAGGCGAGAAGAAGAATCGCCAACTATGCGAGAAGAGTCCCTATGTTGAAGGCGTGTAAGAGCACTCAACCCCGATGAAGATGAGATAGTTGAATCTCGAGAGACAGCAGGTTGGAAGGTCTCAACTCGAATGATGATGAAAAAGATGTTCAAGACAACTTATCTGCAAGACGGTTGAATCCAGCAAACTTACTCAAACCAGATGTAAGATGGCTGAGAGACCATCCACTTGAGCTGATTATTGGGAATGTTGGAGATGGAGTAAGAACCAAATCCAGAGCCCAACATGAAGCCATGTTTACTTGTTTCATTTCCCAGATAGAACCCAAAGATATATCTCAAGCATTGGATGATGCACATTAGATTCAGGCTATGCATGAAGACCTGAATCAGTTTGAAAGGAACAAAGTTTGGGGATTGGTTCAAAGGCCTACCTACCAAAATGTTATTCGTACTAAGTGGGTATTCAGAAACAAGATAAACGAGGAAGGATCTGTAATAAGAAACAAAGCAAAATTGGTAGCCAAAGGGTATTTCCAAGAGGAAGGAATAGATTTTGATGAAACCTTTGCTCATGTTGCTAGATTGGAAGCAATAAGGATGTTTCTTGCTTATATTGCTCACAAGAACTTCACTGTATATCAAATGGATGTGAAGAGTGCATTTTTTAATGGCTTTTGGAAGAATAAGTCTATGTTGAGCAACCTCCAGGTTTTGAGCAGAAAACTAGTGGATATAAAGTCTACAAGCTCAAGAAGGTATTATATGGATTGAAACAAGCACCTAGAGCCTGGTATGACACATTGTCTCAGTTTCTAATTGACAATGAATTTACCAAAGGCAAAATTGATAGAACACTCTTCAAAATACAAGATGGGGATAGTATATTGCATGTTCAAATCTATGTGGATGACATCATATTTGGATCCACAAATAAAGAGCTTTGTGACAAATTTTCAAACCTCATGCAAGTGAAGTTTGAAATGAGCATGATGGGAGAGCTGACTTTCTTCCTAGGTTTTTAAGTCAAGCAAATGAAGGAACCTTCATAAGTCAAACCAAATATACCAGAGGTTTAATGAAAAAATTTGGTATGGAAGCAAAGTCATCAGTGAAGATCCCAATGAACATGTTAATTTGGTTTTATACCAATGTATTAAATATTCTAGACTAGGATTTTGCGTTGTTTTTTGGTGTTTTAGTGTCGTTTGAGTCCATTTATTTCATTATTTGTCATTAACGAGTCGATACAGATTATGGTAGCCGAAGGACGTTAAAAATGATGAAAAACGTGTTTGAATGGAGGAAATCGCACTTAAGGAAGAGAAAAGCGGAAAAATATGGCATTTAGCAAGAAGCGCAACAACGGTACCATCCCGCGCCCGCAGTCACGGAGGTCCACTTGTACAAAGCTCACTTACATCTCAGTGCTGCAGCATAGTCCTTGCGCCGCTGCAGAACCGCGATGGGCAACGATGTGCGGGGCACGCTGCGTGCTTATTCGATAGCGCCACAATGGCGCGTCCTGGGGCGGAAGAGTTTATATTTTATTCTTTTGGGGTTTTTAACGGATTTTGGGCCTATAAATACAATGAATGACGCACAGAACATGGGTTGGACATTATCGAGAGCACACGGGACGACTTTGAGCAAGGAGAAAGAGTTCGGGACGAGATTCGAAGGCATCTATCTTGTGGAAACAGAGAGAATTTTTCTTTGATTATTCTGAATCATTTTTCCATTATCTTTGTTGAACCCTTGCGATGTATAATCACTTTTTCATGAGATTTTGTACATCCAATATGAGCTAAACCTATTTTTCTAGGGGATTGATGTAACTTACATTTGAACCTATGTTTGATTTGCAGTTGGGTAAGCTTGAAATTTCGAGGGCGAAATATCTTTGTAAGAGGGGTAGGATGTAAAACCCGTAATTGAGTTTTCTTATCCTAATTTAATTTGTTTTTTCAAATATATATATTTTTTTAGTGGGGAGCAACCAATGGTATAATTGGATAACCCCATTGGCCATTTCTACACTTTTTTTTTTGCCATTAACATCATTTTTCCATTAACTCCAACTTTTTCCCACCATCCTCATATTATGCCAACTAATGTCCATATATCCATGTTTTCAGCAAGTAAGGCTTTTTCTAAAAAAATGTGTTGCCCATAAATCCTACCGTATACAAGTTAAAGAATAACATAAATTTCATCCTCTGAAATTCTTCTCATCATCAGTAAGCATTTGGTACTTCTATCAAAATTCATTTTTCTTCTCAATGGGTAAGTGGTAGTTTTTGAGATTTATGAGTGTGATTCTTTTTCCTTTTATTCAGGGGCGTAGCCAGCCCTTACACTACCCCTAAATTAAATTTTTTCCCCTCATTTTCCCCTAGCCAATTATTTTTTCTCTTTAAAAAAACACATATAAATTTTTTTTTAATTTTTTTCCATCTGAAAAACGGACAAAAAAATCGCAATTGGGGTGTCTTGAGGGCCCCCCCCCCCCTATCTACGCCTCTGCTTTTATTTATGTGTGTAAATATGAGTGTGTGTGTGTAAATATGAGTGTGTGTGTGTGTAGAGTTGTGTGTGCGTGTGTATGTTACAGATTATGTATGTTTGATTTGTATGTGTGTGAATCAGTGTTTTGTGCGTGTAATACTAATCTAAGTGTGTGTGAATTGTGTGCGTGTCAGAGTGTGTGTTTGTGTGTACGTGAATAGGTGTGTGTGTGTGTGTGATGTTGTGTGTCTGTGTGTGTTATTCTGTGTGTATATGTGTGATAGTTTGTGTTTTGTGTGTGTAGGTGAGTGCGTGCGTGTGTGAGTTTAAGAGATGAGAATGGGGTTGTGTTAGGGACCAATTTTTGAAAATTTGACATAAGTTTGGTTCATTTGTAAATTTTGAAATTTTCAGTGTAACTCTTTTAAATTTTCAATTAAGTCTTATTCCCAAATTAAAGTTTCTGGATTACATTCAATTTAGTCCCAATTAGTTACAATTCAGTCTAGATTTTTATTTAAATTTTTTAGATTTTCAAATTAACCCCTATAACTTATTTAGACTTTCTAAATTTCCCAATTCAGTCTAGATTTTTATTTAAAATTTTTAGATTTTCAAATTAACTCCTATAACTTATTTAGACTTTCATTTAAGTCTTATTCCCAAATTAAAGTTTCTGGATTACATTCAATTTAGTCCCAATTAGTTACAATTCAGTCTAGATTTTTATTTAAATTTTTTAGATTTTCAAATTAACCCTTATAACTTATTTAGACTTTCTAGGTTTTTCAATTTGACCCTACAAATTTTCAATTTAGTCCAAAACTAAAATTTACTTTTAACTTCTTTCAATTAGACATCCAAACTTATATTTTTAAGTCAATTTTCACCTATTAGAAAACCCTAGGCTATTTTATAAGTATAATTATTCAATTAGAAGTTACTACTTAATATCTAGACCTAAATCATGCTAAATTTATATTGTAGGTGACGAAGAATCGTACAATTAGGACTTCTACTTTCGAGCTATTTGTGCATTTACTTTATTTTGCTGATTGAAGTAGGGATTTTTATCACATTTTAAGTGTGTATATTTCATCGTCCTTGTTAAATGCTTAAACTATTCAATTATGTGAATTACACAATTTAAATGGTTAAATGAGATGCATAATTATGTGAATATGTGCTTTCAATGTATTACAAGATATGCATAATTATGTGAATTCTATGCTTTTAATGTGCTATATGATATGATTATTTTTTATGAATTATATATTTTTCATTACAATGTATGTTACGTATATTATGCAACGAGAAAGGAAATTTTTTGGCCACGTGTCACGGGAAAGGAAAATATTTGGCTATGATGCCATGAGAAAGGAAAATATTTGGCTTCATGCCACGAGAAAGAAAATTTTTTGGCCACATGCCACGTGAAAGGAAAATGTTTGCCATTCGTGCCACGAGAAAGGTAAACTTTTGGCATCGTGCCACGGGAAATGAAAAGATGGCATTCGTGTCACGTGAAAGGAAAATATGGCATCCGTGCCTACGGGGAAGGTTATGTGTTAATTTGTGTAATTGTGCACTTTTCGCATTTAGCTTGGACAATCCTTTATCCATACTGAGTAGGTGATTACTTACCCCCTAAATTCAAATTCTTTTTAGATCATACAGATGGACTAGTTTTAATTATTTCAATTTCAAGAACTATGAACTCGTTTTAATTTTGAACAATTGTGATGTACTATTTTCTTTTAATTTATTTCAAAGTGTTTTGAGTGGATTTTTAATTTTTGCCAAATACTCCATAATTATTTCTGAAGACTTAAAGTATTCTCATTATCGCTTCCGCTAAACTGTTCATTTATCTAATTATAAAAAAATATATGTATACGTGATTTTCTCAAACTTTAGTAACGCTAAAAATGCATTTCAAAAAGTAAGGCGTTACAAAAAAAGGCCCGATTTTAAACAGGCCAAAATTTACCCGCCCAAACCCTATTTTTTTCCAAGTTAAATGAGTCAGCCCGTCGAGTTGCGCCTGTTTAACATCTATATACAATATATATAGTATAGGCTAAGCGAAGTGAGACCACAAACAATCACCTTCTAACTTTTGTGGATAAGATGAAAATAGATTTCTTCCTTCCTGTGGATCCATCGAAGTTGAAACAACTCGAGATTGGTACACTAATACAAATGATGGGTAATATGAGTAATGCAAATACTTGTCTGCGTGTATAAGTCGATTCAAACGACCAATGAACGACCATTGAGTAGGTCAATGGTCGTTGCAACGACCATAAACCGACTTTATGGTCGCACTGGTCGCTTCCAACAACAATTGACCGACTTAGTGGCCGTTCATTGGTCATTCCAATGACCACTGAACGACTAAGTGAACCCGTTCAATGATTAATTGTTTTTACTTCATCTAACTAATGTCATTATTTCTTTCAACAGTGAAGAAATGATCATACATGGGATCAAAATTAAAAATCATAAAAGTTGGTTTATGTGTCTTACGACATATGGGTCTTGGATTCAAGATGATGTAAGTCTCATTTAAATTATTGCATGATTAATTTATTATTATGTGAATCTTATACCATAAACTCTTCACTTTTCAGTAGATGAATATGATGATGATCTTGTTACGAGAGAGATAACATAGATATCTGATATTCTTCGGCAAGTTCAATCGAGCCATCCTAGACTATGGGTTCTATGTGCAAATGATATTTGCATACATGTCTTACAATGAGAACCCAAAAAAAACACAAGTTCGATAATATTATGATTGAATACACTAAAGGAACATGGAGTAAGTTTGGGAGGAATGGGAGGAGTGTACACACCTGTACTTTCCCGTTTGCTATAGTAAACATTGGGTTACAACCAAAGTTGATTTAGAAAAATCAGAGTTGAATGTATATGATCCCGACAAGAATTGCCTAACAGAGGGGCAATTTAATGAAGGCCTTAAATCTGTTAGTGCTATGCTCTCGTTACTCGCACAACAAGTTGGAATTGCGACAATGGACCCTCAAAGTTCTCAGATGCGACAACACATCAAAACAGAGCATATTGTAAGTGATATATCATAACTGTGTTATTTAGCTTAATATTTGACTTAAATAGCTAATTGTTATTTTAACATATCATACGGGTGATTGTGGAGTCTTCATGATCAAGTTAATAGAATTCTTGAGTGTCGGACAACCAGCAAATCGTAGAAGCCCATCATATGCTCAAGTGGAGAGAGAAGTTGGCTGCCGATATATACATTTTTTAAAGTATGATCCTTGAATTTGTAAATGATGTATTTTGAATTTATAACTGACGTATTTTGAACTTTTAATTGATGTAGTTTATATTCTGTTTCTCTGTTTTGAATTAGCATGTATTTAGTACAATTTTGAATTTGCATATATTTAGTGTCATATATTTAGTACAATCTTGAATTTGCATATATTTAGTACATTTTTGAATTTGCATATATTTAGTATAATTTTAAATTTTTTAGTGTATTAAGTTTAGTCTCTCTGTGTGATGTGTCATGTAGTGGTAGATCAATGGACCACTGAATGACAAATGAGTCGTGTATTGGTGGATCGACCACTACACGATTCATTTGTCATTCAGTGGTCGATTAATCGATCAGTACACACTATGTGGTTGTTCATTGGTTGCTTTAAACGACCACTGAACGACTAGTTCAATGTATTTTTTAGAGCAACTAACAACATCTACACCATCTGATTACATGTTCAACAAACATCTACACCATCAACAAACAATAACATCAATAGATTAAACCATCAACATAAATTACAGGTTCACCAGCATATTATACAAGAGAAATTGTTCGAGGACAACCATCAATAGAAATTTAAAAATGTTCAACACAAACAACAAATATAAAATTATTCGGAATTTTTCATCAATAGAAATTTATAATTGATCAAGGAAAAGCCGGTGGACCATCCTCATCACCACCGACACCTCATGGACCAGCACCATTTTCACCATCGAATCCCCATGGACCAACCCCATCTATACGATCGAAACCTAGTGGAACATCATCATCTCCACCATTGCCATCATCCTTAATGTAAAATAGATTGTCAGGATGGTAGTTGGCTTCGTTGGATAAGTGTTAAGTTGGTTTTATACCAATGTATTGAGTATTCTAGAATCGGAATTTGCATTATTTTCGGGTATTTTAGTGCCGTTTGAGTCGAGTTTGTGCCATTTGTTGTCGTTCGAGAATCGGGACTGATCTTGATAGACGAAATTGTTCAAAAATGGTGTAAAACGTGTTTCGAAGAATAAAATCGCATTTTAGAAGTTGAAAAATGAAAAAATATGGGTCACGGACGAGCGCCGTAGCGCCAAAACAAATGGTACATTAGCAATATTCCAGAAGTAAGGGTTGCAGCGCCCGTCGACCAGGTAACAGGGGATGGCGTGCAGCTAGGAGCAGGGGAAAATGGGGTGCTACAACGCCCAAGTCAAGGGCTGCAGCGCCTGACCGACATGCAACAGCAGGGGGTGACATTCATTAGGCATTCGGCGCTGGATGAAGAGGCTGCGCTTGGTCAAGCAATCAATCATCGGGCCGGTAATGACGTTCAGCAGTAAGGGCCGCAACACCCAGGCAAGGGGCTGCAGTGCCCGGGCGTGTGATGATTAGGCAGCAGGGACGGTCTTCAGGCGCGCTGCTACGCGCGACGGTAAGCGCTGCAGCGGGCGACGGGGCTGAACCTGGTCCATTTTAAGTCGTGGGCTTTTTAACAAATTTTCAAGGGTTTCAAGCCTATAAATACAAGGATTCACGTACGTAGAAGGGTTCGGACATTATTTTGAGCACAACGCAAGGCAAAAGACACAGAGCGAGGGTTTGGGACGCAATCAGAGGCACTTCTCATCTGGACACATAGAGAATTCCTTCTCTTTTCTTCTCAATTCTTTCTTTGCTTTTCTTTATCAAATTTTTGAGATGTATAATTATTTCTTCACGAGTTTTTGTACATCCAATATGAGCTAAACCCATCTTTCTAGGGGATTAATGTAACTTACGTTTGAACCTGTGGTTTGATTTCCAGTTTATGAAATTCGCATGTTAATTAATCTATTTGTTTGGATTATTTGGTGTGTTTGATTTGACACTCGAGAGAGGTAATTGAACGTCTGACCATAGAATATCACAACCTAGAGTTTCATAGAACCGAGAGGTTTATGAATCTTTTGAAGCCTGTGATAGAATATTCATTGAGCGTATTATGGTTTAATTTATGATTTTTATAGAGATATCGAAATCAGAAATTGGAACCTAGAATCACTTGGCACTCGAGAGAGGAAGTGACAAACGGTAGGAATATTGACTTATAGATTAATAACTTGTGATTAATAAACTAGATTGAAAATATTGGGGATAACTAGGTGAAATCAACCCTCTAGAATTCATATCTTAAGTGTTTGATTAATTGTCTGAACCAATTATTTGCTTATTTTTAGTTTTCTTTTTAGTTTAAAAACAATTCATCTCTTTTCGGTTTCTAGATAGAATTAAGCTATTTTAATTATAGTACTTAGAATAAAATTTGATAACAATCACTATAGAGACGATAACCCTACTTTCAAAACCTATACTAAAACTTGACACTGTACGCTTGCAGTAAGAATTTCGCGATCAAGTTTTTGGCTCCGTTGCCGGGGATTATTTTATCCTATTTTAAACTAATACTATTACCATGTAGTCTTAATAGTAATCTAGACTAGTTTAGGAATTATAATTTCGTTTTTCTCATTTGAATTTTTTGTTTATGCGAGATTCTGAAAATACTAATTTGCTTCCTTTTGATCCAGAGATTGAAAGGCCACTTCGAGCAATCAGAGCAATAAAGCGAGCACAAAATCGAGCAATGGCAGAAGACGGAGACAATGAGAATAATGGAAATCAGGTCGTGAATGTGCCACCACAGGCTGAGGCACCAGAAAGGGCAATCTGGGATTACTTTCTGCCGACCGTGAACCAGAATTACTCCAAAATTGTGCGCCAACCCATAAATGCGAATAATTTCGAATTGAAACCGAGCCTCATGAGCTTGGTTCAACAGAATCAGTTTGGGGGGTGTCCAGTGGATGATCCGAATACACATCTGTCCACATTCTTGGAAATTTGCGACACCATCAAGATGAATAGTGTGACTGATGAGGCCATTAGATTGAGGCTTTTCCGTTTTCACTCCGGGATAAGGCCGGCATGGTTACAGACGTTCTCCCTTGGGAGTATTACGAGCTGGGATGATCTGACTCAAAAATTCTTTGAAAAATTCTTCCCTCCCAGCAAGACACTCCAACTGACGAGCGAGATAGCCCAATTCCAACAGATTGATTTTGAGCCGTTATATGAAGCTTGGGAGCGATTTAAAGATCTGTTGCGAAGATGCCCACAACATGGCTATACAGACTGGCAGAAGGTTTAGTACTTTTACAATGGGCTGAATGGGCGTACGAGGATGATACTAGATGCGGCATCAGGAGGTACATTGATGGCTAAAACTCCGACTGAGGCCTTACTTCTACTTGAAGAAATGGCCACAAACAGCTATTAATGGCTCTTCGAAAGGTCTACGCCAAAGTCGGTTCCCAGTGTTCTTGAGCTTGATACAATGTCATCTTTGGCAGCTCAAATCTCGAGTCTGACAAAGCAATTAGCAATCATGAATACTGGCGGCACACCACAACAAGCTGCACTCCCACCTGCAGTTGTTCACGCAGCCGCCACTCACGAGGCCGAGCAAGTCAATTATGTGAATAACTGGGATTTTAATAACAGAGGTAATCAATTACCAACTCACTACCATTCGGGACTTCGCAATCATAAGAATCTCTCTTATAGCAACAATAGAAACGTATTAAATCCACCTCCGGGTTATCCAAACCCATCCAGTTCCAATGCACTCGGAGGTGAAAAGAAGCAGTCGCTAGAGGCGATACTCGACTCATTCACCGGAGAGACCAGGAATCAGATGAATAGGAGCGATGCGCAGATTGATGGTTTGAATACTAAGATGAGCACAATGGGGATGCATATTAGGTCAATCGAGACACAAATGGGTCAGTTGGCTACAACCGTGAAATCATTGCAGCAGAAGGGAAAGTTCCCAAGTGATACAGAGGTTAATCCAAGATAGCACTGCAATGCAGTTCACGTGAAAAATGAAGCAAAAATTCAGTCTGTCCCCGAAGAATCGCCTATTTATGCGAAACCAGTGGAATCCAAGAAAATGAAGTTGGAAGAGTTTGAGACTGTCTATTTGATAGAGGAATGTAGTGCAATAGTCCAGAGTAAACTACCTCAGAAAATGAAGGATCCAGGGAGTTTTACTATTCCTTGTACTATTGGAGGAGTTATCTTTGAGAAACCACTTTGTGATCTTGGGTCCAGTGTGAATCTTATATCTCTTTCTGATGTGACGAAGTTTGGGCTCGGGGAGGTGAAACCGTCTAACATCACGTTGCAGTTTGTTGATCGATCCATCGCTTATCCGTGGGGAATCATTGAAGACGTGTTGGTAAGAATTAATAAATTTGTTTTTCCTGTGGATTTTGTAGTGTTGGACGCGAACGAGGACAATAAAATACCTATCATCTTTGGGCGACCATTTTTAGCTACAACACGGGCTTTGATCGATGTAGAAACGGGGGAGCTAACTCTGCGGGTAAATCAAGAGAAAGTCGTATTCACCATCCATCCAACCAACAGGCTAAAATTTGAATCAAATGATGGTAAGCTGATGGTGGGGAATATAGCTGAAGACATTGGAGGTTGGGAAGTTCTAAGGAAATCGTGAATAACATGCCTATTGGAGCCCCAACTTGAGGATAATCTGACATAGTCTGGCTGAAGACTGTAAACTTAGCGCTTCTTGGGAGGCAACCCAAACCCCTTTTTATTGCTTTCTTAGTTTTCATATAGTTTAGTAATTGTTTTTTGTTTTTTCTGAATTTTTTGCATTCTTAGGAGTAGTAAGTTGCATCACACCCCACCCCTCTTATTTGTGCAAATCCCACATATCTCACTCCATCTTCACAAAGGAGCACTCTAACACCACACACATCATCTTCATCTCATTCACTCATTATTTGGTAAGTTTGCAACTTCCAAATCCCACCCCATGGTTTTCCCCATCTTGTGATTTTTTGTGTGATTGGCTTGTAGTAGAGTTAGGATAATTGTTGTTGATTGGTGGATTGTGGATTGGTTGATCATGCTAGACTTAGGCTTGGTGTTGATTTTTGGGATTTACTTGAGTTATTCATTGCATTTACTATCTTTTCCCAAACTCATGCATATGTGGTGTTTGATTAAATACCCCAATGACAGTTTCACATTGTTTAGTGCTATCTTGCATATCTATGCTTATCATTTTGACATGGCACTATATTTTCTACTTCGGTGCATTATGTACGTACTTTGATTGTCGATTTCTCATCCATAACCGAATTCCATGGTTCCACGAGTTTTGTTTTCTTGTCTACCTTGCTAGGTTACAAAGATGCACTATATTGGAAGACTCATCTGTCATTTTAACTTGAGACTTGGCTTCTTGAGTTGACTTTGACTGACTCTTTACACAGCTGTTCCTCAACTGATGCACCTTTAGTCGAGTTCTTGATCTTCTATCTTGGCCATACTCAGCTGTTCCACAGCGGAGTCTTCACTTCAGTCTTCAGTTGACTTCTTGTACTTCCAGGCATGGCTGACTTGACTCATCTTTTCCAGCCCTATCTATTACAATGAAAATTACATGGAAAATGGGGTGCCAACTTTCTAGTTTAAGTTTTACATGGCATTCATCAAAATCTATAAAATAAATTTCCCAACAATTTCTCCCTTTTTGATGATGCCAAAACTTAAAAGCAATAAACAACATGTAAACAACAAAGATGCATACATACAATGCAGTAAAAAGAATGTATGCGTAGAATCAATCATTTTATGGATCATAACATTCTTGTCCTTTGCACAACTGTTTACATTTGGTATCAGAGCATTTTATATCAGAGCAACAACATCTATGCTAGGATACTAATACAAAGTGAAAAATTACAGAAAGCTTCACTAAGTATACAGATGACTTACAAAAGTGTATTTACATAAGTAAAATACATGAAGGGTTCGAAACAACACTTCATCGCCTTCGCTGCCTCCTTCTATCCTCTTCAGCTCTGTCAAAATCGTCAGCTCTCTTTATTTTTCTTTCTTCTTCAGCTGCTTTCTGCTTCTTTTCATAAGCTCTTTTAGAAGCATCATCCTTCCGCTTCCTCTGGAGCCATTACTCTGTTTGCCTTCTGTTCTCCTCTTCCTGTCTTCTCACGGCTTCAACATTCTTCCTAGCCACCTCCAGATTTGCCACTTCATCATACCCAGCCCAATAGAGTCTCCCTTTCTTTCTGGGATCCACAAATTCGATATTATTGGGTCTTGGACGAGGTCGAGAACCTCTTCCTTCACCACTTCTTCCTCCTCCTCTGGGTGTATACTGTACATGAGTCTTCTCGCTAAATCGAATGGTCTTTGGTAGTCTGCTGCTTATCAGTTTCTTCGCACATTTTAAGACACTTCTCCCAGTACAGATCCCAGGCTTGGGCTAGTGACATCTTTTGGAAATAGCCTTCGGATTCGAGCGTCTTGAATTCTTCAACCGGTCTTGGCTCGGATCCGTTATCTGGAATAACATCTTGATCTTTCCCTGCCGGAATGCCGCCGTAATGTTTCAACACTTCTTCTATGCGGGCATCCATCTTCTTGTCGAATTCTACCATCCCTGCTTCTACGATTCACCTTTTCTTCGACATTGGCATATCAGAGTGTTCGATCGGATGTTCCCCCTCAGCTGCTTTTCCCTTCTTCTTCTCAGCTGCTGTCATCTTTGCTTCAGACTCTTTCAACGTTTCATCTTTTAAACCCCTTAGGAACTCCTCTTCCACCTTTTTGGCATCATCAACGGAGAGAGGTACCCCAGGGAACATGCCTGCGAGCATAAAGTCGAGTCTACTGAGCGTGGAATTCTATTTGGAGTCTGCTGCTGCGTAAGCTGTCCGGAATTCTGAACGAGTGGCTTTGGACTCAGCTGCCACCAATTTCATTTCAGCCATGAGAAGGCTGAATTTTGCATTCATGGTCTCCTCAAGGCACAAAACTTCTTTTCTCTGAAATTCACGCAGAGCTCCATTTTCACAGGTGTGAGAGGCATGCAACCTCTCAATATATTATTGTATTTTGTGTCTGTTCGAAGTGTTGCCAGCGCTCCAAATAAGCATTTTATTGTATAACGCCTTGAAATAGCGAACTTGCTCTTATCGCATGGCACTCTGTTGTTGAGACCATTCCCTGATCCTTACCACTATCCCTCTTAAATCTGTTGTGAGGGTGGCATCTCTATTGTCCAATCGTAAGTCTAGTGAGGCTTGGTGCCGTTCGATCTTCTTAATCTCTTCACAGATCTTCTTGAAGACTTCACGAATCTCAGCTGTCCCACTTGATTCAACTGTCAGCTATTCTGCATCGAAGTTAAAATCTGCTGGCACAATAGAGTCGGTAGGGATTACGAGATCTTCTCATACAGTGTATTGTCATTTCTCTCTAGCGGTCTCTTCCTCTAGCTCAGGCAACTCGATAGAAAAGGGAAATACTTGTTCAAAAGCATCATCTCGCACATATGGGATTGTTTGTATGGTTTGGGCCTGTGATGTTTCTGGTGGAGTCATTACTGCTGCAGCTGTGGGAGCCTGCACAGATGACTCGGTTTCAGCTGGGGCTTTTGGAATGTGTTCCCGGTGATCGAGCCTCACTGCCTTAACAGCGTCTTGATCTCGATGGAGATTTTTCTAAATGAATTACCAAATCCTCTGCTGCATCATCAGCGTCATCGGATGATGATGAAACTTGGGGGCTTGGTTCATCATCGAAATTGAATGTTTGATGAGCAGCTTTGTAACTCAACTGACTCGTATTCTTGAGAACATCCTCAGCTGGGTTCTTCTGATGTGCAATGGGTGTGGACTCAGCTTCATCTTCAGACCTCGGAAATGATATGTCAGGATTCTCCTAGGAGTCATGAAGTGCACTTATCTCCTTCTCAGATTCAGTGCTGTGAACAGGAGAAATGTTCTGAATTTCTTCAACTTTACCCAGGGAGGTCTCAATTTCCCTTGGGCCTTCAATACCTCCAGCAGTCTCAACTACATCGAGGCCTTCAACATTCCCTTCGACAGTCGCAACTGTCTTAGGGTCTTCAGCATTGGCATCCATAGGAGTCTCAACCCATTGGATTGCACTTTCATTGCCCAGAATGTTAACTCCCATGGCATTTCCATCTTGTGCCTCGACTGTAACAACAGTGTCATCAACTTTAAAATCAACTGACATTTCAGCTGGGACGGACTCAACTGTCCGAGCTTAGTCAATGTCACTCTGATGTAGTTCTTTCGCAGTTTCTGCTTTGCCACCTTTCTTCAGTATAGAGTCATCTACAGCATCTTCCGACCCTGCTGCAGTGGAGTAAGTTTCCCTCTCAGCTAGCACACCAGCTGAGTGATTGATGATGGCGTCACTCTTCTCCAGACTCGTGGCTTGTTCCATTGAGTGCTCAGCCACCGGGGCAGGTGGTAAAACACCTTCAGTAGGGGTTGGCTCAACTTGGGTGCCCAAGGTCCCAGTTTCATTGCCAATTCCCTTGGACCCATCCTCCAATCCACACGGGACATATCTGCAGCGATGTGCGTGGCAATCTGGCCTCCTCTCCCAAAGGGTCGATCTGCGGGGAGAGATTGAGACGACTCTCCTGATCCTTCAAATAATTGTTGCTCATGCAACTGCCTGGATTCCCTTAGAGCCTGCTGCATATCTGACTTTTCTCTGCAGCAGTGGGATCCTCATCACTCTCAGATAACACATCGAGAAGTGTGTGATCGTGATCACCAGTAAGCACACACATCTTGGCCTTTTCCAATGCACGAGCTTACTCTTCAGCTTTGTCTTTCTCATCCGCCTTCAGGATGCGAAGGATATCCAGATAGTTGTCTTCGTCGAGGGCCTGTTGGACAGTAGTAACGCCCAGAAGATGGAGAAATTCTTCCTCTTCTTCAATATACTCAGGGTGAGTGAACTGCACCCTTGAGTGATCAAGCTTCCAGGCTCTCCATTCTCTGAGACGACGCTGAATATCTGGGTACAAAGGAGAATACATGACAACATCATCATCATCATCTTCTTCTTGTCCTTCCTTTTCTGGGATTGAAGGAAAGATACTCTGCTGCTCTTCTTTTTCAACAGCATCAGTAGCAGGTGGAGAGACAACTTCAACAGGATGTTCAGTTGTCTCAGCTGCTTCACTATCCTCACTGCCTCGACGCCCGTTGAGTCTTGATGAGCCTCTCGATCACCTCGTGGACTTGGCTTGATTATCAATCACTTCAGGAGACTGCACTTCCTGAGTTTCAGTAGTCTCGGATGCTTTCTCCAGCTGAGTGGCAGACTCGGCTGTCTTCTCTAATTCAGACCGCCTAACCCCGTCTTCTTCTCTTGGGATGCAGGGGAACCTCTGGTTCAATATCCTCAGGTTCCTCAAACTTGAAAGCTTTCTGAATTTCCTTAGAGGCAGCTGCCTTTCTTGTCTTGGCAGTCCTCTTCTTCCTTATGGCTGGAGAAGGGATTTGGGTTTCCTTCTCAGCCTCGGTTCAGCGGGGAGACACTTTGCATGGGCGGGTGACTCGGGCCGCGGGGGCAAGTGCATCCTTTTTCTTAGTCAGCAGAGTCTCGTATATAAACTCGGCCAATTGACTTTCTTGCCCTGCATGATCACAACTATGACGATCAGCTTTGTCTTGGACAGTTGATTAAAGCTTCCAAACTTCATGTCTACACACTTTGAGAAGACATCCATCAACTTATGATAGTCGTCCTTCAGCAACTTCTTATCAGCTGTGTAGATCACCTTAGCAGCACACTCTGGTTTGGCCACCTCTTTCCACACAACAACCAAATCAACATCAGCTTCATTTATCTCCTTCATGCCATAAGACGACAATAAACAGTGCTCCGCAAGATCCTTATCATTTATCAAAATATCCTTGCGGTGGACAGAAGACTTGATTCCTTCGTCCTGCACTGCTGCATTAACATAGAACTGCTCTACCTCCTCGAGATAGGTATGCGAGTATTCCAAAGTCAGAAAAGCCTTAAGACCTGACTTTTCCAACATCTCAGCAATCTTCTTCACTAGGGTTTCATCAGAACCCTGCTTCACCATGCATTCGAAATCCACTGACGATCCTGAGTGGATTTGCTTCGATAACTTGACAAAATCAAACTTAGGTGCCATTTTCAGAGATTTTCACCGATTAAAAGTTGACGAACTTGCTTGAGAACACTTAGGGTTTTTGAGAGAAAAAAAACTTGCTTTCTATTTGCTTGAAAATGAACAGTTTCCGAATGAGAGAGAGAAAACTGGAAAAATGAATATATATGGGTTGTGAAAGGACATGTCTTCGGATTTTGAAATTTTGATCAAGATCAACGACTCAGATTTAGCACGTCAAACCGCATTTAATTTCTCACATTTAATGTGGCAGCATTTATATCCAATCATATGCTTACTGTGCAACTTTTGACTGTACCCGTCATTATTATGCTGACGTCATCCTTAAAAACATTCCCGCTCATTAAAAACGATCGTGTGTTTTGTCACTTAGCTCATAAATGACTCACTCATATCAAAAATGACTTAACTCGCTTCTCTCTCCTTTCATTTAGTGACTCACCGTTTCTAACTCGATACATCGACTTTCGACATAGTCTGTTTTCACGTGGCTGATTCATGAAACTTGTTCAATTTTCATCTTCTCATCTTCCATCTCTTCCAAATCAATTAACCCTAGCTCATGCTTAAGCTCTTCAAATCTTGATTCACATAATGACTTAGTGAATATATCAGCTAACTGCTTATCAGTTGAGATATATTCCAAAGTGATGTCTTTCTTTTCAACATGATCTCTTATAAAATGATATCTGACATCAATGTGCTTTGTTCTTGAATGCAACACAAGATTCTGAGTGATTGCAATAGCACTTATGTTATCACGCATAATTGAAATCTCTTTTTCTTCAATCTCATAATCTCTCAACTGATGTCTCATTCATAAGACTTGGGCACAACAAATGCTTTCAGATGATATGTACTCTCACCAGTGTGGATATGGCTATTGAGTTTTGCTTCTTGCTAAACCAAGAAACCAATCTATTTCCAAGCATTTGACATGTACCTGAAGTACTCTTCCTGTCAACTCTACATCCATCATAGTCAGAGTCTGAATAACCAATGAGCTTGAATCCACCTTCCTTTGGATACCATAGGCTAACTTCCTGGCATCCCTTCAAATATCTTAGGATTCTTTTACCTGCAGTCATGTGGTTTTCCTTTGGTGCAGATTGAAATCTTGCATATACACCTCTTTGCAAAGGTGATGTCCGGTCTGGCCGCGCTTAAGTAGAGCAATGATCCATAAGTGCTCTATATCTGGTTTGATCTCTGACGCTTTGCCTTCGCATCCATGTCCATCTTAATCGATGTGTTCATTGGTATTTTCACAGAAGATTTTTCTTCCATACCAAATTTCTTCATTAAGTCTCTGGTGTACTTTGTTTGACTTATGAAGGTTCCATCCTTCAATTGCTTGACTTGAAGTCCTAGGAAGAAAGTCAGCTCTCCCATCATGCTTATTTCAAATTTGCCTTGCATGAGGTTTTTGAGAACTTATCACACAACTCTTTATTTGTGGATCCAAAAATGATGTCATCCACATATATTTGAACAAGCAGTATACTCTCTCCATCTTGAATTCTAAAGAGTGTTCTGTCAACCTTGCCTTTGGTGAATCCATTGTCAGTCAGGAATTGAGACAATGTATCATACCATGCTCTTGGTGCTTGCTTCCATCCATATATTGTCTTCTTGAGCTTGTACACCTTATCTCCAATAGTCTTCTGCTCAAAACCTGGAGGTTTCTCAACATAGACTTCTTCCTCTAACAGTCCATTTAGAAATGCACTTTTCACATCCATTTGATATACAATGAAGTTCTTGTGTGCAGCATAGGCAAGAAACATCATTATTGCTTCCAATCTTGCAACTGGAGCAAATGTTTCATCAAAATCTATTCCATCTTCTTGGCAATACCCTTTGGCTACCAATCTTGCTTTGTTTCTTACCACATATCTTTCCTCATTCATTTTTTTTTCTGAAAACCCATTTTGTGCCAATAACATTTTGATGGGGTGGTCTCTGCACCAATTCCCGTACTTTGTTCCTTTCAAACTGATTCAGCTCTTCTTGCATGGCTTGAATCCAATATGTGTCATCCAATGCTTGGGACACATCTTTTGGCTCTATTTAGGAAATAAAACAAGTGAACATTACTTCTTGCTGAGCTCTAGATCTGGTTCTAACACCATCTCTAACATATTCAATGTCTAACTCTGGTGGATGGTCTCTCAGCCATCTCACATCAGGTTGGAGCAAGTTAGCTGGATTCAGCCGTCTCCCAGCTAAGTTGTCTTGAACAGCTTCTTCATCATCATTCAGCTGTAGACTTTCCAACTGTATTTGAGATTAAGCTATCTCATCTTCATCTGGGTTGATTGCTCTTACGTCAGCTTCAACATATGGACTCTTCTGCATAGTTGGTGATTCAGCTTATCAACTAACTCTTCAATGTCTTCTCCACTTACATTAGGTTCATCAAAAACCACATGAATAGATTCTTCTGTGACCATAGTCCTCTTGTTCATCACTCTATAGGCTCTCAGCTGAGTATCCCAAAAAGATACCTTCATCAGCTTTAGCATCGAAAGCCTTCAAATTATCTTTGCCAATGTTGTGGATAAAACATTTACATCCAAATATCTTGAAGTACCCAATATTTGGCTTTCTCCCTGTCCAAATTGCCTGTTAATCATGCACCTATTTTGAGTGTAGCATGCAGTGTTGATGGCTTCAGCCCAAAAATCTCTTAGGCAATCCAGCTTCAGCTAACATGGTCCTTGCAGTTTCCTTGAGAGTTCTATTCCTTCTTTCAGCTACTCCATTCTGCTGTGGAGTTCTTGCTGCTGATAACTCATGAGCAATGCCATTTTCAAAACAATACTGAGTTATTATTCCATTGACAAACTCAGTTCCTCGATCAGACCTTATCTTTATAATGGTTTGACTCTTTTCATTTTAAACTCTTTTCATCAGCTGATGTAACTTCTGCAAATTTTCCTACTTTTTGCACATGAAGATTGTCCATGTATATCTTGAGTAATCATCCACCACTACCAGGTTATATTTCTTTCCACTTATGCTGGCTGGTTCAACTGGACCAAATAGATCCATATGCAGCAGATGCAATATCCTTATTGAAGAAGAACTGGGCGTATCCTTGAATGAAGATTTGATTTGCTTTCCCATCTGGCATACATCACATACACTTTCCTTCTTGTACATTGAGTCTGGAAATCCTTCCACAAGATGACTCCTTGCAAGCTTGTTGATTGTCTTGAAGTTCAGATGACTCAGCTTCTTGTGCCACAGCCAACTTGATTCGGATGTGCTCTTTGCTAGCAGACAAGTGCTTGGTGTAGCAGTAGACCAATCTACCACATACATATTCTTTTGTCTTGGTCCTTGCAGCACTATTTCATTTGATTCAGCATCTTTGATCTGGCACACCCCATATTGAATCCAACATTGTAGCCCCTTGTCACAGGGCTGATGCTTAATAGGTTGAAGTTGAGGCCTTCAACATAAGCAACATCTGTGATTTCCAATCTATTTTTCTTGATAGATCATGTGCCTTTGATTTCCCCTGGAGCTTCATTTCCTCCAAATATGACTTTTGCACCACTAATCTCCTTGAATCTTGACAGGTTTTTCTTGTTCCTGTCATGTGTCCGAACAACCACTATCCATGTACCAGGTTCCTTGCACTCACTTTCCTTGAACCTCGCAAACAAGGAAATTAGTTTTCTGGTACCCATACTTGCCTGGGTCCTGAGAGGTTAGTGCTGTAAGATGATCCAACCAACCTATAGCCAAATGACTTGACTCTAAGTGGTTGCCATCTATCTGTGCCATAATCATAGTGCACATTAGCAAATTGCTTGGGTGTTTTAGGTTCATACAACTGTCTCTTTTGTCTGTATTCATGTGTGTGTGTTTTAGCAATTGCCTTCTTTGGGTAGTTGTGATATTTCGAGTGTAGTGCCTGGTGCATATGTGTGCGATAATAGCTCTTTTGCCTTTGGAATGACCTTTGCTGAGGTTTAGGTCTTTGCCATCTAGGCTTGTATTCCATTGGTCTTTGATGATATTTCACATTGTTCCAATCAGCTTGGCTTGGGTAGTTTCTACCATTCCCAACATGTGTGTTTCTCAAATGAAACTTCTAGGGTTTTTGGTAGCTCTGTTTATTTTTCACAGAGTACTTTCTCTTTGGAGTTTGCTGAGGAACTTTGCTGGATTTCTTCTCAGCTGTCCTCTCATCATATTCAACTGGATGTTTCCCTTTTCCTTTATATCCAAGGCCAGTTTGTTTGTGATTGTGCTTTGGGATGAATGTGGGTGTAACATTTGGTGTTTTGGATTTCTGAGATGCTTCATTGCTTGAAGATCCTTTTTCCAAAATCATTCTAGGAGTTGGATTGTGCACAAGAGAGTTGAATCCTATGCCTGTCTTATCTCCATATACTTTTTGACTCATGATTAGATCATCCAATGATTTGGATGCCTTTGTAAATGAGGCAATCACATTTTAAGATCATTTTCTCTATTTTTTACAGCAGCTCTCTCTGCTAATAGTTTTGCATTCTCAGCCTTCAGCTCGGTGTTCTCATCAGCTATGTGACTTAGAGTACTCAGCTCCTTAGTCAGCTGTGAGTTTTGGCTTTTGAGCTGGTTGTTTTCCTCATTTAGAAGTGTGTGTGAGGATTTAATGTGCTCGAAGTCTTTCATCATTTTGCCTAATGAATCATAAAGATCAGTGGGTGATGAAGTGTATGTATCACAATCACTATCACCTGAATCTGACTGAGATGAGTTAGAGTGTACCTCATCATCTTGGTCTGGTTGATCTTGTTCTTTAGCCATAAGACAAATCAAGGCTTCTTCTTCAGAATCTCTTAAGTAGCCAGCTTCACTACACTCTGAGTCTGCTGCTTCTTTAGACTTCACTGTCTCAGCAGTCTCCGCAGCGAACATAGCCTTTTTCTTTTCATGTCTTTTTTCTCTGAAGACCTTTCTTTCTTGTTCATTCCTGTATTTGTTGACTTGTGGATAGGAACAGTCAATTGCAAAATGTCCTGGTTGTCTGCAATTCCAACACAGGTTCTCAGCCCTTTGATCAGCTCTTTCTGTCCTTGGGTTATCAGCTCTCTGATATTCAACCCTTTGATGCTCAGCTCTTTTGGGTGGCCTATCTTCCCTTGACTTAGAGGGAGCTGAATGTCTCCTGGAGGTTTCACACTTATTTATCTTATAGTTTTTGTTGAAGAACTTGTTGAATCTTTTAACCATTAGGGCTATTTCCTCCTGGTCTATGGCTTCCTTGGGTTCAGCTCTCTTTCCATCATTGACTATCAATGCAGCTGTCTTGGGTACAACTGTCTCCTTTTGATCTTTTCTTCCCAGCTCAAACTCATAAGCTTTGAGGTCTGAGAATAACTCATGATTGGATGTTTTTGATAGGTCCATTGAATGTCTTAGAGCCACAGTCTTCATTTCCCATTCAGCTGGGAGGCTCCTCAAGATCTTCATGCACATCTCCTTTTGTGTGTATTCCTTCCTAGGAGCTGAAAACTCATTTGTGATCTCAGTGAATCTTGCATCCAGCTGATCCATAGATTCTCCTGCAAACATTTTGAAAATTTCGAATTTTTGAACAGCAACATATAATTTATTTTCTTTAATTTGCTCTGATCCTTCACAAATTAAAGTTAGTTTATCCCATATTTCTTTTGCTGTTTTGCAGGATTTGACTTTATTGAACATTGTTTTGTCCAAAGTCTTGTAAAGTATGTCCTTGGCCACATTGTCCAAGTTGTATGTCTTTCTATCATCGTTTGTCCACTCAGTCCTTGGTTTTTCAACCAGGGTCGGTCTTTTCTTCAAAGAAGCCAGACTTCTTTCCTTCAAATTCGCAAATTGCTCTCCTTACAGCTGTGTTCACTTTCAATATTTGCAGTAGCCCATCCTCTATCACAAGCCACATTTCATCGTGTAGAGTAGATAGATGAGTCTGCATACGAATTTTCCAATCATCAAATTCCTCAACAGGGAATGCGTGTCAAATTTGCTTCCAGGATAATAACTTTGCTAAAAATGAAAGTGTAGGTCCCAAGGGGTGTAAGTAAGGTTTAGAAGGGGGGTTGAATAAACCTTACCAACTTTTCGATTTTAGTCCTTTTAAAATATTACAGAGTTAATCACGCAACTAAGTCCTTGAGGGACAACTAAGTTAGTTAATCCGCAGAGTTAGCTACTCAACAGACTGAATAGAGCTGTTGATAAAATAACTCAGCTGTTTAGCCTGAACCTTAACTTGGCTGTGTTGAGTTTTATCAACGGAAGACTTAACACCCTTGAATTTGATTTAAATTTGTTTTAACACTTGATTTTAGCACTTGGTTAATTACCAGTTGGATAGCAAATTATCAGCAGATATAAGTAAGTATGCAGAAATAAAAGTGCTGAAATGTAAATGACATAAATGATTTTTATAGAGGTTCGAAGATGGGGTAATTCTTCTAATCCTCTCTTCTTCAACTCCTGGAGGAATCCACTAAGTAATGATCGGTTCACAAAGTGGTTATTAGTCTAGAGACAAGTCTTGATCACACAACTGACTTGCTCATTGGACTCAGTCTAGAGATGCGCTTGTCACACAAATGCTTCTTCCGACTCACTTCTTCACAGAGCAACAAGCATTGCTACTTCAGCTCACTTTCTCAAGCTTCTTGGATTTGATCACGAAGCCCTCCAATACCTGAGATTGGTTCGACCTTGAACATTCCTACAATCCTTCTTGGAAAGTAGACCCCTTTTGATTCTTCAAAAGTTTCCTCTTCAATAGTTTGAAGTAGTCTTTCCTTCACAACTTTGTGTTGGATTGATTTCCTTTTAGTTTCAGGCTTGAGGAGTTTGCTTGAATATCTTGAGAATATTTTCATGTTACAGTTCAAATATTTGCTTGCTTGCACGTGGTTCAGGTAACCTTTTCTCAATGTGTTTCTTCTTTTATAGTGAACTTTCAAAAATCTGCTCGTTGAAGAGATAGGCTGATTTTCAAAAGACACTTGTGTTCGTTGGCTTGTGTTTTTTTGGTCTTCAATCTTGAGATGTAGACCTTTCCTCGTATTAAATGAATGTTCATCTTTTCAGGTTCTGACACGAGGTGCAATGCTTCTCATTGGTTTATTCCTTTTGCACGCTTCCGGGACGAGCACTTTAAGACCTAGCAGCATGGAAGTATTACTTATTTAAGTAATATTCTTGACTTCTGTGCAACGGATTCCTTTCAGTTGACTTCTCTTGGCTACTGCCTAATTCCCCAGGTTACTTGAGTTTGCTCCAATCATTTGAAGACTCAACTGTCACTTTCAACTTGTGACTTGGCTTCTTGAGATGACTTACACTGACACTTCACACAACTGTTCCTCAGCTGATACATCTTCAGTCAAGTTCTTGATCTACCTTCTTCGCCATACTCAGTTGTTCCACGGCGGAGTCTTCACTTCAGTCTTCAGTTGACTTCTTGTATTTCCAGGCTTAGCTGACTCGACTCAGCTTTTCTAACTCTATCTATTATAATGAAAATTACAAGGAAAATGGGGTGCCAACTTTCTAGTTTAAGTTTTACATGGCATTCATCAAAATCTACAAAATAAATTTCCCAACAATTTCCCCCTTTTTGATGATGCCAAAACTTAAAAACATTTAAAAAACATGTAAACAGCAAAGATACATACAGACAATGTAGTAACAAAGAATGTATGCGCAGAATCAATCATTTTATTGATCATAACATTCTTGTCCTTTACACAGCTGTTTACAAAGTGTATCAGAGCATATTTAAATCTAAGCAAATTACTAGCATCTATGCTAAGATACAAGTATAAAGTGAGAAATTATAAAACACTTTATTGAATATACAGATGACTTACACAAAAATGTATTTACAAGAATAAAATACATGAAGGGTTCGCAGCAACACTTCACCGTCTTCGTTGCCTCATTCTTTCCTCTTTAGCTCTGTCATCATCAGCTCTCTTTCTTTTTCTTTCATCTTCAGCTGCTTTCTTCTTTTCATAAGCTCTTTTTGCAGCATCGTCTTTTCGCTTCCTCTCTTGCCTCTCTTGCCATAGCTGGTCTTGTCTTCTGTTTCCTCTTATATTCTTTTCACATAATCAACATTCTTCCTAGCCACTTCCAGATTAGCTACTTCATCGTAGCCAGCCCAGTAGATCATTCCCTTCTTTCCGGGATCTACATATTCCATATTTTTGGGTAGAGGTTTAGGTCAAAAACCTCTTCCTCCACCACTTATTCCTCCTCCTCATCTGGGTGTATATCTTTGTCAGAGTCTTCCGCTTACCAATTTGAATGGCCGGCTGGTAGTCTCCGCCTATCGCCTTCTTCGCATAACTTAAGACCGTTTTCCCAGTACAGATCCCAGGCTTGGGCTACATACATGTTCTTGAAGTAGCCTTCAGATTCGAGCGTCTTAAATTCTTCAACTGACCTTGGCTCGTTTCCATCATCTGGAATGGCATCTTGATCCTTCCCTGCCGGAATGCCGCCGTAATTTCTCAACACTTCTTGAACGCGGGCATCCGTCTTCCTTTCAATCTCTTTCACCCCTACTTCCACGATTTTCCTTTTCTCTGACATGGTCACAGCAGAGTGTTCGATCGGCAGAGTTACTGGAAGTTTGCTGATAATGGATAATGTGACATGACCTTGCTGAGGGGTTTCAGCAATCATTGAGGTCAAATCCTTTGACCTTTCCCCCTCAACTGCTTTTCCATTCTTCTTCTCAACAACTGCTTCTTCCTTTTTTTTCTCGGCAGCTGCTTCTTCTTTCAATTTCTTCAGGTATTCCTCCTTTTTTTTTCTCAGCTTCTGCTTCTTCCTTCAATTTCCTCAGGTATTCCTCTTTCTCTTTTTGGCATCATCAAAGGAGAGAGGAACCCCAGGGAACATTCCTGCGAGCATGAAGTCCAGTCTGTTGAGAGCTGAGTTCTGCTTGGAGTCTGCTGCGGCATGTGCTGTTCAAAATTTTGAACGAGTGGCCTTTGATTCGCCGCCACTGGCTTTCATTTCAGCCATGAGAAGGCTGAATTTTGTATTCATGTTCTCCTCAACACGCATAATTTCTTTTCGATGAAATTCACGCAGTAACTCCATTTCAGTTGTGTGGGAGGCATGCAATCTTTCCATATATGCTTGCATCCTCTGCTTCATATCAGCATTGTCAGCACTCCAAACAAGCATTTTATTGTACAATGCCTTAAAATATCGAACTTGTTCGTATCGCATTACACTCTACTGCTGACACCACTCCCTGATTCTTACCACAATCCCTCTTAAGTCTGCTGTGAGATTGGCATCTCTATTGTCCAGACGTAGATCTAATGAAGCCTGGTGCCGTTCGATCTTCTCAATCTCTCCACAGATTTTCTTGAAGACTTCACGGATCTCAGTTGTCACACCTGATTCAACTGGCGGCCATTCAACATCGAAATCAAAGTCTGCTGGTACAATGGAGTTAGTAGGGATGACTGGATCTTCTCGAATGGTGTATCGACGCTGCTCTTTAGCTGTCTCTTCCTCTAGCTCTGGCAGCTCAAGTGGAAAGGGAAATAATTGCTCAAAAGTGTTATCTCGCACATAAGGATTGAAATTTCAGTCTGGCCTGTGATGATCCTGGTGGAGTCGGTGCCGCTGCAGCTTTGGGAGCCTGCGCAGATGACTCGGTTTCAGCTGGGCCTTTTTGGGTGGGTTGGCCAGCTGACTGAGCCTCAGCTATCTTAACAGCTTCGTTGGCCTCAGTAGATTTTTCTAACTGAATTACCTGGTCCTCGGCTGCATGATCAATGTCATCGGAAGATGATGAAACCTGGGGGCTTGGTTCATCATCGAAGTTGAACATTTGACGAGCAGCTTTAAAACTTGACTGACTCGTTTGTGGGAGAACATCCTCAGCTGGGTCCTTTTGATGTTCAACAGGTGTCGACTCAGCTTCATCTTCAGACCCCAGAAATGATATGTCAGGGTTGTCCTGGGAATCATGAAGTGCACTAATCTCCTTCTCAGATTCAGCAATGTTGACAGGAGGGATGTTCTGAACTTCTTGAGCTTTACCCAGGGAGGTCTCAACTTCCTTTGGGCCTTCAACACCTCCAGCAGTCTCAACTGCAGTGAGGCCTTCTACATTCCCTTCGATAGTCGCAGCTGTCTTAGGGTCTTCAGCAGTGACATCCATAGGAGTCTCAACCCCTTGGATTGTAGTTTCTTTGGCCAAAGTGTTAACTCCTGGGGCATTTCCATCTTGTGCCTCGACTGCAACAACAGTGTCTTTAGCCTTCAAAGCAGCTGACACTTCAGCTGGGACAGACTCAACTGTCCGAGCTTCATCAATGTCATTCTACTGGGGTTCTTTTTCGGTTTTCTCTTCGCCTCCTTTCTTCATTTTGGAGTCATCTACAGCATCCTCCGACCCTGCTACAGTGGAATGAGTTTCCCCCTCAAAGCGGGCACACCACCGAGTGGTCGATGATGGGGTCACTCTTCTCCCGGACTCTCGGCCGCTTCCGTTGAGTGCTCACCCGTTGGGGCGGTGGTAACACACCTTCAGTAGGGGTTGGCTCAACTTGGGTGCCCAAATTCCCAGTTTCATCGCCATTTTCCTTGGACCCATCTTCCGACTGCACAGGAGATGTAGTTGCAACAATAATTGTGGCAATCTGCTGCACTACTCCCAGTGGGTCTATCTGCAGGAGAGATTGTGAGGACTCTCCTGGTCCTTCAAACATATATTGCTCATGCATCATCCTGGAATCCCTCATAGCTTGCTGCATGTCCGACTTCTCCTTTGCAGAAACAAGATCCATATCTTCATCATTCTCTGACAACATATCTATATGAGGGTGAGTGTGTTCCAGAGTTCCAGTAAGAGGACATATATTGGCTTTCTCGAGCTTCACTTCCTCACCGCTCTCGCTTGAGCCTTCTCCTTGAAGATTTGCAAGATGTTCAAGCGCTTGTCTTCATCAAGGGCCTCGAACCACTTTGGTGATGCCGAGAAATTCGAACAACTCCTCCTCTTCTTCTATGAACTCAGGGCGTTCAAACTGCTCCCTTGAGTGGCTTAGCTTCCACGCCCTCCATTCACGTAGACGGCGCTGGATGTCTGGATATATAGGAGAAACCACTATCACGTCATCATCCTCATCCTCCTCTCTTGTCCTTCATTTTTCGGGGATGGAAGGTAGCATGCTCTCTTCTTTGTTCTCCTCCAAAGCCCCGTCCGTAGAAAGGAGAGACAACTTTTTCAATCGAGATTCGATTGTCTCACCGCTTTCTTTGTCTCACTGTCCTCTCCACACTGGGTCTTCAGTGCCTCTGCGATCACCTCGGCCAGACTTGGCGCTTCATCAACTACTTCAGGAGACTGCACTTCCTGAGTGTCAGCAGTCTCAGATGTTTTCTCCAGCTGAGTAGCAAACTCAGCTATCTTTTCATGCTCTGACTTTTTGACTAGCCTTCTTCGTTTGGTTTTAACCAGAGGAATTTCTGGTTCTTTTTCGTCTTCTGATTCTCCGACGGTGGGGGCCGGGGCATCTTTCTTGGATGGATCTACCTTCCTGGGCTTAACAGTCCTTTTCTTGCGTATGACTAGGAAAGGTATTTGGGCTTCCTTCTCAGCCTCATACCGTAGGGGCGGAGACACTACTGCGCACGAGCGAGACTCCTACTGCGGGCGGATGTATCCTATTTCTTTACTGCAGGGGCAACCTTCTTCTTTGCAGCTTTCTTCTTGGGAGGGGAGGTAACAACTATGTCCTCGGGGTCAGCTGATCCCCCTCACTTGTATCTGCCCTCTTCGCATGGACTCTCTTCTGGGCTCCTGAAAGATTAGCCCTGAACATCTTCTTGTTTACATGGAAATGCTTTCCATGTTGAAGGGGAATGCCCTTCACTTCCATCAGATGGCCAATTACCGAGCCATATCCGAGTGATCCTCCAAAGGATCCGTCTTTTTGTGTACGAACTCGAACTTCGGGATTGACTTTCTTTCCTTCCATGATCGCAACCATGACGATCGGGTCATTGATCGTGACGGTGATTGAAGTCGCCAAACTTCATGTCTACACACTTTGCAACGACATCCATCGACTTGTGATAGTCGTCCTTCAGCAGTTTCTTCTCAGCTGTGTAGACTACCTTCGCAGCACACTCCGATTTGGCTACTTCTTTCCATGCAGCAGTCAAGTTAACATCAGCTTCATTTATTTCTGTCATGCCCTTAGACGGCAGCAAACAGTGCTCCGCAAGGTCCTTAGCAGTAATCATGATGTCCTTGCGGTGGTCGGAGGACTTGATTCCTTCGTCCTGCACCTCAGCGTTTACATAGAACTGCGCCACCTCTTCAAGGTAGGTGAGCGAGTACTCCATAGTAAGAAAAGGCCTGAGACCGGACTTTTCTAGCATATCAGCTATCTTCTTTACTAGGGTTTCATCTGAACCCTGCTTTACCATCCCTTCAAAATCCACGGTTGATCCAAAGTGGATTTGCTTTGATAGCTTAACAAAATCGAACTTTGGTGCCATTTGTAGAGAGTTTTACCAAATAAAACTTGATAAACTTACTTGAGAACTCATAGGGTTTGCGAGAGAGAAATGAACTTGCTTTGAAGATGAAAAGTTTTTAGTAAAGTGTGAGAGAGAAGACTGAAAACCGTATATAAGGGTTATGAAAGGACGGGTTTTTGGATTTTGAAATTTGATCAAGATCAATGGCTCAGATTTAGCATGTCAAAACCGCATTTAATTCCTCACATTTAATGCGGCAACATTTATATCCAATCATATGCTTACAAAGGCAGCGCTTTTTTGATGCACTCATTATTATTATGCTGACGTCATCCTTAAAAATATTCCCGCTCATTTAAAACGACTGCGTTTTTGTCCCTTAGCTCATAAATGACTTAGCTTATTTCACAAATGACTTAACTCTTCGTCTCTCTTTCCATTAGGCGACTCAGCTGTCAGCTAACTTGATACAGCTGACTTTCCGATATGGCTAATTCACTTGGCTGATGTGAAAAACTGATTAATTTCTCACTTCCTCTCTTTCAACTCTTCTCATTGAATCTTCTGAGTGTTAGCTCATTTAACCCCAGCTCATTCTTAAGATCTTCAAATCTTGATTCACATAAGGGCTTGGTGAATATGTCAGCTAACTGTTTATCAGTTGAGATATATTCCAAAGTGATGTATTTCTTTTCAATATGATCTCTTATGAAATGATATCTGACATCAATGTGCTTTGTTCTTGAATGCAACACAGGATTCTGAGTGATTGCAATAGCACTTGTGTTATCACACATAATTGAAATTTCTTTTTCTTCAATTTCATAATCTCTCAGTTGATGTCTCATCCATAAGATTTGGGCACAACAAATACCGCTGACTATGTACTCTGCACCGTGGATGTGGCTATTGAGTTTTGTTCTTCTTGAACCAGGAAACCAACTGTTTCCAAGATTTGACATGAACCTCAAGTACTCTTCCTGTCAACTCTACATCCAAAGATACGAGCCTCGAGTAACCAATAAGCTTGAATCCACCTTCCTTGATACCATAAGCCAACTTCCTGGTATCCCTTCAAATATCTTAGGATTCTCTTAGTGCAATCATGTGGCTTTCCTTTGGTGCAGATTGAAATATTGCACATACACCTACCGCAAAGGTGAAGTCCGCTCACGGTCATTAAATAAAGCGATGATCCAATAAGTGCTCTGTATCTTATTTGATCTACAGCCTTACCATATGCATCCATATCCATCTTGACTGATGTGTTCATTGGTATTTTCACAGAAGACTTTTCTTCCATACCAAATTTCTTCATTAAATCTCTGGTGTACGTTTTTTGACTTATGAAGGTTCCATCCTTCAATTGCTTAACTTGAAGTCCTAGGAAGAAAGTCAGCTCTCCCATCATGCTCATTTCAAATTTGCCTTGCATGAGGTTTGAGAACTTATCACATAGCTCTTTATTTGTGGATCCAAAAATGATATCATCCGCATATATTTGAACAAGCAGTATACTCTATCCATCTTGAATTCTGAAGAGTGTTCTGTCCACTTTGCCTTTGGTGAATCTATTATCAGTTAGAAATTGAGATAATATATCATACCATGCTCTTGGTGCCTGTTTCAATCCATATAATGCTTTCTTGAGCTTGTACATCTTATCTCCAATAGCCTTCGGCTCAAACCCTGGAGGTTGTTCAACATAGACTTCTTCCTCTAGCAGTCCATTTAGGAATGCACTTTTTATATCCATTTGATAGACATTGAAGTTCTTGTGAGCAGCATAGGCAAGAAACATCCTTATTGCTTCTAATCTTGCAACAGGAGCAAAGGTTTTATCAAAATCTATTCCCTCTTCTTGGCAGTACCCTTTGGCTACCAACCTTGATTTATTTCTTACCACAGATCCTTCCTCATTCATCTTGTTTCTGAAAACCCATTTTGTGCCAATAACATTCTGATGGGTTGGTCTCTGCACCAATTCCCATACTTTGTTCCTTTCAAACTGATTCAGCTCTTCTTGCATGGCTTGAATCCAATGTGTATCATCCAGTGCTTGAGACACATCTTTTGTCCCTATTTGGGAAATAAAACAAGTGAACATTACCTCTTGCTGAGCTCTGGATCTGGTTCTTACACCATCTCTAACATCTCCAATGACTAGCTCTGGTGGATGGTCTCTCAGCCATCTCACATCAGGTTGAAGTAAGTCAGTTGGGTTCAGCTGTCTTGCAGCTACGTTGTCTTGGGCAGCTCTTTAATCATCATCCAACTGTCTTTGAGATTCACATATCTCATCTTCCTCTTGGCTGATTACTCTTACTTCAGATTCAACATAAGGACTCTTCTGCATAGTTGGCTGATTTAGCTTATCAGCTAACTCTTCAATGTCTTCTCCATTCACATTGGTTCATCAAAAACCACATGGATAGACTCTTCTGTGACCATAGTCCTCTTGTTTAGCACTCTATAGGCTTTGCTCTCAGCTGAGTATCCCAAAAAGATACCTTCATCAACTTTAGCATCAAAAGCCTTTAGATTATCCTTGGCATTGTTGTGGATGCATTTACATCCAAATATTCTAAAATATGCAACATTTGGCTTTCTCCCAATCCATATTTCATAGGGAGTCTTTGTCAGCTGTCTATTAATCATGCATCTATTTTGAGTATAGCATGCAGTATTGATGGCTTCAGCTCAAAATCTCTTAGGTAATCCAGCTTTAGCTAACATGGTTCTTGCAGCTTCATTGAGAGTTATGTTCCTCCTTTCAGCTACTCCATTCTGCTGTGGAGTCCTTGCTGCAGATAACTCATGAGCAATGCCATTTTCAACACAATACTGAGTTATTATCCTATTGACAAACTCAGTTCCTCTATCAGACCTTATCTTTATAATGGTTTGGCTCTTTTCATTTTGAACTATTTTCATCGGTTGTGGTAACTTTTGCAAAGTTTCCTTCTTTTTGCACATGAAGATTGTCCATGCATATCTTGAATAATCATCCACCACCACTAAGGTGTACTTCTTTCCACTTATCTTTGGCCGTTCAATCGACAAAATAAATCCATATGCAACAGATGCAATATCCTTGTTGAAGAAGAACTAGGCTTCTCCTTGAATGAATATTTGATCTGCTTTCCCATCTGGTATGCACCACATACACTTTCTTTCTTGTACACTGAGTCTGGAAATCCTTCCACAAGATGTTACCTTGCAAGCTTGTTGATTGTCTTGAAGTTTAGATGACTCAACTTCTTGTGCCACAACCAACTTGATTCGGCTGTGCTCTTTGCTAGCAAACAGGTACTTGGTGTGGCAGTAGACTAGTCTACCACATACATATTCTTCTGTCATGATCCTTGCAGCACTATTTCATTTGATTCAGTATCTTTGATCTGGCACACTCCCGTATTGAATCCAACATTGTAGCCCTTGTCACAGAGTTGGTTGATGCTTAACAGGTTGAAAGGCCTTCAACATATGCAACATTTGTGATCTCTAATCCATTATTCTTGATGGATCCAGTGCCTTTTATTTCCCTTGGAGCTTCATTTCCTCCAAATATGACTTTTGCACCTCTAATCTCCTTGAATCTTGACAGATTTTTCTTGTTTCCTGTCATATGTCTGGAAAAGCCACTATCCATGTACCAGGTTCCTTGGCACTCAGCTGTTCCTTGAACCTGCAATCAAGGAAATTAGTTTTTAGGTACCCATACTTGCCTAGGTCCTGAGGGGTTAGTGTTGTAAGATAATTCAACCAACTTATAGCCAAATGATTTGACTCTAAGAGGTTGCCATCTATCTGTGCCATAATCATAATTCACTTTGGCAAATTACTTGGGGGCTTTAGGCTCATAAAGCTGTCTCTTTTGTCTGTATGCCTGTGTGTGTGTTTTAGCAATTGCCTTCTTTGGGTTGTGATATTTTTTAGTGTAGTGCATGGGTGCGTATATGTGCTGATAATAGCTCTTTTGCCTTTCGAATGACCTTTGCTGAGGTCTAGGTCTTTGCCATCTAGGCTTGTATTCCATTGGTCTTTGCTGATATTTCACATTATTCCAATCAGCTTGGCTCGGGTAATTTCTACCATTCCTAGCATATGTGTTTCTTTGATAAAACTTCTGGGGTTTTTGGTAGCTCTGCTTATTTTTCACAGAGTATTTTCTAATTGGAGTTTGCTGAGGAACTCTGCTGGATTTCTTCTCAGTTGTCCTCTCAGCATACTCAACTGGTTGTTTTCCTTTTCCTTTATATCCAAGGCTAGTTTGTTTGTGATTGTGCTTTGGAATGAATGTGGGTGCAATATTTGGTGTTTTGGGTTTTTGAAATGCTTCATTACTTGAAGATCCATTTTCCAAAGTCACTCTAGGAGTTTGACTGTGCACAAATAAATTGAATCCTAGCCCTGTCTTATCTCCACACTCTTTTTGGTTCATAATAAGGTCATCCAATGATTTAGATGCCTTTGTAAATGAGACAATCACATTTTTGAGATCACTTTCCCTCTTTTCTATAGCAGCTATCTCTGCTATTAGTTTAGCATTCTCAGCCTTTAGCTCTTTGTTCTCATCAGCTATGTGACTTAGAGTACTCATCTCCTTAGTCAGCTGTGAGTTTTGGCTTTTGAGCTGGTTGTTTTCCTCATTTAATAGTGTGTGTGAGGATTTAATGTGCTCAAAGTCTTTCATCATTTTGCCTAAGTGTGTGTCACAATCACTATCACTAGAATCTGAGTGAGATGAGTTAGAGTGTACCTCATCTTCCTGGTCTGGTTGATCTTGTTCTTTAGCCATTAGACAGATCATTGCTTCTTCTCCCGAATCACTTGAGTAGTCGGTTTCACTACTCTTCGAAGTCTCTTTTCTTTTCGACTTAGTTTGTCTCAAGATCTCGGCAGACCAACATGGCTTTCTTCTTTTCTTGTCTTCTCTCTCTGAAGACTTTTCTTTCTTCTTCATTCTTATACTTATTGACTGGTGGATAGGAGCAGTCAATTGCAAAATGTCCCGGTTGTCTGCAGTTCCAACACAGGTTCTCAGCTCTTTGATCAGCTCTTTCTGTCCTTGGGTTGTCAGCTCTCTGATACTCAACCCTTTGATGTTCAACTCTCTTGGGTGACCTGTCTTCCCTTGACTTGGAGGGAGCTGAATGTCTCCTGGAGGATTAACCCTTGTTTCTTTTATAGTTCTTATGGAAGAACTTGTTGAATCTTTTAACCATCAGGGCAATCTTCTCCTGGTCTATGGCTTCCTTGACTTCAGCTCTCTTTCCCTCCTTGACTATAAGTGCAGTTGTTTTGGGTACAACTGTCTCCTCTTGATCTTTTCTTCTCATCTCAAACTCATAAGCTTTGAGATTTGAGAATAACTCATGAATGGATGTTGTTGTGAGGTTCATTGAATGTTTCAGGGTCATGACCTTCATTTCCCATTCAGCTGGGACGCTTCTTAGAATATTCACACACATTTCCTTTTGTGTATAATCTTTCCCAAGTCTTTGATAGCTCATTTGTGATTTCAAATAACTGCATCCAAATGATCCAAGTTTTACTGCAAGCATTTTAAAATTTTCAAATTTCTATACAGCAACAGATAATTTATTTTCTTTAATTTGCTCAGATCCTTCACAAATTAAAGTTAATTTATCCCATATTTCTTTTGCATATTTGCAAGATTTGACTTTATTGAACATTGTTTTGTCCAATGTCTTGTACAGAATGTCCTTGGCCACATTATCCAAATTGTATCTCTTTCTGTCATCATTGGCCCACTCAGTCCTTGGCTTTTCAACCATGGTTGGTCTGTCTTCTTCTGCTTCTGCTACTACAGCTGCTATTCTTACAGTTGTGTTCACCTTAAGTATTTGCAGTGGCCCATCTTCTATCACTAGCCACATTTCATCATGTAAAGCAGATAGATGAGCCTGCATAAAAAATTTCCAGTCATCAAATTCCTCAACAGTGAACATAGGAATGCGTGTCAGATTTGCTTCCATGATAATAACTTTTGCTAAGAATGAAAGATTTTGAAAATTCAAGTGTTAAGAATCTTTTAGAAAAGATAGAGATCTAGTTTAGTAACCAGTGCGGAAGGCTCAATGAACCAACCGCTTTGATACCACTTGTAGGTCCCAAGGGGTGTAAGTAAGGTTTAGAAGGGGGGGTTGAATAAACCTTACCAACTTTTCGATTTTAGTCCTTTTAAAATATTACAGAGTTAATCACGCAGCTAAGTCCTTGAGGGACATCTAAGTTAGTTAATCAGCAGAGTTAGACACTCAACAGGCTCAATAGAGCTGTTGATAGAATAACTCAGCTGTTTAGCCTAAACCTTAACTTGGCTATGTTGAGTTTTATCAGCGAAAGACTTAACACCCTTGAATTTGATTTAAACTTGTTTTAACACTTGATTTTAGCACTTGGTTAATTATCAGTTGGATAGCAAATTATCAGCAGATATAAGTAAGTATGCAGAAATAAAAATGTTGAAATGTAAATGACACAAATGATTTTTATAGAGGTTCGAAGATGCGGTAATTCTTCTAATCCTCTCTTCTCCAACTCCTGGAGGAATCCACTAAGTAATGATCGGTTCACAAAGTAGTTATCAGTCTAGAGACAAGTCTTGATCACACAGCTGACTTGCTCCTTGGACTCAGTCTAGAGATGCCTTGGTCACACAGCTGGCTTCTCTTCCGACTAAGCTTCTTCACAGGGCAGCTTCCTTGCTACTTCAACTCACTTTCTCAAGCTTCTTGGATTTGATCACGAATCCCTCCAATAACCTGAGATTGGTTCGACCTTGAACCTTCCTAAAATTCTCCTTGGAAAGTAGACCCCTTTTGATTCTTCAAAAGTTTCTTCTTCAACAGTTTGAAGTAGTCTTTCCTTCACAACTTTGTGTTGGATTGATTTCCTTCTAGTTTCAGGCTTCAGGAGTTTGCTTGAATATCTTAAGAATATTTTCAGGTTACAGTTCAAATATTTGCTTGCTTGCTCGTGGTTCAGTTAACATTTTCTCAATGTCTTTCCTCAGCCTTTTATAATGAACTTTCAAAAATCTGACCGTTGGAGAGATAGGCTGATTTTCAAAAGACACTTGTGTTTCGTTGGCTTGTCTTTTCTTGGTCTTCAATCTTGATATGTAGACCTTTCCTCGTATTAAATGAATGTTCGAATTTTCGTGTTCGACACGAGGTGCAGTGCTTCCCATTGGTTTATTCCTTTTGCACGCTTTTGGGACGAGCACTTTAAGACCTGGCAGCATGGAAGTATTACTTATTTAAGTAATATTCTTGACTTCTGTACAATGGATTCCTTTCAGTTGACTTCTCTTGGCTGCTGCCTAATTCCCCAGGTGACTTGAGTTTGCTCCAATCATTTGAAGACTCAACTGTCACTTTCAACTTGTGGCTTGTCTTCTTGAGATGACTTAGACTGACACTTCACACAGTTGTTCCTCAGCTGATACATCTATAGTCAAGTTCTTGATCTACCTTTTTGGCCATACTCAGTTGTTCCACATCGGAGTCTTCACTTGATCTTGATTGACTTTTTGTATTTCCAGCTTAGGCGACTCGACTCGACTTTTTCCACCATATCTATTATAATGAAAATTACAAGGAAAATGGGGTGCCAACTTTCTAGTTTAAGTTTTACATGGCATTCATCAAAATCTACAAAATAAATTTCCCAACAGAAAGATTTTGAAAATACAAGTGTTTGAAACCTTTTTAGAAAAGATAGAGATCTAGTTCAGTAACCAGTGCGGAAGGCTCAATGAACCAACCGCTCTGATACCACTTGTAGGTCCCAAGGGGTGTGAGTAAGGTTTAGAAGGGGGGGTTGAATAAACCTTACCAACTTTTCGATTTTAGTCCTTTTAAAATATAATAGAGTTAACACAAACAACTAAGTCCTCGAGGGACAGCTAAGTTGATTATTCAAATAGAGTTAGCCACTCCAACGGACTTGATAGAGTTGTTGATAGAATAACTCAAATTGCTTAACCCAAACCTTAACTTGGTTGTGTTGTTTTTATCAAATGGAAGACTTAACACCCTTTGATTTGTTTTAAACTTGTTTTAACACTTGATTTTTGGTCTTGTTAATTATCGGTTGGATAGTAAATAAGTTTATCTCGGATATAAAATATATATGCGAAAATATAAATGTCTTTGAAAAATAAATGACACAGTTAAATTTTTATAGAGGTTCGAAAATGGGGTAATTCTTCTAATCCTCTCTTCTCCAACTCCTGGAGGAATCCACTATACAAAAGATCTGTTTACAAAGTGGTCGACAGTCTAGAGACAACCTTGATCACACAGCTGGCTTCTCTTCCGACTCAGCTTCTTCACAGGCGGGCGTTTGCGCACTACTTGACTCACTTTCTCAAGCTATTGGATTTGATCACGAAGCCCTCCAATAACTTGAGTCGACCTTTAACCTTCCTACGATCCTCCTTGGAAAGTAGACCCCTTTTGATTCTTCAAAAGTTTCCTCTTCAACAGTTTGAAGTTGTCTTTCCTTCACAACTTGTGTTGGATCGATTTCCTTCGAGTTTCAGGCTTGAGGATTAGCTTGAATATCTTGAGAATATTTGCAGGTTTACAGCTTGAATATTGCTTGCTTGTTCGTGGTTCAGGTAACCTTTTCTCAATGAATTTCCTCAGCCTTTTATATTGACCTTTTAAAAATCTGCTCGTTGAAGAGATAGGCTGATTTTAAAGGTCACTTGTGTTCGTTGGCTTGTATTTTCTTGGTCCTCAATTTTGAGATGTAGACCTTCCTCGTATTAAATGAATGTGCAGCTTTTCAGGTTCTGACACAAGGTGCAGTGCTTCCCATTGGTTTATTCCTTTTGCACGCTTCTGGGACAAGCACTTTAAGACCTGCCAGCATGGAAGTATTACTTATTTTAGTAATGTTCTTGACTTCTGTGCAACGGATTCATTTCAGTTAACTCCTCTTGGTTGCTGCCTTTTTCCTCAGGTGACTTGAGTGTGCTTCAATCATTGGAAGACTCATCTGTCATTTCAACTTGAGACTTGGCTTCTAGAGTTGACTTTGACTGACTCTTTACACAGCTGTTCCTCAGCTGATACACCTTCAGTCGAGTTCTTGATCTTCTATCTTGGCCATACTCAGATGTTCCATAGCGAAGTCTTCACTTCAGTCTTCAGTTGACTTCTTGTACTTCCAGGCATAGCTGACTTGACTCAGCTTTTCCAGCCCTATCTATTATAATGAAAATTACAAGGAAAATGGGGTGCCAACTTTCTATAAAATAAATTTCCCAACAAAAAATTATTTTCGGCACAAGCGAAAGGAAATAAATCATGAAGAACTGATTATGCGATTACGAATTGAGGAAGGTAATCACAAATTAAATTCAAGATTTGAGAAATGTGTTGTTGATGAAAAGACAAATTTATTAGAACATGGTAGTTCTAGTAACAACAAAAGAAAACGTGACAATAATTACAAGGGAAAGAAGCTTGTAAACAAAAAGCCTTTTACATGAAATTTTCACAACTATGGTAAATCTAACCATATGGCTAAGGACTATCGGCTTCCTAAAAAATCAAAATATAGACAGCCCAATGCTAATGTGGTTGAATACAGTGGTGTGATCCAAAGATACTGACATGGATCTATCTCAGGTGGTATTTGAAGCAAACCTTGTGGATAATCCAAGAGAGTGGTACATTGACACTGGAGTCACTCGACATGTATGTTCTGACAAGGGTACGTTCTCTACCTACAACTCTTGTACATGTAGAAAACTTTATATGGTTAATTCTTCCTCTTCTGATGTTGCAGGTTTTGGCAACGTAGTACTAAAGCTCACTTCTAAAAAAGAGTTGTTTTTGAAGGATGCTCAACATGTCCCAGAAATCCAGAAGAATCTAGTGTCAGGATCTCTTCTTGTCAATCATGGTTTGACACTGATGCTTGAGTCTGAAAATTTTATTTTGGCTAAGTTTGGATAGTTCTTAGGAAAAGGTTATCTTTATAATGGACTGTTCAAAATGAATGTAATTGCAGTTCGTCGTGTAATCGATTCAAGCAGCAATAAAGTTGAGCCTACTTTTGTTTACATGCATGAGTATTCTGATTTATGGCATGTTAGATTAGGGCATGTTAATCTAAATGCTATAAAAAGATTAATGAATTTGGAATTACTTCCAACATAAAAAATTGATTCTCACAAGAGATGTGAAATTTGTATTGAAGCTAAAATGGATAAATTTCCTTTTCATTATGTGGAAAGAAATACAACACCTCTAGAATTGATACATACTGATGTATGTGATCTGAAATTTGTCCAAACTAGAGGTGGTAAAAAAATATTTAATCACTTTAAATAAGATTTTGCTACTTATATCTATAAAGAAGCAAAGATGAAGCTTTGGATGCCTTCAAAAATTATAAAACTAAAATTGAAAATCAACTTAACAGCCAGATTAAAATAATTCGGAGTGATAGAGGTGGATAATATGTTGCACCTTTTAAATAATTATGCAACCAGTTGGGAATAATTCATCAAACTACTGCTCCATATTCACCACAATCTAATGGTGTTGTTGAACGCCAAAACTAAACATTGAAAGAAATGATGAATGCCATGTTGATTAGTTTTGGATTACCTCAGAACATGTGGTGGGGGAAGCTGTTCTAACAGCTAATCATATTTTAAATAAAATCCTACTTAAAGGAAAAAATAAGACACCTTAAAAATCATAAGCCATCTTATAAATACTTTAAAATGTGGGGGTGTTTGGCTAAGGTAGCAATAGCTAAACCTATACAAGTCAAATTGGCCAAAATACGGTTGATTATATTTTTATTGGATATGCATATAATAGTAGTGCATATTGTTTCTTGGCACACAAGTCAGAAAATCCAAAAATATCTGAATGTACCATCTTTGAATTAAGAAATGCGATATTTCTTGAAAATATATATCCTTGTAAAGAAAAGGTTGAAATGAGTTCTAGTAAAAGAACTCATGAAAAATCAATTATTTCTTCACAAGGTAGTGAAGATCCAAGACGAAGTAAAAGGACTAAAGCTACTACGTCATTTGGTCCTGATTTTATCACATACTTGTTAGACGGTGAGTCAAGTACAGTTAAAGAGGCTATGTCTAGTCCAGATGATCTGCTCTGGAAAGAAACTATCAATAGTGAAATAGAATCCATTTGTTATTGCTTGTCTATATGTAGACGACATGTTGATCATGTGCAGTAGTCTTGATCTAATTATAGACACTAAGAAAATGTTAAAAAGGAATTTTGACATGAAGACATGGGAATTGTTGATATGATTCTTGGAATCAAAATTGGCAGAACCCGTGAAGGAATTAGCTTGACACAATCGCACAATGTGGAGAAAGTGCTCAAAAAATTCAATGCTTTTTGATGGTCCACCATCCAAAACACCCATTGATTTGAGCATAAATTTGGTAGCCGAGAGCTGAGCCAAGTTAAAAGTACCATTTGGTCTTGATCAGCTTCAGAGCGAAGGACTAGATTGTACCAGCCATTGGTCTTGATCAACGTGATAACAAGCCAAATTTGAAAAGCAACTGGTCTACGTCAGCTTCAGAGCTGGACCAAATGGAACAAACTCTTGGTCTTGATCATCGGAAAAGTTGGGTCAAGTTCTAAAAACCATACGGTCTTGAACAAAATCAAAGTTGGACAAAATGGAACAAGCTATTGGCCCTGAACAAGCAAAATGGGCTTTAGCAGGTATGTTAGAATAAAATTATTTTAATTTTGATGATTTCACCTTAATATTTCTATTTCAACCAAAATAATAAATTCGGGCGTTGTCAAGATACTCTACAATATTTGAAGGGTATAGTGATGCTAGTTGGATTTCAGATTCAAAGGACTCCTACTCCACTAGTGGATATATATTTACTAATAGAGGCGGAGAAGTTTCATGGAAATCCACAAAGCAAACTTGTATAGCTCGATCCACCATGGAATCTGAATTTATAGCTTTTGATAAAACTGGTAAGAAGATGAATGGCTTCGTAATCTTCGAGGATTTTGCATGCTGGAGAAAGCCAGTGCCTCCTGTGATGATTCACTATGATAGCCAAACTACTATAGGGAGAGAACAAACTAACATGTATAATGGTAAGTCTAGATATATCCGTCATAGCTATTATACTGTAAGACAATTGATCTCTAATGGTGTAATATCCATTGACTATGTAAAGTCTAAGGATAATATAGTGAACCCGCTCACGAAAGGGCTTAACCGAGATCAATTGATCAGTAAATTGGTAAAGGGAATGGGTCTAAAATCCATAATTTAAAGAACGATTAAAGTGGTAACTCAACTTTGGTGACTGGAGATCCCAAGAACTTGGTTCAATGGGAAAACTAAACTTTGAAAATTCAGTTGAACACTTAAAATTCAGTTATGACAAACAAGTGAAATAATTTTACCAATTGTGGTAAGGCTAAGTCTTAAGGACTTTTAATGATATTGACTTGGTCAATTGAGATCACCTATATAAGTGAGAAGTGAAGGTCGCTTCAATATAACACTTATGAATCCAAAGTGTTGTCCATGGTCGAAAAGAACACAACTGAAGAACGAAATGTGTTAGAAATCATATTGTGCAAATGTCATTGACTAGGTATACACGAAGGAGGAATAGTTCAAGACATTGCGTCTACTAGGCCGCCGATATATCCGATGATATTTACAAAGTAAGGTTCAAGGTCACAATCTACCTGTCCTGATACAATATGATTTCATTAAAACCGAGTATAAGAATCTGCATTTTCATTTGCATTTGATTTTCACTCATGTGAGGGATTGTTGGAAATTGGTTTTAAAAAGAATGGTTGATAAACTAATTTTGACCAATTTTTTAGTAACTAATTGTCTAACTCTAGAGGAATTAAATATTGGAAGAATAATCTATGCTTCAAGTAGATATGTTTAGTATATTTAATTTCTCAAAACCAATTTGTGGTGACACGCGCACGCCCGCTTGGCCCGGTGCTGGGACGGGCCCTAGGTCATGTCCCAACGGGACTGGGCCTAGTTTTGCTTAAAAGCTGAAACTTAAAAGAAACAGTTAGCTTAAAAGCTGAAACTGTAACTTAAAAGCTAAAACTGTCACCACTAACTTAGTGGTTTGCCTACTACTTGGATGTTACAATATAGTGGTCCTTGAAGATTGCCCACTACTTGAAGGTTTCTGCCCACTATCCCATGAAGTTACTGCCCTACAATTATGAAGCCCCTTACCTGATTGGAAGTCCTATAAATAGGATTGCATTGTAGTTTTTTAGAATACACAAGCAATTCTCTCATTTTACCATTCTGTCATTTGCATTATATACTCAATTTTTACACAGTTTAGTTCGTTAGAACCTTGAAATTTGCAGTGCTGCTATTTCAAGGACGTTTGTTGTTGTATCTTTGGGGATAACATGTCTGTTCCATCAGCACTATACGGGACGTGTTTATCTTGTGGGTAGAGTCTAACTCGCCTCAGCATTTCTGCAATTTTTCATTCCATTCTATTTTGTTGTGATAGATTGTACTCCAGTTTACATAATACATTATAAAATTGATCAACATATTCAACAACCCTTTGTTTCTTTTCTCCTATTCGTCAACAGTGCCCCCTCCCCCGCGGAAAAAAAAAGACTGTTCAATTTTATTTCCCTTGCTTCTTTACCCATTCTCTCTATGTTCACTAATTTCCCCCACACATATGCAGAAAATAGGCAGCACAATGAAGCAACGAGCCAAACAGTTTAGGCCGACGAGGGGTAGACCTAAATTTGGTGTTTTAGGTGGATTTGAGGCGGACGATTTTGGTGTTCTCGGGTTCGGTGTTTTGGATTACTCGATTTGGTGTAATGGCTTGGGCAGTGGTTTTTCAAATATAGGATTTGAAATTGAAAATAATTTTCCTTTGAGATGGGTTTCAGCCGATGGTAAAATTTGGTCGGATAGTAGAGTTGAGATGAAGAGCATTCCTTTGTTGTGGGGGTTTGCCAACGAATACATGAATATTATTTTGTTTGTAAGATTTTATTTATAGGCTTAAAAAAAGGTTAATTGTTCAAAAAAAAAAGGTTAAGATCGAGTCCTGTCCTAAGATAAATAAGACTCTAAAAAAAGTCTGATAAATAGAAATGAAAAAATAATAAATTTGATAAGATGATAAGAGGAATGAATTTTAACAGAGTTGGAATCGTGTATCAAAAAATATCTCAGAATTGTATTTGGAGTAGGAAATGTTAATAGTCTAAATTGATAATATGTTTACTTGAATTTGGGCTAATGAAAAATACTAAAGGGCAATTGACAGAAATACCCACCTTTTTTAAGTCAATGTCAGCTTTTTACGCTTCCCGGTGCAATTTTACCTTAATTTACGCTCTCCGATCTTTTTCTACACAACATTACGCTCCAACAAAAATTCCCGAAAAATTTTACGCTTTGTTTCAACATTGTTTCTAATATGTTTCAAACATGTTTCTGTGTTTCAACATTGTTTCTTACATGTTTCTAACATGTTTCAAACATGTTTCTGTGTTTCAACATTGTTTCAAACATGTTTCTTTTAATAAAAATAGGTAAAAATTGTATTTAAACATCAAAAACTTCATTGAAACAACAAAGAAATATCATAACAACATTAAAAAGGGTATGGAAACAACCCAGAAACAACGTAAAAATATTTAAAACACAACATGAATAAAAAGAGCTTAAAAATAGGTGCAAATTGTATTTACACATTGAATACTACATGAAAACAACAAAAAAATAATTAGAACAACATTAAAAATATTATAGAACAACACCGAAACAATAGAAACAATGTACAAAATAATATATGAATTAAAAACAATATAAAAAATAGGTTAAAATTGTTTTGAAACAAATTTAAAAAACCTCAAAACAACTTATATAACATATAAAATAATGTAGGAATAAAAAAAACGAAAAAAAATAAAAATAATCAAAAAAATAGCAAGGAGCGCAAAAAAAAAATATTAGGTACAAAAGTAAAAGAATAGGCACAAGAGTAACTAAAGCATATTGTGTGGTAATGTACAAAAATTGTAATTTTCTCAATACTTAATGGGATATAGTATCAATTAGTTGAGCTTGTATTTGGGCCATTGGGATTCTTGGGCTTGAAGAAATTGTCTTGAATTATATAAGGAATTCAGCCCCTTAAAAATATAACTACAAATCTGATATTAATTCTAACCTTTGTAAAATACTTAATACAATTCTCGGGTATATATTACATGTCTAACGAAATTTATTAAACAATTACATTAATACCTAAATCATTATTTATTAGAAGTTTCACTCGTCATCTCTTTTATATGGAAATTTGTCAATCTTTATAATCTATCTATCTATCTATCTACCTACCTCTAATCTACCTACCTCTAAAAGTACGAAGATTTATGCAAAAAAATGGATTGACTAAAATACCCTTTAAGTTTCTGATTTATAATGGCAAAAATGGAATTGTAAAGAAACCTGACTCTTCATCTGCAAAAAAAATTGACTGACTAAAATACCCTTTAAGTTTCTGATTTCTAATGGCAAAAATGGAATTGTAAAGAAACCTGACTCTTCATTCTCTCTCTCTAATCGACATCTCTAACCCACCCACAAATAAGATAAATAATCCTCTCTCTACTTTTCTCTCCTCCCACTCTCTAAAAAAACCTAAACCCTAAAACTTTAAACCCCTCCCCTCCCTCCCCAAATAATGCTTCCCCCTTCCTCCTCTCCTCCTCCTCCTCCCCTTATCCCCTCCCCTCCCCAACCATGTTTCACATGGAGGCCAATGAAGGCACATCTTTTGTGTTATCCGGAGGTGATCGGATTCTCCGATCGAGAGTGGAGGCAAGTCGGAGATCGGAGCTACAAAGAGGAGAGTTGGAGCCGGGTAGGTGATGGGTTGCGGTTGAAGATCGGGTGAGGGAGAGGCATTTTTCATTTATTTTTTTCGATTTTTCTGTATTTTTTTTTGAGTCTTTATTTTTACCGGTTGATTTGCGAAACTCGTAGGCGGTCAGTTATTTCTGTCTTGCAGTGCGTGAAGTAGCTCGTGCCCGGATTTGTTCGAGTTGGGTAGTCTCCCTTGAGGAGTGCCTTAGTCCTCCTTTCGGAGGTGGTTTAGTTTTCTTTTGCTTTGTGTTTTTTTAGTTGTTTCTTGTTTTGCTCCCTCGATTTACGGTGGTTTTACCTCTCGTACGGAGTTCTCCCCTTGACATGTAACAATGTATGTATGTTCAAGGTGGCCATTTTGCCAGTTGGCAGTGTAAGTTTTGTTTTGTTAATGTATAAAAGTTCTATCGTTTCGAAAAAAAAAAAAAAAACCCACCCACAAATAACGAGACTTTTCATTCTCTCTCTCTAATTGGCATCTAACCCACACACAACAAGAGCAAGAGCAAAGCAAGAGTAAGAGGTTAACGAGAAAAAATTTAGGGATGGCAATTTATTGGTAAAACTATGTAACAATTACACCAAAAACCTGACTTCTTGTATGCTTCTCTTGTGTACCTTTTAGGTTTTAATTTTTTTCCTGGGTTAACATCATTTTTCTTCCAGGACTGAATCTAGCCACATTCAGCATGGTGCTCGAGGTTGACATAGGAGGACTACAAAAGACTCAAGAGAAAAGGGATAGAAGTAGACGCAGCAAAAAAATATGGACATTCTCTGCCGGAAGTCTGGTAGAATCTATTGGAATGAAAGATTTGCATTCGATTTTGCGAGATTCGGGTTAGAAACTCTGGGCCATCTTAAATTTAGTAGTAAATCACCCTTTTGTTTTATTAATTTTATTACCAAAAATGTAATTTATGATTAGGATAAAGTAAATTTTTAGAAGTATTGGGATAGTTTAGGAACTCTGAAATTTTTATCTGATTGAATGTTCTATAAAATTGGGATTCAGATGTGCTCTTTCAAATCATTCTTCCATTATTCATTTTTTGTTCTTATGGTTTGTTGAGGATATGAATATTGATGTTTTCGAGTTGGGGGGAAAGGGTTTTAAGTCGCGTAAAAAGGTTAATGAGTTTCAGAGTTTTTGGTTTTGTATTACAATTTATATGTTTGCATGAGGTGTTGGTGGCCTCTTCAGTGGATAGGTGTCTAAGAATTAAACAATTTACAAATCTTTAAAAAAAACAATTTAAATTAAAGGTACCAATGGAAAAATCGAATGGCTACACTTCAGCGTCTATCGGAGCCCATAAGCCATGAGGTCGCAGTTAAAGGTGTAGGGAAAATCGAATGGCTACTCTTCAACGTCGATCCATCGCAGTTAAAGGTGTAGGGAAAATCGAATGGCTACTCTTCAACATCGATCGGAACCACAGAGGCGCAACTGAGCGCCAGGAGCTTTTTAGCCGCATTTGCTTATGTTTGTGATAAAGTGTATCTTTTAATTCGATGTATTTCAAATATTGTCTCCCTTAAACTCCAACGTGGTGTTATTTGAAATTATTTGAATGGTTTTTTCAGCCGGGGTTGTATAGATTATGAAGAGGGAGTCTATTTCTTGGATTAGGTAAGTATTTCTTCTGTTACATTTCTTTCTTCTACACTGTATGTGTAAATGTATGTTTAATACTGTTATAAGAGAATCTGTAATAATTTATTCTTATTGTATGTGTTTGAGTGTACCCCTTTTTGGGTTAAAGATTGAATTTTTTGCCTCTAAAACTCATATAAACAAATGGCTTATGGTTTTTAATGATTTGTTTTAGCCCGAGGTTGCATATATTATAGAAGACCGGATGAGGTGATATATTTCTTCTGTTACCTTTATTTTTGTACTTCAAAATTTCATTCTGCTATGTTGTGTCTGTAAATGTATGTTTATTTCGGTCATACGCGGATTGTATTAGCTTATTTTGGTTTTATGTGTTTAAGTGTGGCCCTTTTGTGGTTATAGATTGAATCCATTTTTATCCAAATAATTCAACTGAAATTATCATTTTGTAAATGCCAAACTGATTAATCGAACTATTTGTCATTTTTATTCTTGTTAGTCATTGCAGTCAGAATTCTATATATTTAGGAAAGGAAGAGTTGATTTGATCTTATAAAATACGGAAAAAGAAGAATTACTGTCAATGATATCTAATATATGTTATCCTTCTTTTACCCTATTCCATGTTTCTTTATTTTCTCTATTTCTGAAATCTGATCGGATGTAAAACAAGTATAAATCTAAGCAATTGGCTCATTCTTTGGTCGCCTGGTCATTTTGGTGATTGTAATTCTTTTTGCTTGTAGGTGTTGCATTTTCCATTATTCGTATCAAAATGTTTCTGGTTATGAAATATAACACAAAGGTCTTCTTTGAATTATCAAACTTGGGTATGATGGCCTTTATGCACAATCTATTCTATGGACTTTTCCTTTTCCTTTTCCTTTTCCTTGTTTATTGTTTATTTTAGTATGTTATATACAGAAAAGAATCAAAATGTTCATTGTTGATTTTGAAATGATTACAGGAAGTTAATGATTGAGAGGTGTGTATTCACAGGTGTTTTCTATTCCTCTAAGTATTCTATGTATATGGCTACCTTAAAGACGTTTAGTTTTGGGTGTAAATTTGAACTATTATTCATTTTTGAATCAACCACAGTGAGGGGATGAAGATTTCTTAGTATTCTGTTTTCAAAAGTTCAAAATTACGTTTCTACATAGAAAACTCCCTTCTCAGCGCGTACACACATAGTTCATAAATGTTTGCTCCATATTTAGGTGATCTTTAGTGACTTGGTTGAGGGCTGGGTGAAAAAATAAATTGCTGCCAAGGCCAAGGTGTTAGCTGAGCATGGAGAGACACCTTTTGGCAATCAATGCACGTTATATGAAAAGGGCAAAACAATCATTTTTAAGTCTATAAATATAAGGGATGATTACAGATACTACTCCTAAAGTTTGATCTAATTACAAAAAAACATTCATCTTTCAAAATTACAAATCCCCCTTAAGGCATTACAAACGTCTCCTCGAGGTTTGCATTTTCTTAACAATTATCCTCCTATTGAGGCTGCAATTTTAAAATAGAAATAAATATCAAGGGAGTGTTATTTTGAAAGATAGTTGAGTTTTTTTTAATTAGATTAACCTCAAGTAAATTTTTTGTAGGTACCCTAGATTTGATTCTTTGCTTTATATAGTGATAATGCCAAAAGAAATATGATTTTGATAATTATTCTTACTACAATTTCCAAATTGCAACTTGAAGGCAATTTGAATGTTTCACTTGGAAATGTGCTTTCATATCCATATGTTAGAGAAGGATTGGTGAAGAAAACACTTGCACATAAGGTTCGACCTTTTCTCCATCTCTCTCTGTATCATGAACCTTACCGTGTTTTCCCTAATCCTTTTTGATCCAACAATCTGTGTTTTATTATTACACTTAATTAATTGAGAAAATGATTAGTAATAAGTGTAAGGAGGAGGATCAATGGCGAATCTTTTGTCCTTTTTGTTGTACAATAACTGGAATTCTTTTTGTTTATGAAATAAGAGTTGAGATTTCCAGTTTTATATATTCATAATATGGGGAATTTATGTTTTTTTTAATTGGCTTTGACAGGTAGAAGATGTCCACGATGCTGCAGTGGAAGCTCATGTAGGAACATGATAAGAAGCCATACTAAGGAGATATGAGGTTCTCTGTGATTATTTATCTCACAATAATAAAACCTTCTAAAGCCATGAACTTGTTAATGTCAGCATCTTGTGACTTATGATATCGAAGCAATTTGTTTTTAAATGAAATATGCTACAGATTAATATTGCACCGAAATACCATTACATTCTTAAGTTCTCTTTTAGTTATTGTTTCATTGTAAATGGATTACAAGATAACATGCCATTGTTTAAACTCATTCAATTTCCACCATTGCAACTTCAATGTATAATGATAGGATAAAGATTATAATTCATAGCTCACCAATTAGGAAAAAGAAAATAAATAGGAATGAGAAAAAGTAATGTGAATTAATACTTAATGTTGCTCTTATTTAAAATTAGAATCGTATATGACACTTGAGTAGCTTTTGGTCTCTTTGTTTTTTTATTACTTGCTTTTAGAAGAACTCAAGAGGCTTGGAGTGTATTAATTTCCGTTAGAATGATTATTTATCCTTTCTATTTTTCTTGATTACGAATTCTTGATCTTATATTCGTCTTTAGCTTGCAAAAATATGTTTCATCTGATATTGTGGTGGATTGTGATACGAGATTCATGCTGATGTTTGGAGTGGCATCGGATGTGGAATATGGTGTATTACATATTGAATTTTCAAGTGTGTTTCATGAACATTTGAAGGGCTTATGCACATGGTAAGTTTTTTTTTTATTCAATTCTTTTGTAGATGAATAGTATTTATTTGAAATTGGATGGCCTCTTATGACTGAGAAGGTAACAACACGTAAATTATTCGGAACATAAATATGTGGAAGTTTAATTTTCCATTATCGTAGTAATAAATTTGATTACCTTTTTGCTTGGATTTAATATAAATACATCAATGGGGCATTTTACACATGAAAACAAAAGATTGCATAGTTATATTAATATCAAAGTGCTGCTTCAACCACTTGTGCATTACTGAAATGGTCAACCTATGACCCTTGACAAAAAATTGATATGATCACTTGTATTTGGACCCTTTAACTATCATTGCAAATAAAAATTAAGTTAACTCGAAAGCAGCCCCATATTTTCATCATGCTATAAATATTGATCTAATAACCACACTATTATCTAACAATATTTTCTGGAATACAAATGACGAAACCATCCCTCTGGTGTGCTGTTAAAATTTTAGTTTGGCAAAACAATTGCAAAAAGTATTTAATTTACTGTTGCCATTCATTAGATATGTGAATTCCAAAGTATGAGTATCTAAATGGTGAATCTTCAGCAAAAATTCAATTTATCGTATCCAATAAATCTGGGTACTGAATTGGTTAATCGTAAATGTGCGGTACCAACCCGACAAAGTGCTTATAGTTCAGGAACTAAAAATTCAATAATCTTATTAATTAAATGTCTTGAAACTTTGACATGTGTTCTCCTAACACTAACAATAGTATATCACTGTAGCGAAATAGGAGAATCTGATATATTTCGTTAGCCAACAATAGTCATTTTCACATTTCTATCTACTTATTAATTTTAGATGGTTGCTCATACTTGATGATAAATATGTGACACCAAATCTATCTATAGTAGGAACTGCGATACAAATGGTCACCAAATCTATCTATAATTTTTTTGGTTTGTTTTGCTTATAGTGGCGGATAGAGAACTGGTCACATTTCTTATAGACATTCACCAACTCATGAGATATTGTGAACATAACTTGGTTGAAATGCACGAACAACAATTATTTGCACTATGAGTCTTGCTTTGAGTCGTCCAGGTCAATCAAGAAACATATAAATGCAACAAGTGCAAATTAAGAAAGTATCAAACAATGCCAAAGTTGACATGAGTGGGTGTGTTCCATCCCCTACTATCCCCATTGTACTTAAAAAAATATAAGAACGACAAAAAAGAAAAAAAAGATAAGAATAATCAAAGTAGAAACTTACATCATATGTTGCTTAATTCGTCGATCATGTTTCTAACTTAACCTCAAGTGCATCTACCAAAAATTCTCGAGCAACGAATGCAGATATATGAAATGGGAAAATAAGGTGATAAATGAAAAATGTTTGACATACAAAAATGTTAGCGAGGTCCAAATTTCAAATGATGATGAGGACAATCTTCCAAATAATAAAAAACTAATGTGCAAAAATTTGTCAAAATCAAGAAAGAAGTAGACAACTACAATTACCAAAATAAAATAAGTGCTAAAACATTATGCAGCTCATAGTACAAATTTCTTCTCTTATTGTAAAAAAAAAAATATGTGGACCTATTTTAAATGGTTTTGCAAATCAAAATTTAGGAACAACATTGAATTGGACGAATGTTTTTCCAAAGTTGAAGTTTACATTATGATATAGGTTATGTTTTACTTTTCTTTCTTCAATTAGTTGCACAATTGCCAGTACTAAAGTGGATTGTGTTCCACAATGTGAAGGTTTTCTACATGCAATTTTAATGAAGCCATCGTAGTTCTATGATAATTTCATTTAAATTCTTTGGCATAAGGTTCTTAACCACAATGTCTTCACTATGTCCTATTAAAACTTAATTCATATATTACAAGTTTTTAAGCTTCATTGTATGTAATGAACGATATCTATAATTAAAATAAATTAAATTGCATTATCTCAATAATATACTTTTAAATAAATTAGTAAAATTATATGGTTCACGTGCAACGCACGTGCACCTTACTAGTACAATGAAATGTCAATATAATTGATAACATCGCACAAGATCACCGTAAAAGTATATCATATGATCACAAATTAACTCAAAAATATATTAAAAAAAACGTGCATTAAAAAATCAACCAATTAATACACAACAATACAAAATACATTTCATCAACTTATCACAATAATATCAAACCACAAACACACACACACACACACCATGCTTTCAATTAAATTCAAATCACACGAGTGACAAATAATATTTTTTATGTGACTAATAAGCAATTCAGTGAAATTACCCATCGCATAAAAAATATAAAATAACATTTAATTCATGCCTAGCCCTGCATTCTCGAAGTCAATCTCAATCATCCTCGCACTTTTCTAGAGTTTGGGCCCAAAACAGTACTTGTCAGCTTTTCTAGTTCTAAAGCATTATTTATCGCGTCCTTCAAATCCTTCACGCTCTCATTGTTTATGTCGGTTATCGTATTAGTGATACCTTTGGACACATTCCCGATGTCCAACTTTTGCAATAAGTGGCGCGTAGCTTCACATTTTTGGCTGCTTACTGTGATCATGACTATCACAGCAAGAATTAAAATGCACGTATACTTAATGCCCATGATTTCTTCCGACAAATATACAAGAAAAAAAAAAAAACCGAAAGTTGCTTTCCTTTTTCTTTTTCGAGAGAAAATACGTATGTACGACTTTTATTTAATTTGCTGATGAAGAAATATTGGTGCACTTTGTGTGGTATTTATAGTCACGAGAAGTTGATCAATACATATGCAAATGTTTTTTGAAACCATTTTTAAACTTGGAATAATGATGCATGATCAATGCAGCCAGTTAATTAGGTCCAAAATATACATAGTATATTGTAACCAAATTGCACGTCGTCAAGCTAGACGAGTGAATGGTCCATTAATTATGGTCCGAATTAGATATGAGAATATATAAACTCGCACGTCTGATATATCCCTCGTCAGACTGGTCTTCTTTTTAATTTCTTAATTAATTGTGTTGGTATTTCAGGGCTTAATTGCTTGCACTAGTTAAAAAAATTAAACAAACAAAATTAAGAATCCCCCACTTAATTAGTTTGGTGAACTGCGTTACGTAGAATCAAATGGAGTTGCTGTCATGTTATCTCTCATGTCATCAATCTGTCAACTTATAAGTTCCTATCTAAAAGGGCTTTCTTTAGAAAAGTGGAAAATTATATTAGAAAATCATATTTTCTTTTTATTTGCAAATTTTCCTTCAGCTTGGCCTTTTGTGACTAATTGTATGACCAGGACCAAAATATTAATGTAATAATTAAGGTGTGATATTCATATTACAGCCCCAGCTGTACTGTCATGAAAAGGACTTTTCTTTAATTTGTTGGCCTCACCAAGTCTTCTCGTAAAGATTTATTGAATGTAAATTCTTAGTAATTAACTTGGAAAACTATAATTAGTTGAGTTGATACCTTATTAGTATTGATGGAACAAATTTTGATTATCTTGGTAATTTGATTTTTGAGTTTATTACCTATATATATACTAGGTTAAGAAGTAATTAAGTGAGATTTGGATTTAGTATTACCAAATGAACTATTTTTATTATATTAAGAAAAATAAAATTTTAGGGGTAAAAATGTCCATATAGAGCAAAGTGCAAAAAGTTACATAGTTCATATGGTAATCGAAATATATAAAATTTTAGTCCTAATTCTCGCTCGATAAATAGCCTGACAGTAGAAAATACTAGTCAAAACCTCGAAATATCCTAACTTGAAAAACTTAGAAATAATAATCTAAATTCTTAATATGGGGTTTATTAAAAAAAATAATATTGAAGACTAAAAAAAGATTGTTAGCTAGCAAAGGGTCAAAAGGTTAATTTTGAAAGGCAATAATTCATTAGGGGTAGTTTGGCAATAACTCCAAGTTGCTGATTTGGCAATGATCTTGTTACGGGAGAGATAGCATAGATATCCGATATCCTTCGGCAAGTACACTCGAGCCATCCTAGACTCTGAGTTTTGTGTGCAAATGATATTTGCAAGCATGTCCTACAATGAGAACCCAGAAAACCACAAGTTCGATAATCTTATGATTGAATATGCTAAAGCAACTTGGAGTAAGTTTGGATGTCATGGAAGGGGTGTACACACTTGTACTTTCCTGTTTTCTATAATAAACATTGGGTTGCGGCCGAAGTTGATTTAGAAAAATTGGAGTTGAATGTTTATGATCCCGACAGGAGTTGCCTAACAGAGGGGCAACTTAATGAAGGCCTTAAATCTGTTACCGTTATGGTCCCGTTACTCGCACAACAAGTTGGGATTGCAACAAACGGGCCCCCCAAAGTTCTCAGATGTGACAACATATCAAAACAGGGCACGTTGTAAGTGAACTATCTTAATTGTGTCATTTAGCTTAATTTTGATTTAAAAAGCTAAATATTGTTTTAACATATCATAGGGGTGATTGCGGAGTCTTCGTGATCAAGTTTATAGAATTATTTGAGTGCCGGACAACAAGCAAATCTCGTAGACGACCATCATATGCTCAAGTGGAGGGAGAAGTTGGTTGCCGACATATATATTTTAAACTATGATCCTTGAATTTGTAAATGATGTATTTTGAATTTTTAAGTGATGTAGTTTATACTCTCTTTCTTTGTTTTGAATTTGCATGTATTCAGTACAGTTTTGAATTTGCATATATTTAGTGTCATATATTTAGTATAATTTTGAATTTGCATATATTTAGTAAAGTTTTAAATTTCTAAGTGTACTAAGTTTAGTCTCTCTGTGTAATGAGTCGTGTAGTAGTCGATCAATCGATCACCGAACGACTCATTTGTTGTTCAGTGGTTGATTAATCAACCACTACATGACTCATTTGTCGTTCAGTGGTCGATTAATCGATCAGTACACACTATGTGGTTGTTCATTAGTCGATTAAACGACCACTGAATGATTGGCTCAATGTATTTTTTTTTAGAGCAACAAACAACAACATCTACACCATCTGATTACATGTTCAACAAACATCTACACCATCAACAAACAATAACATTAACATATTAAACAATCAACATAAATTACATGTTCACCAAAATATTATACAAGAAAATTTGTTCAAGGAGTACCATCAACAAAAATTTGAAATTGTTCAACAAAAACAACAAATATAAATGAGGAGAGGAGTAAAATTGTCCAGACGTTCATAGAGGAATTCCTCTTCTTCACGTGTCCAATTGTGTGGTTTGACCATGTGGCGAATTAATTGATTCCTTGAATGAGGCATAGCTATGCAAGCAAATGATAGGATCAGTTTGAGAAGTGAAAACCTAAATTACAATACTTATTTAGTAAAAACCCTAAATTTGAAACAAAAATGGAAATCTAAACCTAAATTTTATTTATTATTTAGTAATAACCCTAAATTTCAAACAGAAACAGAAACCTAAACCTGAATTTTAATTATTATTTAGTAAAAACACTAAATTTGAAATAAAAAAATAGAAACCTAAACCTAAATTTTAATTATTATTTAGTAAAACCCTAAATTTGAAACAAAAACAGAAACTAAACCTAAATCTTAATTATTATTTAGTAAAATCCCTAAATTTGAAACAAAAATAGAAACCCAAACCTAAATTTTAATTATTAATTAGTAAAAACCCTAACCCTAAACCTAAACTAAAATCGATATATTAAAGCAATATGAAACAAAATATGAGTTAATTGATTAAGAAAATCAACATAATATGATATGAAGCAAACATCAATAAAATGAAATAATATTTACCTCAAGATCTATTTCGTCCCGTTCTTCTTCTTTCGTTCGCTTTTTTCGAAAGTAAAAATAAAGAATTGCTCAGAAATATCTTTTAACTTTGGGGTGGGGGTAATTGAAGATTAAACGTCTCATTATAACAATGAGTCATTCACACGACCACTGAACGACTTTCATTCAACGGTCGTTTGATAAGTGTAAAATATACAACCTGAACAAGCATGACGAATGCGAAGAGATGATCAAATACGTGAAGAAAATAATGAAAAACAAGTTGCATGGTTGGACCGTGTGGATTGTGCTCGTGTGTTTTTACACACTTGTGCGACTTGTTCGAGGGACGAACTTCAGAGACGAAGTGCACGACCTGAGCATATGAAATTACATGGTCGTGTGAAATGTCCGTGCCAAAAACAGAGAAGAAAATGCTTCGCACGGGGAAAGAGGGGGAGAAAGAGGAGTTAAGAGAAACACAATGAGAACAAGGGAACCCACTCCAGAGCTTGAACCCATGCCGGAATATGAGGTGAACGAACCAGAATACTACAATGTTGTCCTCACGGACGAGACACACTGGGCTCGGTGGGAAAGGTCTACAACATAAATATGATTTCGACAAGGTATCCCGATGAACCTACTCTTTCTAATTTGGGAGTGTTGGATAATTTTAGCGCCTTGTGTGGGCGAATTTATTGGCATGTGATGTTGAATGAGAATTGGACTACCTATGTGATATATTCATATGAATTTTTGAGCACTTTTGAATTGGTAGTTTGGAAAAGAAATTTGATGGGTATTCGATGTAGACTAGCGAATGAGCCGAGGGAACTTTCTATAGATGATTTAAATGTGATTTATCAAACTCCGGCTTATGGGGTTGATGCTCGGGTTTTGGAGGGAGATTACGGGGCGAAGAATTTACACACCGAGTACCTCTAAGGTGTCTAGTATTAGGAACCCAATTTTTTGCTATGTGCAATGCACATGGGCGAAAACAGTGTTCGCAAGGGAGGATAGCAAAGGGGTCATTTGGGTAGATGAATTGTTTATATTATGATGTATAGCTTCGGGGATGGAGGTGGTGCCCAATGTCGGGGCATTCATCGCTAGACAATTTGATAGGGTGAAAAAGTAAGAAAAATAGGGAATATGCATTGGAGGGCTACCTATCGCCGAGCATTTTCATGTAAATTTTCTGGGTTATGTGTGTGCGGATGGGGAGGGGGGGAAAGATTGATTTAACTGTCTTAACCGCAATGAAGATGATTAGGTTTGATGGGCATGATTATTGGTTAATTCATGTAGATAGGACCAAAATTAGGCTCCTGAATTCGGATGCTACCTCGGTTAGGGATAGGGGTAATTGGTTGATGAGGGGAGACCAAGCGTCTGCTGCTCAAGATGAGCCTAGGACTAAGATGGATAGGTCGGAATCCTCTAGGCAAGGAGGTAGTCCGCACGAGGACTTGAGTGATAGGCTTGAAAGGTTGGAGGTCAATATGGGCTCATTGATGGATGATCTTATCGGTTATCGCAATGCGATTGATGAGTATGACACTGAGTATTTGCAGCACTTTGATACCATCACACAGTAGCAGTAATAGATGTACGAGATGATGTCTCATATGGACCAGTGGCATATCCAACAGGGCCACTATCCTCCACCTCATCCACCGCAGTGAACTATGTAAGTACTTTACACGCATTCCTCTTTTTTTTGATAATTTTCTCATATCTTTGGGACGAAGTGTAATTTAAGTTTGGGGGTTGTCAAGAATGTGTGATTAAGTACTGTTGTATTTTTGCATTGCATTTAGGTTGCATGTAGAAGCATAAAAAATTTTTAAAAAAAAATTCAATTTTTTTGTTTTTTGTTTTAGCACGTTTATTGATTTTGTATGAGTTAGGATTAGAATTGAGTGAGTACAAAAGAAAAATTTTCGTATGATTTTACTATGAGCACTTGGTTTCCTGAAAAGAAGTAATTGGTGAATTATGTGATGAATTGTTGGGAAGATATTTTTTGCATGTTTAGCATTATTGAGAAAGTTGGGTATTTGAGCATGATGCGAAAATAAGCCTGTGAGCTCTTGTGCCTTTAACTGCTTTTATATTATGCAGTCTTATTTTTTCTTGAGTGTGTCATTCATGATTGTTAGAACTCTAGAACTTGCAATGGTATCTTGATTAAAACCACATGTGTGTGTGCAATTTTCAAAGATGATTTAAGGCCATTTTTGTTTTAGCCTACTTTGCCAAAACAATCCTACATATGAACTCATGATTCCCTAGTTAAACCACTTTGAGCCTAAACTTTTTATTGTTAACCACATTTTGAGCTCTAAACTTAAAAATAATTTATATCCCTAAAACTTGAACTTATAGAGATATATATTTTGAGAGAGTGTGGTTAAATATTGAGAAAGAAAGTTGGCAAAAGAAAGAGAGATGAACAGTAAATAGGTGGGAAAATGACGAAGCTCGAAAAAAAAAAAAGCAAAGTTGTGAATGAAAAAAAACAAAAAAAAAAATTGAGCAAGAAAAAAATAGAAAAGAAAAACAATTCTAGAAATTTTGAAAAATTGAGAGCTTAAGACAAAAGAAAGAAGGCAAAAGGCCTAAGAATGAGAAAGATGAAAAAGGGTGGAGTATGAGATGAAAAAGAAAATAAACTGAAAGAATGAGTTTTATGATGAAATTGGGTTGGTGAGTTGAAGTCTGTGTACTTAAATTCTATTTGGTCAAGTCAAGTCACTTGATCTAAATTTGTCTACCCTTACCAAAGAGCCTATATTACAACCAAAAAGAAAGTCCTTTTTGATTCTTAAATTGTGCACACTTGAGTGGTAGAGATGCTAGACGATTTGCAAGCTTGTGGTAGTTCTACGTCATTGAATTAATTTAAGCGTATATGCATCCCAATTACTTTGAGAGTTGAGTGATACACAACTTCTTATGAGTCGCGATGTCGAATACCCAGATGAGTATTAATTATGTTGAATGTGTGACTGATGACTTCTTCATAATGAATTGCATGTTTGCTTGAATATGGATTTGAATGAGGTTAAGTGTTTATAGTGTTCTTGTGTGTTCTATATACCCCATATGATTATTTTTCTTCATTTTGCTCGAGGACGAGCAATGGTATAAGTCTGGGGGAATTTGATACGTGTAAAATATACGTGCATTTAGGGGTCTAATTTGATACATATTTTAAGCATTAGCATATATATATAGTGTATTTTACTTAGTTTCCTTAGGACATGATACCGCGTATTCTTGTAATTTTTATAGGAAACGGAGCTAAAATGAGAAGATATCAGTAGTACGGCCTTAACAAGCATGACGAAGCAAGAGATGATCGAATACGCGAAGAAAATAACGAAAAACAAATTACACGGTTGGACCGTGTGGATTCACACGTCCATGTGGATTGTGCTTGTGTTTTTACACGCCTGTGCAACTTGTTCGATGGAAGAATTTCAAAGACGAAGTACATGACCTGATTGTGTGAAATTACACGGTCGTGTGAACTATCCATGCTAAAAACAGAGAAGAAAATGCTTCGCACGGTCTGCCCATGTGAAATCACACAAACATGTGGTTTGTCCTGTGTCTGATTTTATTTCCTAATCTCATCGGTACTCTACCAGTGATCTCTCAAAACACCTATAAAAGGGGAACCAAACCGTGGACAAAATATCAAATCATTACTTCAGAAATTACATCAAAATACACTAGGGTTACACAAATCTACACACTTCTGAGAGGAAGGAGCCAATTAATGAAGAACACCACAAGGCCTTTCGCATCTATGGAAGCACAAGGGTTCAAGGCTAGGAAGAAGGATCCATCCTGACAAGAATGGTTCTATCTTTTTAGTTTAGATGTTTTTTTTTTGTACTTAAACGATGTCAAACTATTTGATTTCAACTTTGTCTATGAATTTGTTGTCAAATATATTGGGCTAATCATTCTGATCCTAGGGCATAATCAAAACATTGGATTCATGTTAAATCTATATTAATTGTTTTCTTAATAGGTTATTGTGTTCTATAATATGAATTCGAATGTTTGTTTCTTGTAAGTTATCTGATCAATAATTTGCATGTCATATTTGTTAGTTCATAATTCGGGAGATGAATTCTAATGAACGAAAATCAAGTTCAGACATAAACGAGTGTAACGTGTGAGATCTACAACTGTTTGCAGGGAGTACTTCAGTTCAAAGATCTTTTGTGAGTTAATCGTAATTATTGAGTAGGGATACTAGCAATTATTATTAATAAATTGTTTATGCGCCACCCGAGAGGGGGAATAAACTAATTTAGAAATTGAACCCATATAAATACATAAACTGGTTTTGATGAAACATTGATTGGATTTAATATTGAAGAAGCATGTTGAGATTATGTGACTAGGGTTGCTTTCGTATTTGTTGAAAACTTGTGGAGTTCGGGTTTGTAAAATTATAAATATTTTACTTGATAATTTAGGGTTTAGATTAGATAATAAATAATTTTGTGATATTCGACCACTTCAATAAAATTAGAATACGATATTTAATATAGCCTAAGTGTTTCGTATTCAATTCCTGAGAAATATGACCTTGCTCGCTCCTATCTGCTAGCTACGATGTACACTTGCAGTATAAAAAGATTTTCACAATCATCGTTCAGTGATCGTTTAGGTAGATTTAACCCTATTTTTAGGGTTTTTATGATTTGGATTTAGGGTTTTAGGGTTTAGGTTTCAGGCCTGTACTATATATATATATATATATATATATATGTATATATATTATGCGCTACATTAAAATATATTATACTATATGCTACATTACATCATATGTTAGCAAATCTGATATAATTTAGTACTGATCGGAATAACAATAGTCATGGGATTATATATCACATTACACTATATGTTACATTATATCATATATTAGTAATATTTTGCCAATTTTTTCACCGTAACCTTTAAAATATATTATACTATATGCTACATTATATCATATGTTAGCAAATTTGATATAATTTAGTACTGATCGGAATATAATAGTCACGAGACTATAAATCACATGGCACCATATGTTACACTATATCATATGTTAGCAATGTGCAGATTGTTTCACCGTAACTTGTAAAATATATTATAATATATGCTACATTATATCATATGTTAGAAAATTTGATATAAAATTGTAATTTTTCACCGTAACTTTTAAAAAATATTATACCATATGCTACATTAAGTCACATTGTATGTTATAATATATGGGTCGAGCATGAGTCGTGCAACCCGACCTCATGAACGACTATGTGGTCGAGCATAAGTCGTGCAACCCGACTCAGAGCGACTTCAGAACATGGGTCCTTGAATATATATATATATATATATTGGTTCTTTTGATAATATAGAGAGGATTGTCCGTGATGAAATACAACAATTACTAAATCCGTGACGAGATATAAAAATCATTAAATATGTGATTATCTATCGATCATCGGTCTTTGATCACGATAATTCAGTCGGTTGTGCCCCGATTATGGGCACCTACTACATTTTTGTCTTGAGTGAAACTCTCCCGTTGACAGCATTCGTGTTGTTCTACGATGTCCACATCGTTGTCGGACAATAGGTGGCAAGACAATCATTTCCTTATGTTATCAGGAATCTCCCATTCATTCTTTGTTGGGCACAGGAAAAATAGTCTCCACATATGCGTTCTTCCAATAGTTATCAGGAATCTCCCATTCATTCTTGGCTGCTGCTATTGCATGCTCACATAGTAGGCGGTCCTGGAATTTTCTGCAAGTGCAAGTATTCTCATCAAAGTTAATATTGAATTTTGTGGCCCCTCTCCTCACCACATATAAAGTTTGATCAATTGGTTCAACCGTGAACTTACTAGCATTTTCATGAGACTTGCATAATTTTTCTTCCATTGTGGGAGTTAAATTTCATGTACAGCTTCGTGGAGCCTCACACCTCTCATAAAACCAGGACTGCAACTTTTTTCCAAATACTATCAAACAATGCAAGTATAGGAGTTTGTCCGACCTTTTTAAACATTGAGTTCAGAGACTCTTCATTGTTTGACGTCATGATATTATAACGGTTTTCGTGAAAATATGACCTAGCCTAAGTCGCGAAATTTGTATCCTTAAGATATTTCCAATCTTTCTCATGAGTAGCTTCAATTTAGGACATATACTTGTGAAATTCTTCTGTTGTATATGCCTCGGCTGCTTTGTTAAAAAGGGAGATAATATCAGTCTTTCGAGTTACAATCCTCAAGTTGCCTTTGATATGATAGATACAATGAGCATGACGTGCATTTTGAAAAATGGTTTGGACTAAACTGATAAGACTCCTATGTTGGACAAATATCACAACAAGGTCTTCTTGGTCATGACACTAATGGCTTCTGCTTCTATGCCTCAAAATTAGGGGCCGAGACATAAAAAAACATATTCCGTGTTAAATGTCTGTCTCATCTAAAAAACCAAAAAATTAAAGGGGGGAGAAATATGATATTTTTAACAGCACTTCTGTGATTGTCTTTCACATCTTATGAACAATTGTTATAGGGCATTTTTTTAATCATCAGGACCAAGGGCTGAGAACCTTTTGGGTTTTTATAACATGTTTTCTCTGTTTAAAAAAAAAGGAATATCTAGTCACATTTAATTATCAGAAATATATCTTGCACTATTAATAATTTCAAGAAAAATATTCCTATAATATGGCTCCATATCTTTTTATAGGTCTCATCAGTTATTTAGTATCACTTCTAAGGTAGTGGTTATTTCCTAAATTTAAAGTCCAAGGTGTTAAAAGCACTTGCAAAGTTGAATTGGGATCAATAGATTAACAGACAACCAGATTCTCACATAGAGTAATTACTAGACTTGATTATTCGTGAAGTCTCTATATATCCTGATTTCGACCTTCTACATATTTAGTTCAGTGGACTTATTAATGAAGGGGTGCTATAATGTTACAAATGTACATGTTTTTGAAGAATGTGACTGATTTTACTTTTTTCTCTTCTTTATTTCTATAGGAAGTATATGGGTGGTGTTCATACAATGGTCTTTTTTACCACTTCCGAGAATATTATTGTCTTTTTCACATTTTGCACCTATGCTAGTTTTACATGTGTTCTGTTGGAGTTACTTTTTTTTAACCATTTTTGCTTCTGATTGTGATGTTCTTTAGTTACTATTGTCTTCTGGTGGCGAATTAGGTTTCTGGAAGATATGCAGTGAGTAATTGCTAAAGGTGACACTTTACAGTCTAAGAAACCTATTTATGCTCTTGGATTGTGTTGCCATTCTTTGTTAAAATTAAATAATGTTCTGAAAACAACTTGAACCATTGCTCAATTGTTGAAACTTATTTCTGATGTGTCACACTCCCCCCCCCCCCCCGCCCTGTTTTATTGTATAATATTTATCCAGATTTAACAGTATTAAAATTTCAAGGCCACACAACTTGCGTATGGTGAGTTTCACTAACAATACAACACCAAATTCAATGATATCCATATATATAATTTTGGTGATGAGTATTGAACTTTTATTTACAATTTAGTTTTTGACAGTTTATTGAATTTGTCCTTGAATTAAGTTTTGATTTTTGATAAGTTACAACAGGACAAATAAAGTGAAGTACTCTGACAATCTGACTTGAAAATAAAAGATAACTTTTTTTATCTTGAATACTTTATTAATTAGTAGGAATATTTTTAAGATTGTGAGTGATTCACTCGAGTTATTTTTCCAGACTTATGTCATTTAGTTTTGAAATGCGACCAAAGGGCTGGCCTATCCCTCCATCAGCGATCCTCAGAGTTGGAGTTCCCTGTAAACCTGGACACGAAAAATTTGTCGATATTTTAACAATTATTGATCCTGTAATGAACGAGGCAAATGCAACAGGGTTTGCAAATGTAACTATTTGGGCTCCTCGGACATCATTTATTGATTTTTCACTACCCTATCTCGAATCATGAAGTGTATTTCTTGTCAAAAAGAAGGCTCTTGGCAGAATAAAATCCATAAACATCATTTGTATCATTTACTAATTACAAACCATTGCTGGTGTTATTATTTTTCTCATATTGGTGTAGCAAACATTTCCTCTTACTAGTGTTCCCATTACACTACTATGCTAAATTATGGATTTTATATTTTGTAATTGTTTATCGCATTAACTGGTAACTGCGCTTTATGGACTCTTCTTTTACTAAAATATATTGCTTTTAGCATGATTGAGTTGTCAATCTTTTCAATTAATTTGCAGCAGCATGGACTAATTATATGTGTTGTTCACTTGGATTCTGAAGGTGATAGACCCTTACAATGATGTTGTTGCATGGATTCTCTTTGTCATCGGATGTGTGATAATGATTGGAAATATGTTGTCATCGGATGTAGGTTTTGTACTACTGGATGATTCAACTCTTTTAGTTTTGTATGAAGACGGAAAAGTTAGCAAATTTGGAGCATCAACCTTTTGATGCCTTCTTCAGAATATTGGGAAACTGATATTAAACCCTTTTGAAATTATATATATTGATGTTCGTATTGTATATATTGATGTGTTTGTTCGGACTTGATGTGTTATATTAACCCTTTTGAAGTTGTGTAGTTTAGTATGTGCGTTGTTTGGAGTTGTTGACATTAATATTATCCTTTTGGAAATAATTTTGATGTCGATTGGATAAATTAGCAGTTATGATCTGTTGTTTTTCACTTTGATGTTTGATGGTGGCTGGTTGTTTCTTGCTTTGATAGTGGGATGGTTGTTTCTTGCTTTGATGGTGGAATGGTTGTTTGTTGCTTTGTAAAGGAGATGATTGTTGATGTAAAACTATATTAATATAATGGCAGACAATATTTTTTAAACTAATAATCGACTTTGTTTAAAATATTCAACATAGTTTTTAACACATTGGTTTCTAACCGATTTTGTTTCTGACAAAATCGATGGTCAGCCCAAAACAATAACATCGTTTTTTAATTCAACAAAATCGGTGAGAAATTGATGTGTTAAGTTCGTATAATATCGGTGCAAAACTTATCTCTCAACTGATCTTAAAGGAAGCCAATAACATCGGTCAAAAACTGACTCTTAAAAAAAGCTAGCAACCCCACAAGTTAACAACATTGGTTGCAAAACGATGTCTTTTTGATGTAACAACATTGTTTTTTATATGCTTAAAACTGATGCGATAATCAACATACCTTTATATCTTTCAGTTAAAAATGTTCCATCCACAATATCTACACGACCCCTACTCTAATCAAAAGACTATGGGCATATTGAAGAGTGAAACCCATGAATGCGGGGGTCGTGCGTATGCCAGAAAAAGTACTGGAAGCGATTTTCACTTTCAACCTCTAAAGAGTATACAATTCCTGGATTAGCTACTTTCAAGTTAGGGGTATATGCAGCCAACTTAGTACAACTATCCTCAGGTGAACCCTTTATGTATGCTAAAGCAGATTCTCTAGACCTTCTCTCTTTGTGATAACATATTTCAATGCCAAAGTTTCGGTGAATTTCATTCGCAACATCAGTAAGCCTATATGTAGTGTTGCAGTCTTCAACCTTGACATAATATATTTTCCAATGATCCACGATTTTGCTTGTTTATGATCGTTGGTGGACAAATTTAGAGCGCATGTATGTTTTGGTGTATATTTTCTAATCTGAAAATAATCACAATCTGAGAACTTTGTTCCTTGCAAACGCCATTTGAAATATTCATCAACACACACAATTATGTACACATTCTTGTTCGATTTTTTGTTTTGAACTGGAAATTGTATTTCTATGATATCATGTGCACAACTTCTTGAAGCTCTTTCTTGGTATCGAATACTTGGTCAACATTCAAGTCAATATCTATGGGTATAACTTGTGTTGTACTTCCAACCAAAGAAAGAAAATGCTCATTTGCAAACTATTTTTCTCCTCCAGTGCCTTGATTAAAATCAGGTCTCGGTAGTGTAGTAAACGCATCACCGTTATAGTCATTGGAAGGAGATTCTCGAATTACCTCCAGCCCATCCCAAATATCAATCACATTTCGATCATCATCACTGTTATTATTTTCTTCCACCTCAAAATTATGATAACCATCTTTCGGTAGCATGTCACGATCACTGTATTATGCTCGTCCCGTGGCACGTCACAATTATTTTTGCTCATAAGGGTTATACACAGAGGAATAACTGAACCTTGTTTATTGAGAGCCAAGTACCATTATTCTCCCTCGTCTGAAGTAATCCAGACAGGAATTTGAAATGATTGTATGCTTGCTGGAGAAATAAATCCCATCTCCATATCATGCAAATTGGGATCAACTTTGTAAATTTTTTTACCTTAGAATATAGCTCTTCATATGAAGTTTCTGTACTTATTGGAACAACTGGTGCATGCATGCCATCACTAAATACCCATTGCCATTTTTCATTGTTATTAACAAAATATCCAAAATAATATGCGGTAATCCAAAACGGCAAATACGTCTGCGATAAAATTGAAGGTAAAAATATCAAATATTGGAGAAGAAACTATAGTGCATTTTCGTTTGATTTTAAATAAAGTCAAACAAGTCTTGAAACCGATTGTTGTGTATTGCAGATTTGAGTCATTTAATCGACTTATATTGCCCCTAATAAGTCTTTCAATCGACCAACGAGAATGGGTCTATTGAATGATTATTAGGGACAACATGAGTCAATTAAACGACTCTGTCATTTAATAGACTCAAATTTGAGTCGCTTAATCGACTCATGTCGTCCCTAATAAGTTGTTCAATTAACCCATTCGCGTTGGTCGATTGAATAACTTATTAGAGGGCGACATGAGTCGATTAAATGACTCAAATCTGCAATACGCATAAGTCGATTCCAAACATCATCAACCTGAGAAAATGAAAGAAATGTCTGAAGAAATGAATAAAATGATGCCATAAGGTTCGAAGAATAAAATACAAACCTGAATGTTGATTTCTCTTGCAATGTCGAAGATCGATGACAAGGAGGAGATGTACAAAAATGGTTGGCTGAAGCACAAAATCCCCAAAAAAAATTGGATGAAATAAAAGGGGTATTTTATACTTTTTGAAATAAAGCATGGTTGGAATTTTAAGGTTAAGAAAGGGTAATTTGGGCTTTTTACATTCAAGAAAATTTGAAATGAGTAAGGCCTTGAACAACCCCATTTGACTAGGCCTTTCTTGACTAAACCCCCAAAAATGTGTAGTTATTTTAATAATTGATCCTCAATCTTTAAAACATAAGTAAATCTTAAAAAATATAATAGATTCACACAAGATCGTTGAACTAGAGTTGTCAAAATAGGTCGACCCACATCCCACTAAAATTGCTGCTTGGCGGGGGCGGTGACGTGCCGAGGAAAACTCACCTCAACCCAACCCGCCTTGGCGCTGGTTGGGTGGGCCCGTCCACCCATAAATAATATAAAAAAAATTTATTGTGAATTTGACTTTGATGTCTCATATAAGTTGTAATTTTATTTGTTGGCTTATCAAGAAAACTTAAATTATTTTAATATCAATTTTATAGATGAAGGTATGTTTGAAATACTGGGGCAACAAGAGTCTTAAAGAAAGAGTTCTCGCTCCTCGACTTATTTTACTACTTTCATTTTTGCTTATTTTGTAATGGACGTTGTTAGTTTGAATATTCCCCCATTGTATCCTTTGATTTTTGTTGTATCCCCAACAAATCGAACTATTATCATATTATTCTTTTATCTCTAATGCTACGTGAAAACATTAGAGTTGGTAAAATTAGGTAAGATTGTTCTAGATGCATGCTTCTATGCATGTATGGTTATACCTAATGTAATTTCTACGCAAAAACATCATAATTGTTTGTGTTTGGATAAGAATACATATTACAATTGCGTTCTCAACAATCCCAGAACTTAGTACAAAATTTCAAATTCGAAAATAATTCAGCATTATTTCAGGTTAATAAAGAAAAAAAGGACAAAATTTATTTACATAATTGTCTTTAAAATTCACAATTAATTCAGAGTATATTGGTATAACATATAAGAACGGGAAGTTTGTCGTATTATAATTTCTAAAATAAATATGTAGGGGATTTATTCAACATTTATAAAGTATTTTATTCATATTATTTTAAAAGATAAGGAAAATTTTATGACAGTACTTGCATATATGTAAAAATTCGGAAAATTTTATGATAAATTACATGAGTTCCCTAGGACAACTAGGACCTTTCTAACGGTTTGTTTACTTGTATTTTAGGCATGAGCTCACACTCAATTTTGTTTAGTCTTAACAATATCACTACATTATGTGCTTTTAATAATCAATCCACTACATGAATAAGCCAATTAAAAGATGATCTATGAGCAGCAGCAACAACAATAATAATACTATAATAATATAATCTTGAAGAGTGATGGATGCTTTTGGAATTTTGATTATATCATCATTTTAGCTTGTATGGCACTTTTATAAGGGTGGTACAAGGGTTAGGCCCAGTAGCCCAGTATAAAGTACTTAGAACATCTCGTGTAGTGAAACAACGCCTTGAATTGACTACTTGTAACCCTTTAACTAAATAGATAGATTCTACACTAGCACTCCAATTTTTTTTTGGGTAAATTTAATAACATTTGCACTCCAAGTCTTTTTGTACATATCAAAACAATATTAGCAATAATAATAAGAGGCACATGTAATGCACCAGCTCATGCAACAGTTTGGAAAAATATTGCGTAATGTAGGCCAATCACTTTTGCAACTATTCTTTTGTGTTTTTATAGTAATATTGGATCAAATGATTATGCATTGTATTCCTCCGTAAAATCATTTAATAGTTTCGAACTTTAGAATAGGGTCTTAAACGAATTAAATCGAGTCGAATATAAATATAGTATATTCGTATTCGCTTCAAATATAAAAACTCATTCTTATTTTTATTTGAAAATATATACATATCAGTTCGAATATTCGTATTCAAAATTCTAACGTATATTTATTGTTGGGTTATTTAGAAATTACATATTTGGAATAAGAGATTTCTTTTTAGTAGGAAATGAGACGTTTTCTTGATTCTTTTCTACAAGATATATATAACACTCTAAAATTTTCTACAACTTTTCTTCTCCAAAGAATATAAATATTTTCTCAATACATCTCTAAAGAAATTTTAGACATCGGGCTTCTTGGACTCTAATATTTAATGGACTCATTTTAAATTAAATTTTCTACTCAAAAATATTCTTCAAGTTTGATACTATTTGGATCAAATCAAGTTTATTTCTAATATGTTTATTATATATTAATGATTTACATAAGTAAATATATATTATATATAAAAATTATATACAAGTGATTTGTACAAATATAAATATATATATATATATATATATCTATATTATTCAAATGTTCTTTCAAATAATCGAATCAAATATAATGGTATCAATATGTGTATTCATATAATATACGAATTTGAATAAATATTCTTATTTGGATTCGTATTCTAGCTTTTTGAATTCGAATGTTAATATATGAATTTGAATATGGAATCAAATCAATACTATTAAATGATTTTGTGTTAGGTAGGCCCAATCACTTTCGCAACTATTCTTTTGTGTTCTTTTAGTATTGGATCAATGATTATGCATTGCATTCCTCAGAAAAATTATTTTATAAATAGGCATTGGCTTGGTATTCTGGAAAACATTTATACGGACTCTCGAAAGGATGTCAATACTTTTTCTCTAGGTATTATCGTAAATAGACAACAGTTCTATTAAAACTAGTAAACAACACAGAAAAGACATTTCTTCAAAATCGATGTTAAATATTTGAAATTTGGCTCAAAATACATCAGTCGGAACCGTTTTCTTTGACAGAAACGACAACGGCTTTTTAACTGATGTTGTAAATCAATATCATAGAAAATACATTGGTTTTTAACCGTTGTATAAAATGCCCATTTGAACATGAGAGCTTCGGCAACGGTCTTTTATCATAATAGACATAGTTAAAACCGAGTCGTTTCTATAACTGAATTGTTGTAAAAAGTCCACTTTTAACATCAGGGCCTCCACATCCGTTTTTATCTAACAGGCATCGGTTTAACTGTTGTCTTTAGCAGAAATGGCAATGATTCTTTCACCGATGTTCGATATCTATTATAGAAAATACATTCGTTTTAAATGATTTATAAAGTCCTCCTTTGAACATTTGGGGCTTAAACAACGATTTTTTATTCAAATAGACATCGGGTTAAAATCGAGTCATTCTGCAATGAATCGCTGTAAAAAGTCCCCTTTTAACATTAGGGGATTCCAAATCCATTTTTATCTAATAGACATCGGTGTAAACTAATGTCTATTTGCTTGTTTGTCGTAGTGATTTGACTTACCAGGACTATTAGAACTCAAATAATATGGAGACATTAAAACTGATCGGCGTGATTTTTTAGGATGACATTGCTGCAAATTTGAATTTGTAGGAGTAATTTCATGATTAAAAATGTATTTCAACACACACTGATTCTAGCTAGCACGAGTTGCACACATTTGATGTGAAATTAGGAATTAAAGAAAGTGTTCAAATGTCCATTTTGCCCTTTTGAGTTCAAATGTCCACTTTGCCATTTTTCATTCATGGATGTCGGTACATAACTGGATACCAAGAAACATGTCTCGATATCGAGAAACATAACTTGGTGCCGAGTTATGTACCGCATCAATTTTTTGAAAAATGGTCAAGTATCTCACGAGAGAATACATGAAGGGCATGACCATCAGTGTTTAGTCAAAATGGCTAAAAAATATGTTTTTGAAAAACATAGCTAGTGTTTATTTTTACAAAACAGAAGTGGCCAATTTGACTAGGGATAACATTTTTTCTCGACCCGCGGGTACCCCCGCCCCATCCTAACCCGTTTGGGTCGCCGCGCCTTCCTAACCCGTTTGGGTCGCCCCGTCCTGTGACCTGTGATGGGGTGGATCTGGGAATCAATTTCGCCCGTGGGTACCTGCCCCCCATAGCAATTTTTATTCTTTTTAATATATTCAATATATATTTTGCATATATAATATATATTATAATATATTTTAATATTTTAATATTATATCTAGCATTTATTTCATAATAAAAACTTCTGTAAAGAATATTTTATAAATATTTTATAAATATTTATCTTTTTCCTTTCTTTCAATTTTTTTGTATTTTATTTTATTTAATTTGGGTCAGGTTGGCTCGACCTACCCCACACTGTGACCCGCGATGGCCGACCTACCTCATTCTAGGGACGGGGTGGGTTTTGGATCTTTAGATTCCTGATCTATGGATGTCAACAGGGCGGGGACGGGGGACGATCCCCATCCCCGTGCCCATGGGTGGTCGCGAGGAATTCCTATTCCGTCCCTGTGAGACAAATGGGGAAAAAATTTCCCCATCCCCCATCCCCCGTTTGATTTATTATTTTAATTTATTTTTGGCAAAAAACTAATATTCTTAAAAAAAATAATCATTTCGAATATTCAAAAAATATATAAATTGTATGAAGAAAACTAATTAAAACACTCATTATACAAATATAAAATAAATTAAAGAGTTTTTTATTTTATTATATGTTATGGCTCGGAAGCTACTCCTAAAAACGGCCTAGGCAAGTGCACCTATCGTTTATAGCAAAGCTAAGCGAGTATCGAGTGTCATTCCCACGAGGACTATGATTACTAGTAATTACCGTCTTTTTATTATCTAGCCTACAAATTCGCCAAATAGTTTGTTACAAAGTAAAAATAAAATGAAAGCAAATAAAAGTGGAAGAGGCAACTAAGAACACGAAAGATATCAGATATACTCGGATTGGAAGATGTTGGATATAAATATGCTTGAATGTGAATCCCTCTACAATGTCTTTGTGATTTTACCAAAATAAATACAACCATAACCCTTAAGTTTTAACCATCCCTTAACATATTTTCATGCTTTATGGACCGTAGACATTCCTAAATTAAGTTAAACCCTTTCTCAAGGCGAAAAACTCCTAACCTCAAGTTGATTAACTGAAATCTCTTTCTAGTTAAAACCCCCAAGATTGCATTAACGATTTGTGAATTCCCATATTAGGTTTGACCCTAATCCGGAAGATTTATGTCGTCCTATATCTAGGATTGCATGCAACTCCTTTCACTTATGTTGGTTCTATTTCACCATGAATCTCTCGATTTCCCGGTGAAAAATAAACTTCAAATCAATATTGCGCATATACCATTTCGAATAAACAAGCATAACATAAGTGACTCGCATAAAAACATAAGAAAATATATTAAAACATTCAAACCAATGATCACAAATAAGTTCTAGAGTTCATCATATTCAAACACTAGCGATTTAACTCATGATGGATTTGAGAATGAAAACAACAATTAAACAAGAAGTTTCTTTCGAAATCAACATGAATACTTGAAATTAAAACTTCCAAAACCAACATAAGACTCCCCTGTTGGAAGTATGATGATGAAGTGGTGGAGTTCATCTTCTTCTCCGAGCGATCTTCAATCCATGTGCCTTAGCGCCTCTCCATGGTGATCCAAGCCTTCTAACTCTCTTCCTCACTACAATATGTGTTTCTCCTCTCCAAAATATGGACTCTCATCACAAAAATCTGATTTTCTATGTATGTGAATGAATGAATGAATGAATGGATCCCCCCTTTTCCTCCAACCCAAACACTTGGATTTTATAGACATTATTTTGGAGAAAGTATTCCTTAATAATGTCATCTTTTGGTAGTTTAATGCTCCACTTTATGAGTTGGGTTGTTAGAATCATTATTTTCATGTTATCATGTGGGAAAGTGAAGCATAATGAGGTGTAAATGTGCAAAAAGAGTTGTCAAAAGGCTTGGTTGAAGTGCTTTCCCAAAATACCCTTCAAAAATCGTGCGAAACAAATCCGAAACACGGCCGTGCTCAAAAGCACGGCCTGGGCCGTGTTTTTCACGCCGTTGGGGTTGCTGGAAGCACGGCCGTGCTTTCAAAGCACACCCTGGCCGTGCTTTTCACGCCATGGCCATATTTTTCTCTTTTTTGGTGATTAAAAGCATGGCCGTGTTTGAAAACACACCCTGGCCGTGTTTGTCTCGAAAGGCCCCGAAATGACGCGTTTAGCTTGGGATTTTGAGTGTTTTTGCATCCATAAACCCCGGATATGTTTTGACATGAATCCATGGTCCTAAATCCACCAAAAATAGCTCAATGATCAATCTACACCAATAAAAGCACCTCACAAAAGAATATGAACTATGTACAATCAAAAACTCATGAAACTAACAACAAAATGACTCAAATTCTACTCAAATACACACATAAAACATGCATAAAAACACCCTTATCAAACCACCTCCAACTTTGAACTTTGCTTGTCCTCAAGCAAAACATTAAATCAATAAGAATGGTTCAATAAATTACAACACACAAGGATTTTTTTTTTTCAACATATTGAACACAAGCAGTCAAGTTCTTAGCCTTCTCAACCCGAATTAACCATTCAGTAAAAACACAGTTTTTGCAAAGCGATCGATTGTCAAGAAAGACTGTAACATCAGCAGGTATTATTCAAACTTGAAATCATCACTCCACAAATATTGATAGTTATGAATAACTTCAATTCAATAATGTCATGAAAATACAAGAATTCAATGGATCATTGTAGTTAGCCTCTCAGGTCATATAACCAAGCTTCTTGAACTTTTATTGGAATGAGAATTCAAGGAATATACATTCTCCCTTTCGATTTTTTTTTATAGGTCCTTTCGAGGCATTCTTCCACTAGGTTTATATTTTGAATTTTCGTTCAAACACTCCTAGGGTGGTTTCCCATACTCATATTTTTGTCGCCGTTTTACGTAAAAGACAAACATGGGGCTCATGAATGCTCCTAGTTACTAAGCAACACCAAATAGAGGAGTATAACCTCGATTGGATTCCTTTTTTTTTTTCTTCTTCTTCTTCTTTTTTTTTTCATTTGTTTTTTTTTCATAAGCTTGGTATAACAACTAGTTAACCACTACTAAATCATGAATTCTCAAACGTTCATAACACTAAGCTTTGTCGTAAATGCCTTAACAAATCAAATATTATGGAGTTGGAAATCTCGTCAAAATTTAGCCCGCATCCACGTCAATCTATCTTAGACAATCAATTACTTCACATTAAAACACAAATTAACAAGTTAATAAAGGTATAATTGGGCTAAGTTATTGACTAGCAAGCACTCAATTTGTTTTAAAAAAAAATTATCTCTTTTCGACAAACTCAAAATGAAAACAAGCACACACATACTCAGAACAAGCACACAAGCATTCTAAGAATGTAATTGCACCCACCTCCAACTTTAAAGGTTCACATTGTCCTCAATGTGAAAGAAAGAGATGAACGAAAACAAAACACTCAAAAATCAACCACACTAGAAGAAAATAAAAGAGGGTGGAAAAGAAAAATACGACCTTACTAGAAGAGTGAAATCGGATCGGCGACCATTGGGTTGTTTAGACGAGACCTTCATCGGCATCTTCATACCTAATCAAGGATACACAACTCGAATACCGTGAAATCATCAAATATTTTTTTAGTTTTTTTTTTTAGAATTTTTTTATATAATTAAAACACGGCCGTGCTTAAAAAGCACGTCCGGGGCGTGTTCGGTACGATTTTTTAATTTTTTTTTTTAATTTTTTTTTTTTTGAAAAACACGGCCGTGCTTGAAAAGCACGGCCTGGGCGTGTTCGGTACGAATTTTTCCTACAAAACGTTGGATTTTTGAACACGGCCAGGTGTGTTCGCGACCGTGGAGTAACGAACACGGCCGTGCTTTTAAGCACGCCAGACCGTGTTTTTTTTTTTTTTTTTTTTGAATTTTTTTTTCAATCCCAAGCAATAAAAAAAAAAATTAAGTAAGAGAAAATGCACACAAAATGCCAGGTTGCCTCCCTTAAGCTTTTTAAAGTCATATAGCTGGACCGTTTACCCAAATGTAGAGATTAGTCGGGTGGAGCTTTGGACTTATGAAAATCCCTTAGGTATTTAGTAGTATTACCTCCAACTTTATGCTTCAAAATGTGCTCTTTGAACTTTCCTGGTCCCTTTTCGGGCATAAGCTTCCAACATGGACTTTGAACAACACTTTTCTCCAAGAGATTTTTAGATTTCTCATCGTGCAACGAAATTGAATCGGCAAAAAAGAACAAGTAGTATCCTTTTCAATATCAACATGAATTTTAAAAATTACTTGTTCATCCCCCACCCTCAAAGTTAATTTTCCCTCATGCACATCAATAATTGATTTTGCCGTAGCCAAGAAAGAACGCCAAGAATTAGAGGAGCCTCAATATCATCATGCATGTCAAGAATAACAAAATCAATCGGAATGTGAATTTATCGATTTTGACTAACACATCATTAATAATACCTCTAGGATGTTTAATCGATTTATCGGCTAAGTGTATGTCCATCCTAGTAGGTTTTTGATTCACTTAATCCCATATGCTTGAATGTTTCATAAGACATCACATTGATACTAGCTCCTAAGTCGGCTAGTGCTCTATCAACAGTAAACCATCAATTGTACAAGGGATAATAAAACTTCCTGGATCATTACATTTTTGTGGTAGATTATTGGAAGAACATTTATCATTCAATTGCACATTTGATAGTTCGTTAAGCTTATTTTCATTAGAAATGATGTCATTTAGATCCTTAGCATGCTTTGAAAGAGGTTGAACAAATGGAATATTAGTATGTAGTTTCTTGAATGACTCAAGTACTTACCAAATTTGTCCTCCCTTCTATCTTCTTCTTAGACTCCTGGTAAAGGATCTTGGGCTTGTATTCGACCTCCTTTTTCATGAGTTTTTCTTTGGGTATGTCATCCTCCACATATTTCTCGCATGGCGGTATTGGCATAATCATGATCATGTGGAAAACGATGGTGATTGCCTTTACGTGCTCCCCCTGGGTTTGGCTCGATTACCCGGTAAACTACCTTGTGGCCTTTCGTAAATCATCTTCGCAATCCGCTATTTGGTTTTCCGTTATGGATAGATGCCTCTTGATTTCTCAAGGATGTTTCCACCGCTGAATCGGGTATCTCGTTGATTGCACAAATTTTGTTATAAGATCTTCCAAGTTAGGCTTACCTTGATTTGGGCCAAATCCGGAGACGTGTGTAGATCGGGATTGGGATTAGGCCGTGGTTGACCTTGGTTTCCCCAACCGAAATTAGGATGTTGTCGCCACCGGATTGTATGTGTTGTTGTAAGGATTACTTGTGTAATTTCCGCCTTGATTCCCAACGTAATTAGTCCATTCATTGGCGTGAGGTATTGTGCAAGGCGATCCCGATGATTATGCAATCCTCCACAAGTTTCACAAGATAAAATATGCGGCGGTGGTGGTTTAGGAGCTGCTAGATCGTCGATCTTTTGGGTCAAAGCTTAACTTGTGCAAAATAGTGTAACCACCGCATCTCGCATTATAAACGCCCATTGTTCTGTTAGGTTTACCTCAAATGCGGATTGCCATTGATAGCCATTCATGGCCATTCCCTCTATCGATCTTGGGCGCACGGTGTTTTATTGTTCAAAGTTCCCCGGTCGCCGCATCAATCATTTGCCTTGTTGACGAGAGTAGCCCATTGTAAAATGTTTGGACTTACATCCAAATAGGAAGACCATGGTGTGGGCATTTTCGCAAAGAATTATTTGAATCTCTCCCAAGTGTCGTACAAGGTCTCGTCGTCTTCTTGAGTGAATGAAGAGATTTCATTCCTCAATCGTGCGATTTTGGCGGTGGAAAATATTTCAAAAGGAACTTTTCGCCATGATGCTCCATGTTGTGATTGTTCCTTTGGCAAAGTATTTAGCCATTGTTTAGCCCGTCCCCCCGAAGAGTAAATGGGAATAGGCGCAAGCGGATGGCATCGTCGAGACTCCATTTATTTTGAAGGTATCACAAATTTCAAGGAAATTTGCGATATGATTGTTCGGATCTTAAATGCCTGTAGGCCGTCAAATTGAACAAATTGTTGCACCATTTGAATGACATTCGGTTTGATTTCAAAATTATTGGGTCGCAACAACGGGCCTTATGATGCTAGATGACGTGCCAGTCCATGGATGGTTTGGCATAATCATACATAGTTCTTTGTTCATCCGCCATGACGAAATCTTTACTTTCGTTAGTATCCTCTTCGTGGTCAGTGTTAGTACTTTCCTCCGTGTTGCTACTTGGCGGTGTCGCGCTTCCAAATTCGGCGACGAGTAGGCATACACTGCGGTAAACAAAGAGGATAAATATAAACCAAGACTTATAAAGATAGATAAAAAGAAAGATAATGGTAAAATAATAAAAAATAAAAAAAATGATTAAATTAACAAAAATAAAGCGTTCTTAATATTACAATCCCCGGCAACGGCGCCAAAAACTTGATGGCTCGGAAGCTACTCCTAAAAATGGCCTAGGCAAGTGCACTATCGTTTATAGCAAAGCTAAGCGAGTATCGAGTGTCATTCCCACGAGGACTATGATTACTAGTAATTACCGTCTTTTTTATTATCTAGCCTACAAATTCGCCAAATAGTTTGTTACAAAGTAAAAATAAAATGAAAGCAAATAAAAGTGGAAGAGGCAACTAAGAACACGAAAGATATCGGATATACTCGGATTGGAAGATGTTGGATATAAATATGCTTGAATGTGAATCCTCTACAATGTCTTTGTGATTTTACCAAAATAAATACAACCATAACCCTTAAGTTTTAACCATCCCTTAACATATTTTCATGCTTTATGGACCGTAGGCATTCCTAAATTAAGTTAAACCCTTTCTCAAGGCGAAAAACTCCTAACCTCAAGTTGATTAATCAAATCTCTTTCTAGTTAAAACCCCAAGATTGCATTAACGATTTGTGAATTCCCATATTAGGTTTGACCCTAATCCTAAAGATTTATGTCGTCCTATATCTAGGATTGCATGCAACTCCTTTCACTTATGTTGGTTCTATTTCACCATGAATCTCTCGATTTCCCTATGAAAAATAAACTTCAAATCAATATTGCGCATATACCAATTCGAATAAACAAGCATAACATAAGTGACTCGCATAAAAACATAAGAAAATATATTAAAACATTCAAACCAATGATCACAAATAAGTTCTAGAGTTCATCACATTCAAACACTAGCGATTTAACTCATGATGGATTTGAGAATGAAAACAACAATTAAACAAGAAGTTTCTTTTTCAAATCAACATGAATACTTGAAATTAAAACTTCCAAAACCAACATAAGACTCCCCTGTTGGAAGTATGATGATGAAGTGGTGGAGTTCATCTTCTTCTCCGAGCGATCTTCAATCCCTGTGCCTTAGCGCCTCTCCATGGTGATCCAAGCCTTCTAACTCTCTTCCTCACTATAATATGTGTTTCTCCTCTCCAAAATATGGACTCTCATCACAAAAATCTGATTTTCTATGTATGTGAATGAATGAATGAATGAATGGATCCCCCCTTTTCCTCCAACCCAAACACTTGGATTTTATAGACATTATTTTGGAGAAAGTATTCCTTAATAATGTCATCTTTTGGTAGTTTAATGCTCCACTTTATGAGTTGGGTTGTTAGAATCATTATTTTCATGTTATCATGTGGGAAAGTGAAGCATAATGAGGTGTAAATGTGCAAAAAGGGTTGTCAAAAGGCTTGGTTGAAGTGCTTTCCCAAAATACCCTTCAAAAATCGTGCGAAATCAGATCCGAACACGGGCCGTGCTCAAAAGCACGGCCTGGCCGTGTTTTTCACGCTGTTTGGGGTTGCGAAGCACGATCGTGCTTTCAAAGCACACTCGGCGTGCTTTTCACGCCATGGCCATATTTTTCTCTTTTTTGGCTGATTAAAAGCATGGCCGTGTTTGAAAACACACCCTGGCCGTGTTTGTCTCGAAAGGCCCCGAAATGACGCGTTTAGCTTGGGATTTCGAGTGTTTTTGCATCCATAAACCCCGGGATATGTTTTGACATGAATCCATGGTCCGAAATCCACCAAAAATAGCTCAGAATGATCAATCTACACCAATAAAAGCACCTCACAGTAATATGAACTATGTACAATCAAAAACTCATGAAACTAACAACAAAATGACTCAAATTCTACTCAAATACACACATAAAACATGCATAAAAACACCCTTATCAATATGTAATGTGGATATATTTGCAACATATTATATATATTTAAAATATTATATTACATGCAATACCTCGGGTCCGTGAGAGAAGTTGGGCGGGGATACTCGCGAGGCGAGGAATACGATCCTTGTCCCCGTCCTCGCTCCATCCCCACCAATTGAGAGAAAAAATTCCATGTCCCTGTCCCCATGGGGGAAATTTCGAGGAATCCCCACCTCGTTCAGGGCGGATCCCCATAGGGAACAAGGATTCCCAGTCCAATTGACATCTATAACCCGCCCAAGCCCCTATTGCCATCCCTAAATTTGACTTATTATCACATCTCTCTCTCTCTATATATATATTGTCTCCGGCAGCTATCCATATTATTACTTCTATATTTAGGCAAAATTATTTTTTAGTCCTCTAAGTGGACTACTTCGGAGATTTAGTCCTGACTTATTTCAATTTTAACATTTAGTCCTTTAAGTGAGTTTTTTTCCAACTTTTAGTCTTGCGACCTGCTATAGCAAGTAAAACTGACCTCCTAGGCTTATGTGGAATTTAAAAACAAAAAAAAAACTTATATTTTAATTCATTTTTGGCTGACTAGGCATCATATGTGACATTATAGTTGTAGGGGGTGTAAATGAAGGAAAATATAAGTATTTAAAAATTATGTTTAAATAAAAATATTTAATGTATAAATAAAAATAAGTGCTCGCAACTTTAATAATTTGGTAATTTATGAAATTTGGATTATTTATGAAAGTTGGAAAAATAATGTTAAAAATCATATTTATAACAAAATGTAACTTAAATTATTTTCCAAAAGAATAAATAATTAATTGAATAGTTTTGTAATTTTTTTAAATCATAACCAAATTAAATTTTTTCCCAAAAAAGAATAAATTATGCTTTTTTCTCTTGAAAATATAGTGGGATGGGGGTTGCTTGAAACTTTATTTTTTTTAAAATTTTATTTATATCTTTAATTTGAATGTTTAAATTTTTGAATATAATATTGTATTGATGTTATTTAAATTGATTAAAAAAACTTTAATTTTTAAAAATTAAAGATGTTTAAAATTGGTAATTATTTATCATAACCAAATTAATTTTTTTTGAAAAAATAAATTATTTCACTGGAGAACTTCTTGAAGTCATGACGTTAGGTCCACGGAAGATAGCTATGAATTTCTAATAACTGAGTTTTCCTTCGTCTTGAAGTTATGTTAATTGTTTTCGAAAATATAGTGGGAATCGGGTTGGTTGAAACTATTTTTTTGCAAATTTTTATTTATATGTTTAAATTATTTATAGTTTACTTAAAATTTGAATGTTTAAATTTAGAATATAATATTGTATTAATGTTATTTAAATAAAATATATTTTTTGAAAATTACATATTTTTAAAAATTTATTCTTATGATAAACAGATTTTCTATAAATAATTTATTGTTATCGAAAATAATTTAAGTTACATTTGGTTATAAATATAATTTTTAACATTATTTTTTCCAACATTTATAAATAATTAAGTTTTTAGAAATTACCAAATTATTAAAGTTGTAAACAATTTATTTTTATATATACATTGAATTTTTTTTTTAAATATGATTTTTAAATATTTATATTTTCTTTCATTTTCACGCCTACCAACTATAATTCCGCAAATGATGCCTAGTCAGCCAAAAATAAATTAAAATATAAGTTTTATTATTTTTAAATTCTACATAAGCCTAGCAAGTCACTTTTCGCTGCTATAGCATGTCGCAAGACTAAAAAGTTGGAAAAAATCTCACTTAAAGGACTAAAGGTCAAAATTGAAATAAGTTAGGACTAAATCTCCGAAATCGTCCACGGACTAAAAGACAATTTTGCCTTATATTTATTATGTTTTGAGTATTTACAGCAGGTTTATATATAAGATTATAATGTAGACTCTAATTACACAAGAAAATCTCCTACCTAAATAAGCACTCCTAAATACAGAAGGTAAATAAAAGAAAATCAAGATGAACACAAGACAAGATACACAAGATAACTTCCTATTAAAAAGTGAGCTTAATTTCTATTTGTTCAATGATATACACGAGTATCTCTTTCCTTTTACGCTTCATTTGTGTCAATTTGAGGTGTTGGGTTTATGAGTGTAAAAGAAACGAATCTTTTTTATTAGATTCGTCATTCGAATTCGTATAGTAATATTCGAATTCGAAAAATTAGAATGTGAATCTAAATAAGAATGTTTATTTTGATTCGTACGTTATGCGAATACGAATATAAATATCATCATATTCAATTCGAGTATTCGAAAGAATATTCGAATAATATCATTTATATAAATAGAACTTACATATATATAAGTATATGTTTATTTATGTAAAAACTATTAATGTATAGCAACCCATATATTTACTTATAAAAAATAGTAAACCCAGCCCAAATATAATTTAAGTGCATATGCATTTACAAGTATAAGAAAGAAATAGAAAAATAGGTGAAGTTAAGATCCTAGGTAAGAAAAGTCTTCAGGCCCTCCACTGTCTCGGTCTCTCAAAACCTCACCTTTACATTTTCTTTCTTTTTTTCATGTCTATTTTTTCGCCTTTTAATTTTCCATGTTGCGATTTGTGTTGATTCTGAAGAGATTCAATAGTGGTCCACTATATATTTATCCTTCAAGAGCAATATTATGTGAGTGTGTGGTTCATTGATCAATCAGAGTCTAGGTTGACGAAGTTTTCTTATGTTGTACATCATTTGGGAATACTAGTGAAAAGGTTAATTATTGATTGTCCTACCGGATGGAATTCTACATACAAAATGTTAGTTGAAACCATTAAAGTTAAGAATGCATTTGCAATATTTGGTGATTAATATGTTATTGATGTATTTGGTGACTAATATGTTGATGTATTTAACAATTCCATTATCCAAAGTTAATATTTAGATTTAAATTATTGTTGCAATCTTATTAGATATTGCCGGAAAAGAAAAAATATAGGTTAGGATTTTGAATACGAATACTCGAATTGATTCGTATATATTCGTTTATCTTATCAAATAAGAATAAGAATCGATTTTTGTATTCAAGTATTAAAAGAATACGAATAAGAATATTTTCTAAATTATTCGAATACGAATAGAATATCTTGATATTCGTTATGATTCGTTTACACCCCTAGTTAGGATTGACACAATATTGGATCGAGGAGAAGGATGAAATAAAATTATGAGAGAACACGATTGTTTCAAAGTAAACACCAAAAATAGTCGAAAACTAACAAACAAAATGCAGTTTTTTTTAGTATAGAAAATTGCAATATTAGTCCCACAAGATTTAAGTGATTGCAATTTTGGTCTCATTAATTCAAAATAGTCCCTCTAGAATGGTTTTGTTGCAAAATTAGTCCCACCGTTAATTTTTCCGTTAAGTCCTTTGCAATTTCGGTCCCATCTTAATTTTCTTTGCAATTGAGACTAAAATTGCAACTATACATATCCTATGGGACCAAAAATACAATTATCACAAATAAAAATATTAAAAATAGATAAATCTAAACTAGTTTATCTGCTTTGTTGTCATTTGAATTTTTATTTAACTTCAAAACCATCATTTAGTAAAAATAATAATAATTAAGATAAAATCTTAATGAATTAAAATAACTATTTTCTTTATTAATTTAGAAATTTTGTAAAATTAGTCATGTAATTGATAGGTGGTTGCAAAAAAATATATTTGCAAAATGCACGATTTGCAAATTAGTTCTGTAATTATAAAAAAAATCTATGTTAGTTATAATTTTACCAAATTACACGTGTCGCTCATGTGATTGAAATCTATTGAAATTCCTATTTTTTAGCAAAATACCTAATTTATGGATAAATTAGGAACAAAGTAAATTTTATATTGTTAGGGACTATTTTGCTTTGCAGGACCTTTCTACCACCTCTTTTTGTTACAAAAAAATTTGCAATTTCGCATATTATTTGTTTTGTGAAAATATTTTTATTATATGTATGAGGCACACCAAATAAGATTAAATATATGAATTGAGTGGGTCTAATTGATCATACTTGCCAGACACATGTATGAATAGGGGCGCGCCTAGGTCTTTTATAATCTTAACGTGTCAAGTCGCGATTTGAGCAAGCATCAAAATCAAAATCTTCTAACAACGCTCTCCTTTAAGAATGTGTGTGTATTATATTTTAATTATTTTTTAAGATATTAAGCTCAATGCAAATTATAGTACAAATATACTTAGTAAATAATATATATTTATTTTTTATAAAATTGTACAATTACTACCATTTGAAGATCAAATGCCAATGGAGTACTATAAAAATAGTTTTAGATTATTATGGGACTATTTTGCATTAAAAAAAATTGGGACCATACTTGCAAATAATGGGACTATAATTGCATTGTCCAGCTCTTATGGGACCATTGCTGCAATGTTTGTCCACAACTTAACGGCTAAAAATGCTCTCCATTAGTTTTTTAACGGCCATGGTACCAAAAATGCAACTTTAGATTCTTATGGGACTATATTTGTATAAAAACAAAACTTTGGGACCAAAAATCCAAACTATACGACTAAAATCACAACGTCCCAAATCTTGTGGGACTAATATTGCAATTTTCCTTTTTTAGTACTTACAAAAATTCAAACATTTCGGCATTTCACCACGGTTCTTGAACCTTTTATTTAAAAAAATAAAGTATATATTGAATTGTTATATAATGGATTTCCAATTTAACCAGTTGAATTTGATGTATTTGATTGATGTATAAAAATCTGGTTAATCAAATCCTGATTCCTGAGGGTTTGCATGATAGGCAAAATATCTTGGCTCAATTTCGAAGTTAAATTAATTAGGGAAACTGATGGAACGGATTGCACTTGGAAATGGGATAGCAATCCAACTTTCACTTTCTTTGCGTGTCTTAAGTTCATTTCTTGCCAAATTAAATAAACCTTTGAATTGAAGGCATAATCTTTAGTCTGTCGTCCCTTCTAAATCATAATATATATTCTCAGCAAAATCCTCAAAAATATGTCTAGTTATTTTAAATAAGGGATAATTACAAAAAAGGCCCCGAGGTTTGGGCTAATTACAAAAAAAAAAGACTTTTTAAAATTACAAAAATCTTACTGAGAGGTTTGATTTCGTTTTACACTCTTCCCTTCAGAAGCAGAACACATTTCAAAAAACCCCTTAACACTATAAAAGTATTACATGTACCCACTAAAATTTAAAACAAAATCAAGTTTGAGGAATGATTTTGTAAATTTAAAACATCTCTGGGTTTTTTGTAATTAACCCAAACCTCAAGGGTGTTTTATAATCATCCCTTTAAATAATTGATCCACATTCTTACAAAAAATGTTCAAAAAAAAAGTCATAATAGATCCACATACGACCGTTGACCTACATGGATTTATATATGTTACACCTAAAGCACTACAAGTGATGTAGCATCTACCATTTGCATGTCATATTTAGTATGTTGATGCATTACAAGTGTCCCACTTTCTAAAAAATAAGATATATATGAGTTTTACAAATGTTTTACCACTAGGCTACCAAATGATTCCAAAACCATTATAAGGACGACATACAATCAAACTGCTATCATACTTTTTCTTTTGTCTGTAATGCGACGTGAAAACATTACAATTAACTCAGGTTGCATTTGGATGGGTGAATTTGGATTTGGGGAGAGGATTTATAGAAGGATTTCAAATGACTCCAAATAAGAAGGAATTGAAATCCTCCAAAATGACTCCAAAAATAGCTTCCAAGGATTTGAAATTCATTATAAAATGACTCTATCCAAACAACCTCAATGGATTTCTTATTATGGATTTAAAATTCATAGCTCAAATCCTTCCATCCAAATGGAGCCTCAGAGAATTTGGATATAACATATATAACGAGAAAGTTTGTCACACTATAATTTCTAAAAGAATATGTAGGGGATTTCAGCATTTTATAAACATAAAGAATTTTATTCAAATTATTTTAAAAAAATCCGGTAACTTTTATGACTGCACATGCATGTACAAATCCAGAAAATATGACAAATTACATGACTTCCCTAGGACAAGTGGACAACCCATGACCTTTCTAATAGTTTGTTTACTTATGTTGTAGGCATGAGGTATTGAGGTCACACTCAATTCTGTAAGTAGTCTAAGCAGCATCACTACATTATGTGCTTCTAGAAATCAATCCACTACATGAACAAGCTAATTATAAGATGATCTACGAAAAAGATTAATAATAAGGAATAATTACAAGAAACCCTTGAAGTTCGCGCTAATTACTGAAAAAACAGAGGTTTTCAGAAATTACAAAACCCCTTTTATATTTGATCCGTTCTTACATTTTCCCCCTTTATATGCAAAAAAACAGTTCAGAACCCCCTTACGTTTATCAAAATATTACAACTACCCACTTAAATTTAAGACACAATTAAACCCTAAGGAGTTTTTTGTAATTTTCAAAAACCTCTTGCTTTTTTGTAATTATCCCTAATAACAAAAACAATAATAATTATTATTATTATAATCTTGAAGAGTGAGGGAACATGCCATCTTGGAAAAAAATGATGAATATTTCCATTCCAATCAAACAAATTCAACTGTGGTGTCTGTGCTCTGTTAAGAAGGCACATATACAGAACAGAAGATGGAACACAGATATAACAAAAAATATACAAGAGAATGCAACACAATACAACACCACCTATTATACAACCTATTACATATATTATCCTATGAACAAAAAACTAACATAAACCATCATCCCAGAAATCCCATTCCTCGTCCGATAAATTCCACCAATAGGAAGCAAGAATATTGCGTACCTGAAGCTCTTTCTTGAAGCTCCTTCCCCTTCAGAAGCTTCATCTTCAAGAATATTACTGTCGGAGGACCAAAAAACCAAAGTTGATATAGAAAGAAATATAGGCATCAAAACTTTAAACTACTACAGTTTGACCGGTGAACCCATCCTGGAGCTGCAGAGAGCCATCTTTCATCAGATTAAGGCTCAAGCTCTTGAACCTCTCTCTTGAATACTGTCGAGATGCTTTCCTCCAGTCCGTTCCGGTTTTCATCATTGCTACAAACTCATCGTAGCTAATTTGACCATCCTGAAAGAATGAAGTGATTCAGATGATAAGTCACTGTGACCTAATCGTCACGGAAAATGTAATAATTCTTCAAGCTTAATTACAAAAGAGTCTATCTTTTAAAATTGCAAATACACCCATTGATATTTGTTTCTATTTTACAACTTACACCCTCAAGAGGAGGAGGAAGGAGGAGGGTATCTGTTAAGTAAGGAAACTCCAAGAGGGGTATTTGTAATTTTGAGAAATAAGTGGATTTTTTCGGATTTTTTTGGATTTTTTTTATTTTTTCAATTAGGCTAAACCTTAGGGGTAATATTTATAGATTTACACTAATTCTACAAGTCCAAGGCAATTTCAGAAAATATTAACAATTAGTAACCCAGTTGCGCCAAATAGCTTCAAGAATAACTTCTCAGCAAACAGCATCATAATGGTCGGGACAATTACAAACACTACCCTTGAGGTTTAGCCTAATTCTTTCAAAATTACAATAATCATAGACATATGTTTATATTTTACAAATTGCACCCTATTGAGGGGTAATTTTGTAAACACATACAATCTACTCAAGGGGGGTATTTGTAATTTTAAAAGATAATTGAATTTTTTGTAAATATGCTAAAGGGTAGTTTTTGTAATTATCTTAATGTTATTACAACTGGAAAAGGGAGCAAGGAGGGGAAGAGAGAGAATGATTTAAACAAACCTTGTCTGTATCGACCTCTCGCATAATGTCAATAACTACATCAAGATCAGCTTCACCTGATTCGTCTACTAAAGCTTCTCGTAGTTCATCGAGTTCGATATACCCACTTCCATCTTTGTCAAAAAACATAAATGCTTTGCGGAAATGCTCGTCGTTCTCCATCCTCTGTAAGTGGATGGTGACTGCAACAAACTCCCCATAGTCCAAGACTCCATTTCCATCTACATCAGCCTGTTAATATGCTTCTATTAGGACTTGCAAATGTATACTATGTTGCATGGGTACACATGAACTGATCCCAAAACAAGCAAATTGAACTGTATTGATTTTAAACAGATTCTCCAACAATAGCTACATAAATCTTGAAATCCCAACCAAGTAAATATTCAATAGTTTTAGTTTCTGAATGCATGGAAAGAGAAATGGTAACGTTTTGAAATATCAATGAGGGTTAATTACAAAAGATGCCCTTGAAGTTCAATCTAATTACAAAAAAAAAAAAAAACTCAACTATAATCCAAAATTTAAAATATTCCCTCGACATTTGTTTCTATTTACAAATTGCACTTTCAAGATAAGGGCATTTGTTAAATAAATACAAACCTTAAGGGGTATTTGTAATTTTAAAAGATAACTGGAGTTTTTTTGTCATTAGAACCTCCGGGATAGTTCTTGTAATTTACCCTATCAACGATGATGCCAGAACTGTTAGAAATAACCTTGATATTTAATCAATTTACCGCTGTGAATATCTTTTCAACGACGTTTAAAAAAATAAAAAACAAAAACCGATCCATTCGACATAAGCACGCCAATGGGACTTTGATACCAGTGGAAGCAAAACAATTTGGAGAGTGGATAATCCTAAAATCACATGTACAATTCAAAGAAAAAAAAAAGGAAAAAGAGTACAGTAAGCACTGGGTTAACCACAATGCCAGCAACTGAGATGAAATAATGTAATGTAGTAAGAGCATCAAGCAGTATTATTTACCACATCCATTAGTAACTTTATCTCGGGCTCAGCCAGCTGGGAACCCACTCTCCGTAGACCAGCTTTTAGTTCCTCATATGTTACCTTGCCATCATTGTCGGTATCCATTAATGCAAACATATCTCTAATTACTTCCACCTCTTCGACGGATAAGTGTTCCGCTATCACCTGTCCAGTAATTTGCAGAAAAGCTAATCAATACGATAAAAAAAATCACAAAACCTTAAATTTATTGACCGGGGTCCCTGACAAATAAACAGAGCAATTGTAGGCCCATCACCTCAAATATTATTATTAAGATTATCCCTCTTATGCATCAGTTACTAAGGCGCGACTGGATATGCTTTTATTTTGAAAATTTTCTTTTTGCAAGGTGAACAGTGGTAAAAAAGGATTTGAAAGAAAAAAGATGAGTTTTGAAAGTGTGATTGGATATGAGATGAAAAAGTAATGATGAAAGTTGATTTGATATATAATTATAAATAGTAAAACAATGACTAAATATGATTGATAAAGAAATGTGTGAGTGAGCGAAAAGTGGAATTTGTGGGAGGATGTGTAATAATTATTAGTTATTTTTGAAAAAGGGTGTAAAGGTGTTTGGTAAGAGAAAAAGTGAAAGTGAATGAATAATGGATTTTCTGAAAATTTTAATAAACAATTACATGTTGGGTTAAAAAAAAATTCCAGCGGAACGAAAATGAAAATCATTTCGTATACAATCGTCAGCCTAAGCAATCCTCAAAAATCATTCATACCTTTGTTCTGACTCTGAGCAATTGCAAACCTTTCTCCCTCAAATTATTCTCATTAGAGGAAAATTTTGCGTATGCAACAAGAAGCACAAATTAATGAGTATAAGTATCAGCGCTAGACGCTTACCCGCAAAGCTCTCTTTTTGAATCTATTCATGACAGAAAATTGTTTTAGTCTTGCCCTCACTATATCTCCCAGTGGAACATTTGAAGTCTTCTTCGCGTTTTGTATCCATGGGTGATCTAACAAAGACAAGAAAGGAGAAAAAGAAATTACAGCTGTTGTATAAGCCGACATGCTGTAAAAAGATCACGTCACAACTCCATTTCATGATAGGCAAACTATCATTAATAAAGCAACATATAAGACTCACAAAAGACTTGCAGCAGCCTGTAAACTTGATATCTTTTACTCCTCACACAAACCAACTCTACATGATATAGTATTCTCAAACTACATTAGTAATTTCAGATCGTCCAGACGTCCACAGGCCTGGTTGGTTAATTCTTAAACTGTGTTTTAAAGGTGCTGGTGCAGGGTCTAAGCGCACGATGTTTATGCTCCAATAATTATCAAATTATAATTTTAGAAAATAAAAACATATGAAAGGCTTATTATGCACAAGAAGGTTCTAAACCGATTGCTCGTAGATAAAGAAAAGCCCTACAAAAATCATTCTCTTAATATTATAATCGTGAGATACAACAACAACAACAACAACTACGCCTTAATATCACTATGTGGGGTCGGCTATATGGGTCATTTCACGCCATCGTATTAGAACCATGAGATAACTAAAAAAGTTCTTTTTAGCAGAGAAACTAAAGCTATTTATTATTTTTTCAAATTAATACACTGCTACCAATATTCTAGAATAAAATGAATTATAAACTAACATAGTGCTAGATAGATTCTTAAATCCAGTAAAATCAATAGGAAGTCTGAGGGGGGTTATGGAAAAAGAAGGAAAAGACTAAAAAACAATGGAGAATAGTACAAGGAGCAACTAATTAAAAGAGAGAGCTTCTTTTACAAATTCTTCTCTGATGGTTTTTACCCTGGTTTATCTACTACTCTTATAAAAGACTGAATATTTCTATAAAAAAAAATAGATTGACTAAAATACCCTCATTTGAAGTATTAAGTTTAATGGTAGAAATGTAATTTAAGTGGGATAGAAGGAGATACATCGATTACGAAGGAATCTGAACAGGTGAAAATACATTCTGCACCTCTTATGCCAATTTGAACACGAAGTATCAAGCACAAAATTTTGATCCGCTAATTTCTCAAATTCTTCGGCCGAGAATCAGAAGTATCAAACACAAAATATTCATTCCTGGAAAACTTGTGGATATTCTTGCCAAGCACTTCGACATCATGGCGCGTTGTCAGGTATGTGTATATGCATAGATAGAAGCCCATTTCGTAATCCCCTTTTTTTAAAGGGTTATTGATTTTTTTAGTACCTGACCTATAGACACTTTGCTGGTTCGGTACCTGATATTTTAGTATATTTGAATATTAAAAGGTCGATAATTACAACTTTAGGCAATTGAAATCTTCTTTAAGTCCGAAAACATGTATTAGTGACATTCCTCTTTCTTCGCTTTATGACTCAGGGAGCTTTTGGGAACAAAAGGCATATTACCCAAGTGCCCGAGTGGGGGGTGCCCCTCGGACATACAACTGCTTGTCATTGCCCCAAGGCGCTTTTTGAGCTGCTTTTAAAATATTGCTCCTATACTATAAAACAATTTCCTCAAGTAGACAAACATATGGATTCTCCAAACAATACCAACTAATCCAAAAATTGGCACCCTGTATCCTTATACCACTAGATCAGCATATAGACTGAACGTTGTGGTGCACTGTAAATGCCAACAGAGACTAGAAGCTATTATTTCACAACTTCTTTTTCCATTTATTTATTGCTAATGCAAAAAATATGGCTCCTGGCCCAACTAAATCTTATAAAAGTTCAGGACTTTGCAAGCATGTTGCCCATCATCATTTGTAAGAAAAGTAGTCACATGCAGCATAGACCATTCTTACTTTATCAATACTTTACAGAAATTAAGTTATAGAAAAAGTGTGATACAAACTTACCAAGAACTTGCTGGGCTGTCAAACGCTTTTTGGGATCTGGCTCCAACATCTGTCTAACAAGACTTTTTGCACTTTCAGAAACTTGAGGCCATGGTTCCCTCTTGAAATCAATCACTCCTCTTAAAATTGCTAGTGCAACACCTTGCTCAGTTTCTGAAACAGTTGTTGTAATGGAAATTAAACTCAGTTGAAATTAATGTTAGTCTGTGTGAGGCAAGAAGATTGGAGATGCGAATGAGAGAGAACAAATACCTGCCCAAAAGGGTGGAACACCACACAACAAAATATAAAGAATCACTCCGGCACTCCAAATATCAACTTCTTGTCCATAGTTTCTCTTCAAAACCTCTGGTGCCATGTAGTATGGACTTCCCACAATCTCAGAGAACCTTTCACCTGAATAAAAATTTATTTCTTCATTAATTATCTGCCCAACATACCAAAAATAGAAAGGAAAAAAAAAAGAAAAAAGAAAAGGCTTTTTCCAGATCCCATAAATGGATTGAAGATTAAAAAAAAAATCCAGTTAAAACCAGCAAGCTCAATTACCAAGAAAAAGAAGAAATAAAATGGAACATTGACTGGAAATGAAATCGAGCAAACTGAAAGCTGAAACCTCAATCAAACAACTGAAAAGGCGCAAACAAAATCACATCCATACACACATGTAATTTCAACATCCTTCGCCAGGAAAACAAAAAAAATGGTTTGGAAAGTTAGCATAATCGGCAAAACTTACCGAATGAGTCCCAGATAAAACTCTATTACTACAGAGTAAGTAAATAAATAAATAAGGGGAAGGGAAAAAAAAAAAGGCTTAAAACCCAATTCACAAAAATCCCCAATCGCACTTACCGGGCTTGAAAAACACTGACAACCCAAAATCAATAGCCTTGAGGGCCGAATTCTCCTTCTTATTCGCAAACAAAAAATTCTCGGGCTTCAAATCCCGATGCATAACCCCATGCTGATGACACATCCTCACCACCTCCGCAACCGTCTTCGCCACTCCGGCCGCCGCCCTCTCGCTGTAATGCCCACGCGCCACTATCCTGTCAAACAACTCCCCGCCCTCGCACAACTCCATCACCAAATGGACCGCCTCGTTATCCTCGTACGTGGCGCGTAGCTTCACGATGTTCGGGTGCTCCGGCAGGCTCGACATAATAGCCACCTCGCGGCGCACGTCCTCAATATCCACGGCCGTGCGGAGCTTCTTCTTGGAGATTGACTTACACGCGAGGGCTTCGCGGTTCTCCCGGTCGGTGCAGAGGTAGGTCACGCCAAATTCTCCGCGGCCGAGCTCACGGCCGAGGATATACTTGTCGGAGATTCTGGTCCGAGGGATGAAATCCTTGAGCACGCGGATCGGGGTGGGGGATTGGGCGTAGGGGTTGGGGTAGCGTTCGTGGGTTTTCTTTCGGTGTTTTGGGGTTTGGGGTTTTGGAGTTGGAGCTTCGGTTTCTGCGGTTCTTATACAGGCGTTGCAGTTTCCCATGATCCAAGAAGGTTAGTGAATTTTGTATGAAGTGTATGGTCTTCTGGTTGCGCCTCCGTCAGTGGTGGTGGTGGCGGTGGTGGTGGTTGGTGGTGGTGGCGGAGAAACAGAGCATGTTGAAGAAAGAGAAGAGGTCTGTAAAGGAGAAAACGCGGGTCAAGTTGGAGGAAATTTTTGGTATTTGAAAAAAACAAAGTCGCTGTTTTAATGATTATTTATCACATGATGCAATAAATAATTATTTGTGTTTGGAATTAATTAACTCCGAGTTCCTATACGGCTATACCAATTTATTAAAGGAAAATAGCTAATTAAGCCATTCTCTTGTTGTAAATTGTAATGTTGTTTGTTACTTGTCGATCCTTAGATCATGAATTGCTAAGGTTGTGCTTTGATATAAAAAATTTCAAGAATTTTTTTGCTAGTCGAATTTTTTTTGCTTAGAAATGAGAATTTTCGGAAAGAGCAAGTCTTTTGTGAGACGGTGCTCACGGATCTAAATCCAGTGAGGCACGAACCTCCTAAGAACCGTCTTGAGAATACGAACCATGAAAATAAATTTAAAAATAATAATGAACCATGAAAAACAAAAATAAACCCTAAAAACATGAACCATGAAAAATAAACCCTAAAAATAAAAATAAAGCCAAAAATAAAAAATAAACCCTAAAAAAAAAACTAAAAATCCTAAAAACCCAAATCAATTAAAAATAAACCCAAGAAACAAAATAAACCCTAAAAAAACAAATATGAACCCTAAGAAAAATAAAATCAAAAAAAAAAACCTTTAAAACTTTGTGTAAGGGCTCCGTCTCACGGATCTAAATCCGTGAGACCGTCTCGCGCAAGTTTTTGCCTTTCGGGAAAATTATTATTCTCTCATTTTTGCATTTTCTTCCACAATCATATTTACTTATGTTTTAAAATAAAATCCTCAAATCACCAATTATTATTACACATTTTTCATAATTTTTACTATTCATCCAGTCATGCATATTTTCAACTAACAATTATACCCAGTCACTATTTTTCTATTTTTATATGAGATCAACTTTTAATCATTACATTTTCATCTCATTTTCATTCACAATCTCAAAATTCAATTTTCTTCTTTCAAAAAAAAAATTCATCAAATTCTCTAATGGAAGAAATGTTTTTCCCTAACGAAAATATATCCAGTTGCAACCTAAGAATTTGATTTATGAATTCTTAAAAAGGATAGCTGCAAAAACTACCTATGAGGTTTAATCTAATCGTACACTACTCCAATTACCTTTCAAAAATTCAAATATCCCCTTGATATTTGTATTTATCCAACAAATATCCATCTTATTTTGAGGATGCATTAGGAGTGCAATTTGTAAGACCAAAACAAATGTCAATAGGTTTTTTGTAATTTTAAAAGATAACTCAATTTTATTGTAATCAAGTTAAACTGCATGGGAAGTTTTTGTAATTAGCCATTCTTGACATTTAATTTTTGCAATGATGATATTTCAATGTGCCTAGCTCAGGTAGACGTGTCAAATGGATCAACAAAAACAAAAATTGGATCGGGCCATGTAATGATTGGATCATTATTTTTGGAGTCCAATCCAATCTAACCCATGAAAATGCATTGAAAAATCAGGCTGGCCTAAAGGATCAGGCCAAAAAAGTTGGGTTCATTCCGAGCCACTAAATATTGAGTCTGGGCCGGTGGGTTGGGGATCAAAATTGACAGCTCTAATATTATGACAATAATTATTTGAATATTTACCAATAGCCAGTGAGCTTAGTGGAATTGCCTCCCTCCTTTGTAAGGGGAGGTCAAAGGTTCGACCCATTGGGTGTGCGATTGGGAAAATATCAAAAAATCAATTATTTGAATATTTCAAAACATTGAGGATTTCTTATAATCATGTCAAGATGTATTGATATACTAGAACAATTATTGATATACTAAAACAACATATGCTTGTTACACGAGATTTTTCAAAAGGCAAAATTTCGGGTGTCTTTAGAAAAATATAAAAAAATTATATTTGGAAAAGAAATGAATTTTTTTTTTCTCTTTTATCATTTTTAAAAGTATATCCAACAAAATGGAGTGAAATTGAATATATCTTCCATACATATGTAGATATATTACATACAATTTAGAGGCCTTTTATATAAGAATTAAGATTTTAGTAATTATGGACCCATCTAATTTCCAAGTAGTTTTACATAACTTTTACATGAGGCTAGCTACCGGGAAAAAAATATTGTGTATATATAGAATCTTTAATTTTTGGGATTAGTTTTTATCTTTTAGATAAGGTTGTTGATTGGTATATTATCTTTCACAAATCATTCTTAGTATTTCTTACATTTTAGAGAAGGCTACAAATTATATCTTACCTAAAATTAAAATTTTTGATTTTTCGATTATTTGTTACTTTTTAGATAATAAACTGTATAAAAAGAATATTTGATTTGTAAAAAAAAAATTAATTGTATAGATAGAATACTTGATTGTTTGGATTATTGGTTATCTTTAGATTATATATGGAAAATCAACCTTATATAATAAACGAAAAAAGAAAGTTGACACATGTCATCACCTCATTAATCTTGGTGACATGTGTTAACTTTTTATTCTCCAAATTCCCCATGGATGTTTCATATTTATCCATGTGGCATCCATATATATAAATTTAAAATATAACAAGTAATCCAAAAATCAAAGATTTTATCTACACTATCTTTTAAATTCATTATCTTTCAAATATGTTATCTTTTAATATTTAACGTATAGATTCATCTACACGGGTTCTAATAATCTAAAAGTAACAAATAATAAAAGAAATCAAAGATTCTACTTGTACAATCTTCTTTTTTCTATAAACATTGAATTTATTTTTAATGAATCTTTAAATTAGTATTTTGGATATCTTATAACTATTACAAATAAATTTGCGACACCAAAACTTTGTCTTTTGACAATCACGTGTGACACACGAGTTTTTTTCCTAGTATATATATCGGGTTGTCACATCGATAAATGTAAAGCTGCCATGTGAAATTGGGAGAATGGAGAAATTACACATATATTAGAATAGTAAAGTAATGACATGTGTCATATTTATTTTTTTAGTATATAGGGTTGATCGTTCGCTCTTCTCTTACATTTTATTTATAAAACTAATCGATTGTAGTGTTGGACAACTTAAGAAGTAAATTTGAATAATGAGTTGATAGTATTTTGGGTTTAGTGTTTAGCACACCAACTACTTCGTGGGCAGGGCTAGTCGAGAGGTTTGGGGGAGATCTGATTTTGGATTTTGAATCTTTTACTTTTTATTTAATATTGTTATAAAATATAATGTCAAATTATAAAAAAGATCATGTCAACTATTATCCAACGATGCTTGACAGAAGCGAAATCAATTTATTTGGTACGTGTTTTGTCCAGTACATTCGTTGCGACGTTCTAACTCTACGGATCAGTTCGATCGATTTAGGTTTAAAATTTATGTTTTAGATCTGTATATATTTATAATCATGTAGGGTTTGCAACTGTTTTTCATTGGATGTTGTAATCAGTTGTAAGTTTCTTCTTATGAATGGATGAAATCATTTGATTTTTTTAAAAAAATATTTTCATTACTTATATTATATTAAATGGAGTGGGGAGAAATTAAAATCCCAATAATGGTCTACTTTCAGAAGTATTTATCATACTCTAATTTAACATTTTTTGGTTTGCATTTTAATTTAAATGTTTCATAAATATTTCATCTAACATTGACTGAGCCAGTTAGTCAAACTAAAAGGCAATTCATGTGTAACTTTAATGGTGACACCTATTGAAACATATAGAAAATAAATGGTGCTTTATCCAATCCAAATTATGGCTGCAGCACCCACATAATTTCAGAAAATAACACTTTATGAACTCTGATGAGATTTAGGATTTTGCTTTAAAATCATCTCCACCCCAAACTCGCCTCATTAATTTTTTAATTTTCAATAATATTCATTTTAAATATACGGGAAATTATTTAAATACAAAATAAATTGATATAAAACTTCAATGGTACTACTATAAAAAGATATTTATATCGGGTCTAATACTGAATTTAGACAGTACCTATTTCGATCTTAAAAATCTTGATTGATAACCCTACATCCTTGCCATCAATAATAATAATAATAATAATAATAATAATAATAATAATAATAATATATTCAGTTTTTGGTATAATTAGAAAAAACAATAGTTAACTAGGAACTTAGTACACTGGCCACTACAAGGGATTTAATATCTCTTGTGGAGTAGTAATTGTGGGTTCTAACTTCTAACCTATACTCCATCAAAGTGCCTCGGTGCTTATGCGAATTTGTGAAGGATTTGGTAGGAACTCATACCGAATAGCACATCCGTGTGGGTTTGATTCAGGGAGATTGAATATATTTATTCTCTTTACCTAAGAGGATCTAGTTGTACGAAACCACTGGTCAATCCGTACACATCCGTGATTTACATTGGTGGCAACGATGAGGGGCCAGAGCTGCTGTGTTCGGGTATAATCAGGTGACAAGCGTAAGCTGGAAGCTGAAAGGAAAAAAAAATTACTATTGCTAATTATGATGACGGATTTTTCTCGTGATGGAAGATAGAGAATGGTGTCAAAAGTCAGCAATGTTTTTTTCCATTCCACAAAGAAATAAAAAACCAAATGAGAAGAAGTATAATAATGTAAACTAAGGCCAAAGAATTGTTACTTACACAATCATGTTTGCTTGGATTCTTTGATTTCCAAGTCATCCAAATAATGACACCTCCCAAAGACTTGCATGATTGGTTCAAAGACCATTATCATGACTTTTTATTTATCCCTATCATGCTTTCTATGTCGACACGTCTAAAAAATAAAATGCACTTAAATTAATCGTTATATCAATTTTTTATAACTGACGTAAGTTTTACTGCACGATTATTAGTTATAATTAATTTATGTAATTTTTTTCTGAAGAAATAACTAATTTATGTATTTAAATCATATATGATGATCGCTTAACTCTAAATAATAATAGTAGTTATGGTGAAAGGTTAGAAAATTGAGAAAATGGAATCATAGTGGTTGATTGAGGTTGTTAACCAATTACACTTTTTTGGGTGAGTGATTGGTCTATAGGCACCTAACCAAATGGAAAATCCATTTTGGTAATTTTTTTATTTTTTATTTTTTATTTTGGGAACTTGGATAAACATACATTGAATTCATCGTGAGAGTATCCTAAGTATAGAATAAAATTTAGAGTGAGCAAAGAATGTGATCAATGGACAAGTACAACAAATCATTCCAAAACTCGATCTACTTACACTAAAGTGGTGAACAATTAATGTAATTGGAGAAAATTAATAACATACATTTGGCAAATTAATGATTGTAATTAAAATGAGGAAAAATGAAACAGTAATATTGCAATTGTAATCTTTTTCTTTTGGGGAAAAAACTCTTGTCAAACGATAATGGATCAAAATCCATGAGACGGATCCTAAACCCAAACTCAGTGACATTTTTGAAATATTAGGGGTGACATTTTTGTAATATCTTAGGGGTTGTTGCCTTCTTGTTAGGGATGACAATTTCGACCGAGCCGTGGGTACCCGTCTTGACCTCCGCCGTTTGGGTCGCCCCACCTCGTGACCGGGCGGGCGGGTCCGGGGTACCACTACCTTATGCCCCACTGTGCCACCCGCCCAACCTAGAATTTTTATTTTTAAAATATATTTTGCATATAAAATATATATTACTTTTATGTATTGTTATATTATATCTAATACTTATAAATTGATAATAATAAATTTTGTAAATAATATTTTATAAATACATATTTTTTTCATTTTTTTATCTAATTTAATTTAAAAACAGGGCATAACGGGTCGATCCACGCCCGACCTTCGTCGGGACACGAGATGGGTCCGGTCCGGGTCCCGCCGACCGCCCCCATTGTCATCCCTACTTCTTGTAATATTCTAGGGCTAAGTGGTGGCATTTTTATAATATAGGTTATATTATAGTACCACTAGACCTGTCATTTTGTAATATTAGGTCACGACATAAGTATCACTGAGCCCTGAAAAGTATAAGTAGTCATTTGAAAAGTATTATTAGTTCCTTAAATAGTATTTTAGCTAGTCGACCCTCTGATAAACATCAATTTTATTTTTTTCTCTCTCAAACATACTAGTAGTCCCACTAAAATGTATTAATTGTTCTCCTAAAAAGTATTAGGTTTTTCCTCAAGTGTATTTAGTTATCTCCTGAAAAATATTAGTTTTTTACCTAAAAAATATTAGTAGTTCCTCTAAAAGTATTAATAGTCACATTGAAAAATATTTAGCAGATTCTGTAAATAGTATTAGTTTTTTTTCCTAAAATTATTAGTAGTCTACTTGAAAAGTATTAGTACTCCCCCTAAAAAGTATTAATAGTCACACTAAAATGTTCAGAGTTGATTCAATCAAATCAACAAATACTTAGATGGCATGGATGAATGCAATTTTCCAAGAATAATGACTGAATCAGTTTATACCAAATTCAAAGTAAGATAAAAAGATGAATGACCAAGAACCAAAGATCCAAAATACAAAAATAATAACTTTTATTAATATATACAATTTGGCTCATCGTGGAACCCTCCACTGATAAGAAAAAAACACCAAACTATGGGCTTGTGGGCACGGATCATAAAACGAATAACATTGAAAGATAGACCGATGGAGAAGAGAGATAGGGAGAAAGAGACAGATGTATTTGTCAATCCGACGACGACGATGACTTGCAGCAGTAGATGGAGGCAAGGACACAAGGACAGAGAAGGGGGAGGAGGATGGAGGTTGGAATCGATCAAGATAACAGTTTTTTTTCCTTTTGGATATGGGTCGGGTGTTGGTGATCTATCGAACAAATTTAAGTCCGCAAGACCGTTTAATTGGATACTTATTGTATCTTTTGAGGACGAAATAGGAATGTTAACTCACATGACAAGACAATTAAATAATTGATGGAATATTTGGGGAAAGTACAATCGACCAAACAATTTTTTTAAATTTTTTAGATGGTTAATCCATGATTTTTTTAAAAATGAGAAAAATAAACAAATTATTTACAGAAAGAAAATAGGTATGAATTTTCTAAGTCCCTATTAGAATTGAAATGGGATTTTCTATTGCATCGCATTGATTATGTTATGTATAAAAATTTATTAGCAGTGTACACATAACAAATTAATGTAATATAAATAATATTATGAATTTGAATTAAAAATTGATGTCCGATTATTAATAAATTAAAGGTTTTTTTTTCCTTTTCCATAAGTATTATTATAAAATGGTGTTTACATATTTTGTTGTGTACATTGGACCATCTCCCACAGTTCATGTATTGTGTGGTATAATTATGATTCAATGATTCAGACACAGATTATCAGTGGAATTAGTCTACATGATAGTCCACACGCAGTTGGTGGAGTCAGCAGAAAATAAAAATAAAATAAATAATTTAAAATAATTATCTTCAATTATCAACAACGGCTGACCAGCAAATAAAAAATTAAAAAATTAAAAATCTAGGATCATAGGGGTTTGAGTTTGACCAAAGGTGAATATTCATACCTTCGTGATATTAGCTTCATGTTATGACATTTTATTGCAGTATATAGGGGAGGATCAAGTGAGACCATGTCTTTAGGTGAGACACAATAGACTAATTTCAACTATCTCCCACTATTAATCAATGAGTGTGATTTAATGGGTAAAATTATATTAAAACATTAATTTAATCAACATAAGGGTAATAGGGTAAAATAACATAATAAGGTAGTTACAAAAATAGAATCAAATCTCTTTCTCTCTCATGCATCTCTCATCTCATGTCTCTCTCTCTCTCTCTCTCTCTCTCTCTCTCAATTCCACCATTAACGCAAATTTGAAGAACTCGAACTATGAAAAATAAAACAGTGAAGAAGATGAGCTTATGTTCGAATCATGATGCATGATGAATCATCAGTCGTGGAAAAACTCTACCCAACAAAGATCAATGGTGTAGACATCGATGGAGAACTCGAAACTATCCATTAACATCAACTCTTAAAAAACTGTAATTTTCACGAATAAGACGATGCATATATACTTATGAAATGATGTATAAATACTTATGAAACGATGCATAGAAACTTATGAAAAGATGCATATATCTATAGGATATTATATATTTGAAAAGATGCATATATCTGTAGGATATTATATATTTGAAAATATGCAACAAAAATCAACTAAATATTCATTATCTGAAAACAATATATGCAGCGTAAAAGAACTAATATGTAGTATAGCATACCCAACTATGCAAGCCGTCATAAATTATGCAACAAAATCAACTAACTATGCATTATCTAGAAACTATCTATGCAGTGTGGAATAACTAAATATGCAGTACATTATGTAACATCCCATGTTTATAATTTCCAAAAGCAACATCTCATTTTCATAACTAAATATACATTATATTGAACCTATTTATGCGATGTAGAATAACTAAATATGCGATGACGTTATATTGATTATGTCTTGTTTTAAAAAAAACAAAGGCCAACAAAATAACTAAATATACATTATTTGATAGCTAATTAAGCAAAGAGAAGAACCCTAACTATACTTTGTAAAATAAAAATATTTGGAAAGAAAACGAACTTCCTTAAATTCCGCCACAAAATCCGGTAGTTCAATCTCAGCCCATAAAACCCGCTGGGACCACTAATTTGAATTACAAAATTACAACCTTACTCTTAAAATCAGCAAAAATTAGGAAATGATTAAAAAAAACTGAATTAATCACATCCCTTCATTTTTTAAGATCAATGGGTAAGATGGGTCCACACTGTCTCACCTAGGGAGAGTGATCTCATTTGAATCAAATCATATATATATAGATAGTTTCCAGATAATACATAGTTAGTTGATTTTGTTGCATAGTTTATAACGTCTTGCATAGTTGGATATACTGTACTACATATTAGTTTTTTTACGCTGCATAGATAGTTTTCAGATAATGCATATTTAGTTGAGTTTTGTTGCATATTTAGTTTTCGAACTCACTGTTCGTTATTTCTCTGTAATATTGCACCGATTTTCTTGTTTTTTCTTTGTAATTTTCATGAACTGTAATTTTCGAGTTCGATCTTCACAGTTTTCATTATTTGCGTTAATGGAGGAATGTGTGTGTGTGTGTGTGTGAGAGAGAGAGAGAGAGAGAGAGAGAGAGAGAGAGAGAGACGTGAGAAATTGGGATTGGGAGATGTATGAGAGAGAAAGAGATTTGATTCCATTTTTTGTAACTAACTTGTTATGTTATTTTACCCTACTACCCTTATATTGATTAAATTAATATTTTAATATATTTTTGATCCATTAAATCATATCCATTGATTAATAGTGGGGGATGGTTGAGATTAGTCCATTGTGTCTCACCTAGAGACATGGTCTCACTTGATCCTCCCCATATATATATATATATATATATATATATATATATATATATATATAGGGGAAGGTTACAATGAGACCACATATTATAGTGAGACAGTGTGGACTCATCTCAATCCTCCATTATCTATATCAATGGCTAAGATAAATAGGGGTTAAAATTACATTTAATATTTAATTAAAGCAAAATAAGGGTATAATTGTCAAATTAACCAAGTGGGGACCATCTAAATATGGAATCCGTTATTAGGAGAGAGAAAATCACGTGGGGAGAGAGAAAATCACGCATGTGCTCTGCCATGCAGTATGTTGTACACTTATCACATATTTGATGTATACTTAACACTATTTTAATGTATGTTTAGCATAATTTTACTGCATGTTAAAATGGTCAAACAAAAATATGTGGGGACCATGAATCAAGGAATCAGTTATATATAGAGAGAGAATCACGCTCATTAACATGTGGGGACCGTGGATTAAGTAAATCACTTGTAGACAGAGAGAAAATCACGCTCATTATTGTACTGTATATTTAACATATAGTTAATGTATATTTAACACTATTATGTTGTATATTTAACATATTTGTACTGCATATTACAATTTTCAAACAAAAATATAAGTATACAACAAAACACATATAAGTGTACAACAAAACACATATAAGTATACAACAAAAAAAAAAATAAGTATAAAACAACATCAAAACATACATAAAAAATTAACTACTTATACAGCAAAACACATCTAAGTATACATCGAAAAACATATAAGTGTACAGTAATTCTAATTGCCTCCTCGTATGCCCTTGTTTTCTCCACGTCAATATCATTTTCTTCACCAATCCTCCAATTCAAACCCGTAAAAAATAAATTCAACTTCATCAAATTCAAACAGAAAATTCTTTTTTTTTGTTAATTAATCTTTTTTCCCCACTTTAACACCATTTTAAATTCTTCAACCTTTGGATTCACAATGACACCAATATTATCTTCATAGTACCCGTTCATGGTGGATCTCAGCCGCAACTGCAGCGATGTCGATTTCCTACTCGTCATGGGCGACGAAATTTCCCATACTTCCAAACAAAAGAAAATTGGGATAAAGAAGCAAATTGAGCAATTTGGTGGGCTACTTTTGTTCACTGTTCTTCGCACATGGAAAATAGAGCAGCCCTCATCGGTAGAGAGCATTTTAATCTTGGAAGACCAATACTCAACATATCCTCTGGATTCATTGTGTGAGAACGTGGGTTAGTGTGAGAGAGGGAGAATGTGTAATTAAATGATATTAAGTAATTACATAATTACAATGTTACCCTTTTTAGATTTAAAATAAATCAAAAATATTTATTAAATTAGGTAAATCTCAGCCATCTAAAATTACAGATTTATGGACAGGATTAGTCCACACTGTCTCACTCTAATTATGTGGTCTCATTTGATCCAATCCCTATATATATATATATATATATATATATATATACATAAACTTATGGAGAAAGTAAATTGATGTTTGTTATGGAAATTATATATGGTTTCTTCTTGTGGTGTTAATTAAGCAAAATAAAAAGATTTCATTCAATTTAAAGCTCAGATTAGTGGATATTACAATGGACTTGGAAATAAACTTATATGTACAAGATTTATACAATAATTTGCATTAAAATAAAGTTCCTTTCATTAGTTGGAGTTCAGAAATTCAACTTTGTATTTTAGTGGTAGAATCTCGTATTTTTTGAACAATTGACATGGGTTCAATCCCATATTGAGTGACGTGTTTTTCCCATATTGTACCCCTAAAAAAAAGAATGGGTTTGTAGACAACTAAATTTACTGCCAAATGTTGTCAAATGTTAAAATCTTCAATCTTGGCTATCAAGACAAGATCATGCAAATAATGAAGTGATTTATCAACGTTTTGGTAAATACATCAAGTCAAATCAAATCACAATCTTTTGATTATGGCAAGATATGCAAGAAAAATCATGATCGGCCAATCAAATCGCCCCGTTTCATCCATCAATTATGGCAAGAATCTCCATCCCACACCTATAAATAGAGGCCATCTTCATAATTCATTGACAACAATTCAAAGAGAAGAAATCCAAGCAAGAAGACGGTGGAGGAAATTCTCTCAAGTCAAGAAGAACAAATGCAAGGATATCCACGGTGTTCAAGGCGAAATTCAAGGCGTTCATCGCAGAGTCTGCTCAGGTCATAACGTTTGATTCGGGAATACGGTGTTAAGCCCTCGAATTAACATTATTCAAATTCAAATTCAAAGTTGGAGGAGATAAATAGGCGATTCCACCTCCAAAATATCAAATTCTGACGTTCTAGATCTTGAAGAGAAGAATAAGAGGATTCATGGAGATTGTAACTCACATTCATTCATTTTGATTCAATAAAAGTATTATTTGTATTACTTTTTCGTGTTTGTAATATTATAGATACGAAATTCATGTTACAATTTTTTGGCACACCTGGTGGGACAATCTCTTCCTCTCATCTCTTCTCTTCACCAATGAAGTTCAAGTTCAAATGGGGATGAAAGACAAACGATCCATCTTTGCAAACTTCAAATACTTTCCATCAAGTCATCAGTCAACTTTCTGAGGAATGAACGAATGGGGGCAAATAAAGGCAATATCACATATCTCCACTCGAATTATATTCAAATAGAAGCGGCTTTTGATGTCTCTCCTCAAATTCTACTCCAAAGGACGCAAATGGGATGCTTCATGTCTTCACTTAAATTATAGTTTCATGTCTTCAATCAAATTCCACTCAAAGGAGGCAACGAAACCAAAGCTGCTGAAAGTCAAATCACATCAAGTGAAGAAGAAGATGTGGATCATCACAATTTCTGTAGCACCTCCTAGCTAATTGAATTTTAATACGAAAATAAGTAATTATAATAGAAATACATTAAAGATTTCTTAAAAATACGGAATAATAAAAACTTTACTTAGTTTCAAAGTTTGCAGCGGAAATAAAAACTAATAATTGAAACAATTATAAATCCAGAAACATCCATAATGAAGTGAAAATGACATTCAACATACCAATAGAAATTAAAATTCAATTTATTTTTTTTTTTTGAAAACTTGAAAGACATGAAAATCATGAAAGTCGTGGGTTCGCGAGTCACTGCGCTGCGCCATCTCCTTCCTCATCAGGGTTCTCATCTGAAAATATTAAACATTCGTGGAATGAGCTTTAAAGAAGCTCAACAAGTAATCTCATGCATGAATGCATGTCTAATGCAATATTATAACATTTACTTCAAAACTTTTCATTTTCTTTACTTAAAACTTTCTTTAAGACGCGAGTTCACTTGGTGATACATTGTTCTATTCAGGGTCGCAGTGGGCCTTGTTATTTGGAACCCGATTAACATTTTGCCCGAAGGCCCATTTGTTTTAACATTAACATTAGCCGCAAGCGACACATTGTCGGAACGCCGGTCTCCCGCGCCCATTTCCCACTCACTCCAGCATCATAGAACAATGTACACCCATTTCTTTGAAAAACATATTATTAATTCTAAACATAAAACTTGACTTTTCTTAGTCTTTGAATGCTTGTGAAATGCTATGAACATATATTTACATGAACCTAAGTGATGCAACTTTCATTGAATGCGAGAATAAATATAAGCGCATAACATAATAATTAAATCACATTAGCTGAAATAATTTTGAGAACAAAACACTACATTCAACTGATTGGGGAAAACCATACATCCAATTAATTAGGAATAACTCTATATTCAGTAAGTTAAGAAAAATTATATATCCAATTAATTAGGGGAGAACCCTATATTTAATTAATTAAGGAAAACCCCACATACCCCCTTAATTAAACCTATTCGAACAATAACTCAATATTACTCAATAAAGTTACTATGGAATATTAACTGCTATGATATGAAATTAAACTAATTTTCCTTTTTTTTATTAAATTGTTAGTTGAATTGATTGATCCAGTAAAACCACGGCTAATATATATATATATATATATATATATATATACAAAAATATAACTTGAATGTGATGTACACTTAAATCTTAAAATCTAATCTGATTCATGTTTAATTAATGTCCTGAATTGAAAATTAATATAACTCATTCAATTAATACCCATTTAGTATTCCAAAGTGTATACATATAATCAACAGAGCATTATTAATGAGTTGAGACTTTGATTCCTATCCACCAAAATAGATTTAAATAATTAAATGATGATTGGTTAAGTAACATCAATACCCAAACATGTTATTTCCATTGTCCAGTATTGTTGTTCGAATAAGGATATATATATATATATATATATATATAAACAAATTCAGAAGCATTGGAAAAACCAAATATTCACAAAGCGATGACAATAAATCTCATGAAATACGTACGGATTTTTAAAAAATTACATAAATTCCTATACATATTAGGCTATAGGCCTTTTAATTCAACCATAACAATCCAAATTCTAATTCTACATGAAACTAAAGAGATTACTTGCCTGGTTCGTCGAATCAACTATGATAAAAATCACTCTGACTTCTACCCCGAAGAATCTATACATAAATTATTATATAATAGTATTCGTAAAAATTAATCAAATTCAGTATGAAACTAAAATCAAGAAAATACGAAACCTTCAAACTTCTCGGATAATTGTACCGCAAATCGAATTTATTTCTTGTATTTCCTTGATTCCTCTCTTTTTTTTTTTTCCTTCTTCTTTCTTTCTCCTTCTTTCTTCTCTTCTTTTCTATTTCTCCTTCACTCCTCCGATTCTTCCTCCCAACTAATCATCCTTATCATCTTTTATTTCTTCCTTTTTATTATTTTATTTTTCCATTATCCTCCCATTATCCCCACTAAAACTCCCACTTTCATATTCTTTTCCTTCTTTTATCCACTTTTCTCCACCTTATCTCCCATTGTCCCCCAATAATACCCACTATCTCTATTTTATTTCATTTAAATTTTTTTTTTTAAAATGGTTGTGACATTCTCCCCTCCTTATAAAAAGTTTCGTCCTCGAAACTTGCAACCCTATATAAATAATTTTCCAATGCATGAGAATAAATCATATATTGAGAATTCATTGCTTACCAAATAGTTGGGGATATAGAACACGCATCTCATCTTCGTGTTCCCACGTAGCTTCTTCTATAGCGTGATTCCTCCATTGAACCTCGACTAATACAACTTTCTTTCTTCTAAGCTCTTTCTCAATCTTATCCACAATTCTAGCCGTATTTCTTCATATGTCAAATTATCCCGAATATTGAGTGACTCATAGCTTAAAATATGTGATTGATCTGGAATGTACTTCTTAAGCATCGAGACATGGAAGACATTGTGAACTCCGGATAGTGTTGGAGGTAAGGCAATTAGATATGCCAAACTACATATCCTTTCTAAAATTTCAAACGGTCCAATATAGCGAGGACTTAACTTCCCTTTCTTTCCAAATCTCATAACACCTTTCATTGGTGCCACTTTAAGAAAAATCATATCTCCAACAAAAAATTCTAACGGCTTTCTTCTCTTATCGGCATAGCTCTTTTGACGGCTCTGAGCAGTTTTCATTCTTTGTCGGATTTTCTCAACTACTTCAAATTGTATCTGTTGGACCAACTCAGGTCCTATTAGTTTTCTCTCACCGACTTCATCCCAATGCACTGGTGATCGACACTTTCTTCCGTACAAAGCCTCATAAGGAGCCACCCCAATAGAACTTTGATAGCTATTGTTGTACGAAAATTCCACTAGCGGTAAAAATTTATCCCAAGTCCCACTAAAATCTATCACACATGCTCGGAGCATATCCTCAAGTGTTCAATCGTTCTCTCCGATTGTCCATCCGTTTGCGGATGGAAAGTCGTACTAAAACTCAATCGAGTACCCATAGCTCGGTGTAGACTTTTCCAAAAAGCAGAGGTAAACTTAGGGTCCCTATCTGACACAATGGATAATGGTACTCCATGCAATCGAACTATCTCAGTTATATATAGTTCTGCATATTTCTCCATGTTGTACGTCTTTTTCACTGGTAGAAAATGTGCGGATTTGGTAAGACGGTCAACTATAACCCAGATGGAGTCGAACCCCATTCTCGTCTTCGGTAGTCCCATAACAAAATCCATACCAATACGTTCCCACTTCCATTCAGAATCATAAGTGGTTGCAAAAGACCAAGGTCTTTGATGTTCACACTTGACTTGTTGGCGGGTAAGACACCTCTGGACATATAATGCCACATCCATTTTCATGCCAACCCATGAAAAATGTTTGCTGAGGTCATGTTTCATCTTCGTACTTCCCGGGTGAATGGAGTAAGGAGAGTTGTGAGCTTCTTTCATAATCTCTAGCTTCAAGTCCTCATGGTTGGGAACTACAAGTCTATTACCCAAACGTAAAGTTCCATCTATTGAGATCACATAATCCTGTCGTTTTCCTTCAATGACCTCTGAACGAATCTTGTTTAACTTTGGGTCATCTAGTTGTGCAGTTTTTATCCTTTCCGAGAATTGATTTGTAAAGTCAAGGTAGCCAAATAACTCATATTTTCTCGGGAAATAATTTCCAACTCTAGGTTTTGTATGTCCTTTAACAACGTCTTCTGAACCACATGCAAAGTAGAAATAGATCCTTGACCTTTACGACTCAAAGCGTCTGCTACCACATTGGCCTTACCCGGATGATAATTGATAGCACAATCATAGTCCTTCACTAGTTCGAGCCATCTGCGTTGTCTCATATTAAGTTCTTTCTGAGTGAAGAAATATTTTAAACTTTTATGATCGGTAAAAATTTCACACCTAGCCCCGTATAAGTAGTGTCGCCATATTTTTAATGCAAACACCACAGCTGCTAATTCCATATCGTGAGTTGGATAGTTTTTCTCATAATCCTTTAGTTGTCTAGAAGCGTAGGCAATTACTTTCCCATGTTGCATAAGAACACAACCTAAACCTTTCAACGATGCATCACTGTAGATAATGAAACCATCAATCCTATTTGGCAGTGTAAGAACTGGAGCCGTTGTCAATCTTTCTTTCAACTCCGTGAAGCTCTTTTCACACTTAGCATCCCATTGAAACTTAATGTTCTTCCTCGTTAGTTGAGTTAGTGGAGCAGAGATCTTAGAGAAACCCTCGATGAATCTTCTGTAGTAGCCAGCTAACCCAAGGAAACTGCGGATCTCTCCTGCGTTCTTTGGTGTAGGCCAATTTTTCACCACTTCAACCTTGCTAGGATCTACAGAAATCCCCTCTCGAGAAACAATATGTCCTAAGAAAGGAACACTGTCTAACCAGAACTCGCATTTACTGAATTTTGCAAATAGCTTTTTCTCTCGGAGTCTCTGCAATACTAGTCTTAAGTGTTGTTCGTGCTCATCCTTCGACCGAGAATATATAAGAATATCGTCAATAAAGACTATGACGAATTTATCAAGATAATCAGAAAAGACTCGATTCATTAAGTCCATGAATGCGGCTGGGGCATTAGTCAAACCAAAAGGCATGACAAGAAATTCATAGTGACCATAGCGAGAACGAAATGCGGTTTTTGGGATGTCTTCTTCTCGAATGCGCAATTGATGATAGCCTGATCTCAAATCGATCTTAGAAAAATATACAAAGACACCACGTTGGTCAAATAATTCCTCAATTCTCGGAAGAGGGTATTTGTTCTTGATGGCCACCTTATTAAGTTCACGATAATCAATACATAATCTCATCGTCCCATCCTTCTTTTTGACAAATAAGACTGGTGCACCCCAAGGTGAGAAGCTCGGTCTAATGAATCCTTTATCGAGCAAATCTTGTAGTTGTTCCTTGAGTTCTTTCAGTTCGGCAGGAGCCATTCGATATGGTGCCTTGTATATTGGAGTCGTTCCAGGCACTAACTCTATGACAAATTCTACCTCTCTTTCTGGTGGAACGCCATGAAGATCCTCAGGAAATACATCAGGATATTCACAGACAATAGAAATTTGATCAATAGAGGAACAATCCTTTGAAACTTTAGTTATTGAGGTTAGATAGGCTTCACAACCTTTGTTCAGGAGTTTACGAGCCTTCATAGCTGAGATGATAGAGTTAACAGGTTTTGATGAGACTCCCTGAAAGAATAATTGGGAGTCCTGAAAAGAATAAAAGACTACCCTTCGAGCTCGACAATCGATTGTTGCGTGATGTTTGGACAACCAATCCATTCCTAGAATGACATCGAAGTCATGAATATTCAACCCAATAAGATTAGCAGATAACTCTCTCCCATCAATGGAAATTGGGCAATTAGCGTAAACTAAGGTTGAGTTCATGATATCCCCCGATGGAGTTGATATGCTGAAAAGAGTGTCCAACGAAGTAGCATAATCGGACAGATTCATTGCAAATTTGGAGTTCACGAAGGAGTGCGAAGCACCAGAATCAATTAACACATAAGCAGGTATACCACAAACATTCATATATCCTACAAAATAATTACATATTTAAAACATGCATGAACATAATGATATGAAATTCGAGAGAAAAATGCAAGAATTAATTTGTTACCAGTCACCACGTCTGTTGCTTCCTCGGCTTCTGCTTGTGTCATTGTGAACACTCTAGCCTGAGTGGGCTTCTTCCTCTCTGGGCAGTTTAAAGTTATGTGTCCAGGCTTCTTACAATTAAAACAAACTCCTGTACCCAACAAACAATCTCCCCGATGTGCCTTGCCGCATTTAGTGCAAATAGTTGTCAGTTGTTTATTATGTGAGGCACCCTGTGGAACTTGTACTTGCTTTCTTTTCTGACCATTATTATTCCAAACATTTGGGTTCTCTCTTTTGAGCTTTTGTCCTCCTTGTTGGATCCTCATCTCTTCTCGATTCACAGATTGAGCCCTTTCCACCAACATAGCTTTGTTGATAACTTCGCGATAAGTAGTAAGCTCAAAAGGAGTCACTGCAAGCTTGATTTGGGATCGGAGTCCTTTTTCAAATCGTCTGGCTCTTCGTTCCTCAGTAGCAACCAAGTCAGGAGCAAATTTGGACAATTTGGCGAATTCTGCTTCATATTCGGCCACCGTACGGTTCCTCTGTTCCAACTGTATAAATTCTCTTTCCTTCTGTTGGAGAACACTCCTCGGAAAGTACTTATCATAAAAGACTTATGTGAACCTTTTCCAAGTAAAGGGGGTAGCGTCGCCCTCGATCTGACGTTGCACCATCCTCCACCAATCATATGCATCGCCTCGCAGTACAAATGTTGCATAGTTAACACGTTCCTCGTCAGTACAATCAATTACGGAAAAGATTTTTCGTATCTCAGTAAGCCATCCCTCAGCTTCGATAGGATCAGTGGTACCCGCAAAAGATGGTGGAGATAACCTAAGAAAGTCTGATAACCGATTTCTTTCAGGGACGTCAGCACGTCTAGTCTGATTAGTATCACCAAAAGTAGTCAAAGCTTGCAAGAGAGCCTCGACAGTCAGGGGAGTCCCTTGAGCATTGTTGGAGTTGGAACCATTACCGTCTTGGTGAGTCGAGCGGGTGTTGCGATTCATTATATATTAACTGAAATAAGTTTATTAAGTTCATTAAATTCTTGCAATCATATGTTCCAATCTAATATTATTTTCTAACTTAGTGAAAGTAATCATTAGCATTCTTCTGATACGGTAAAACTTAATGCAGAATAGTATCATTATAATAATCACGTTGGAATTTGAAGTAAAATAATATGAATAATTTTATTTGCATATAATCCGATTTATTTATAAAAAAAATAACAAGTTCATATATCTTCTATTCGATCCACACAACTATCAATTTCATACAGGGCATACATTTCATAGAAAAAAATTATCAACTAATAATGACAAAATATAATCCTTACCGAATCATGGGAGGAGATGCTCAAAGCGCGACTTAGAACCCGTGACTTATTGACTTAAGACAGTTTTTTTTTTTAAATAAAATATTTTGAAGTCTACAGAACCGATTTTAAAAACCTCTTCTTTGATACCACTAAATGTAGCACCTTCTAGCTAATTGAATTTTAATACGAAAATAAGTAATTATAATAGAAATACATTAAAGATTTCTTAAAAATACGGAATAATAAAAACTTTACTTAGTTTCAAAGTTTGCAGCGGAAATAAAAACTAATAATTGAAACAATTATAAATCCAGAAACATCCATAATGAAGTGAAAATGACATTCAACATACCAATAGAAATTAAAATTCAATTTTTTTTTTTTTGAAAACTTGAAAGACATGAAAATCATGAAAGTCGTGGGTTCGCGAGTCACCGCGCTGCGCCATCTCCTTCCTCATCAGGGTTCTCATCTGAAAATATTAAACATTCGTGGAATGAGCTTTAAAGAAGCTCAACAAGTAATCTCATGCATGAATGCATGTCTAATGCAATATTATAACATTTACTTCAAAACTTTTCATTTTCTTTACTTAAAACTTTCTTTAAGACGCGAGTTCACTTGGTGATACATTGTTCTATTCAGGGTCGTCGAGTGGGCCTTGTTATTTGGAACCCGATTAACATTTTGCCCGAAGGCCCATTTCTTTTAACATTAACATTAACGCAAGCGCACATTGTCGAACGCCGGTCCCCGCGCCCATTTCCCACTCACTCCAAAGATCATAGAACAATGTACACCCATTTCTTTGAAAAATATATTATTAATTCTAAACCTAAAACTTGACTTTACTTAGTCTTTGAATGCTTGTGAAATGCTATGAACATATATTTACATGAACCTAAGTGATGCAACTTTCATTGAATGCGAGAATAAATATAAGCGCATAACATAATAATTAAATCACATTAGTCAAAATAATTTTGAGAACAAAACACTACATTCAACTGATTGGGGAAAACCATACATCCAATTAATTAGGAATAACTCTATATTCATGAAAGTTAAGAAAAATTATATATCCAATTAATTAGGGAGAATCCTATATTTAATTAATTAAGGAAAACCCCACATACCCCCTTAATTAAACCTATTCGAACAATAACTCAATATTACTCAATAAAGTTACTATGGAATATTAACTGCTATGATATGAAATTAAACTAATTTTCCTTTTTTTTTATTAAATTGTTAGTTGAATTGATTGATCCAGTAAAACCACGGCTAATATATATATATATATATATACAAAAATATAACTTGAATGTGATGTACACTTAAATCTTAAAATCTAATCTGATTCATGTTTAATTAATGTCCTGAATTGAAAATTAATATAACTCATTCAATTAATACCCATTTAGTATTCCAAAGTGTATACATATAATCAACAGAGCATTATTAATGAGTTGAGACTTTGATTCCTATCCACCAAAATAGATTTAAATAATTAAATGATGATTGGTTAAGTAACATCAATACCCAAACATGTTATTTCCATTGTCCAGTATTGTTGTTCGAATAAGGATGTATATATATATATATATATATATATATATAAACAAATTCAGAAGCATTGGAAAAACCAAATATTCACAAAGCGATGACAATAAATCTCATGAAATACGTACGGATTTTTAAAAATTACATAAATTCCTATACATATTAGGCTATAGGCCTTTTAATTCAACCATAACAATCCAAATTCTAATTCTACATAAAACTAAAGAGATTACTTGTCTGGTTCGTCGAATCAACTATGATAAAAATCACTCTGACTTCTACCCCGTAGAATCTATACATAAATTATTATATAATAGTATTGGTAAAAATTAACCAAATTCAGTATGAAACTAAAATCAAGAAAATACGAAACCTTCAAACTTCTCGGATAATTGTACCGCAAATCGAATTTATTTCTTGTATTTCCTTGATTCCTCTCTTTTTTTTTTCCTTCTTCTTTCTTTCTCCTTCTTTCTTCTCTTCTTTTCTATTTCTCCTTCACTCCTCCGATTCTTCCTCCCAACTAATCATCCTTATCATCTTTTATTTCTTCCTTTTTATTATTTTATTTTTCCATTATCCTCCCATTATCCCCACTAAAACTCCCACTTTCATATTCTTTTCCTTCTTTTATCCACTTTTCTCCACCTTATCTCCCATTGTCCCCCAATAATATCCACTATCTCTATTTTATTTCATTTAATTTTTTTTTTTAAAAATGGTTGTGACAATTTCAATTTTCCAATGGCTCCCGATATGAGCATAAAATGTCAGTAATGCTCCTTGATACGGCATAAACTATCAATGGTACTCCTTGACAACAGTATAAAGGGTCTACAAATCAATTCAAAATGAATGCTTCTTGATGCGATCATAAACTATCAACAATACTCCTTAGTACGAGTATAAACTATCAACATGTCTCGAATTTAAATGAACACTCCTTGATATGAGTATAAACTATCAGCATATATCAAACTCAAGTGAATACTTCTTGCTACGAGTATAAACTATCAATACATCCCAAATTCAAATGAACACTCCTTGATATGAGTATAAACTATCAGCATATATCAAACTCAAGTGAATACTCCTTGATACAAGTATAAACTATTAATATATCTCAAATTCAAATTACTACTCCTTGATATGAGTGAAAACTATCAATACATCTCAAATCAAATGAAGGCTCCTTGATACGAGTATAAATTATCAATATATCTCAAATGAAGACTCCTTGATATGAGTATAAACTTTCAGTGTATCTCAAGTTCTAATGCATACTCCTTGATATGAGTATAAACCATCTATGTGCTTCAAATTGATATCAAGTAAAAGGACTCCGCGATTCATTCACTCCAAGACACGTTTTCCGTGAACAAATCAAGGAGTATGCATTAGAATATTTAGCAGTAAATTTAGGTGATTTATCAAGTAAATTTACTGCCAAATATTGTCAAGTGTTAAAATCTTCAATCTTGGCCATCAAGACAAGATCATGCAAATAATGAAGTGAACAATGTTTTGGTAAATACATCAAGTCAAATCAAATCACAATCTTTTGATTATGACAAGATATGCAAGACAAATCATGATCGGTTAATCAAATCGCCCCATTTCATCCATCAATTATGGCAAGAATCTCCATCTCACACTTATTAATAGAGATCCTCTTCATAATTCATTGACAACAATTAAAAGAGAAGAAATTCAAGCAAGAAGGCGGTGGAGGAAATTCTCTCAAGTCAAGAAGAACAAATGCAAGGATATCTATGGTGTTCAAGGCGAAATTCAAGGCGTTCATTGCGGAGTCTGCTCAAGTCATAGCGTTTGATTCGGGAATACGCTGTTAAGCCCTCGAATAAACGTTATTCAAATTTAAATTCAAAGTTGGAGGAGATCAAATAGGCGATTCCACCTCCAAAATATCAAATTCTGAAGTTCTTGATCTTGAAGAGAAGAATCAGATGATTCATGGAGATTGTAACTCACATTTATTCCTTTTGATTCAATAAAAATATTATTTGTATTACTTTTTCGTGTTTGTAATTCTACAGATACGAAATTCGTGTTACATGGTTACTTTAATAGGCATGTTTGGGAGAAAAATTTACTTTTGGTCCCATTAGATTTATCCACTGATGATTTTAGTCCCATTAGACTCACCTTTAGTTCCAAATCGATATTTTTCACCAAAAAATAGTCCCATAGGACTCGGAAACTGAAAATCTTGTGTTGCTCCGTTAAAAAATTAACGAAAACCATTACTGATGACAAAATGGTCCCATAGGACACCAAAGTTAAATTTTTAATGACAAAAATGGTGTTATGGGACACCAAAGTTAAATTTTTAACCAAAAATGCTCCCATTATTCTTTCTTTTTTTTTTGGTTAAATTTAATATTATTGATGATAAAAATTATTTTAAATTTTATATTTTAAGTTATTTATTTAATTAATATTGTGAATGTCCCACTTGAAAACTAAAAAAGGCTCTGTCCTTAAAATATTTTTCTAAAAAATATCTTTTCCAGTGCGTTTTATTTCACTAAAACAAATTCTCTTCTTAAAATATTTAGAAAATCAAATATTTTTCCTATATTTCTTTTAGTTTAAATCACTTCTTGATTTTGAAAATACAAATAATTACAAAAATCACATTTACATATTGGAAAATATATGTAGTTCAACTATCAATAAAATAAAAAAGTTTACGATATTAAATAATTTCATAATTTTTAAGTATAGAAATTATTTTTTAAAATTTTAGAAAAATACTATAAAAATATTTTAGTATAGTTAAATTATAAATACTATTAAAAATATTTTAGTAATGTTAACCTAGCTCACATTTTTTTTTCAAATATTATATTTTTATGTTTTCAAATCAAACTTTACATTTTCTCAAAAAAAAAATCATATATGAGACCAGTATCCTGGGGCATATGAACCCAAAAAAAATATTCAAACTTTACATATATACACTTACATGCACTGGGTTATATATGCATGGATTTGATTTTTTTTTTTCGTATTACACATTTACAAAAAAAAAAAATTAATTAACAACTACTTTTAAAAGTTAATTTTCTAATTAAAATAAATGATACATGTATTTCATCTTTTTTTTTGTTTCACACATTCACAAAAAAAAAACTAATTAACATCTATTTTTAAAAATTATTTTTCAAAAAATTTATTCATATAAGTTTAATTATAAAATTTATCATTTAATTTACTTGTCAATTTTTTAATTATAATAAATAAAAAATAGTAGCTTTAATGATAATATATTTTTTGAAATAGATATTAGTTATATTCAGTTTTTAGAGAAAAATTCACTTTTGATCATAGTAGATTGAGCACATGATGATTTTAGTCCCAAATCGCAGATTTGACTTTCAATTTGATAGGTTTGACCATTAATTTACTAACAGCGGGACCATTTATGTGACAAGAACAATCTTATAAGACTATTTTCAAGTCATGTGACTAAAATCATCAGGGGATAAATCTAATGGGACCAAAAGTGAATTTTTCAAAATTACAAAAAAGAACCCTCAAGTCTGATTACGTCTTATTTTAAGGGGTAACTGTAATAATTTTATAAATGTTATTTTGTTTTGAAATATTTTTTGTTTTTGAAGGGAAAAATGTAATATATAATCAATCCTCAGGATTTTGTTTTTTCAATTTTCTAAAGTATCTGGATTTTGGGATCAACCTTGTGCTCTAGTAGTTGAGACATGTGTTGTAAGGGTGAATGACTCGGGTTCAATCTCATACGAGTGTGTGTGTCCCCCATGTTCCCCCATTGTACTGAAAAATGAAGTCATTTGAATGGCAAATAGGGGTGTATACGAGTCGAGTCGAGCTGAACACAGAACTGTTCAAGCTTGTTTGAATTTTAATCGAACTTAAAAAATTGTGTTTGAACTTGATTTGATTATTAATCGAATTGAGCTCTAATGAGCTTAGTCGATACGAACACGAATCGAACTCGAATAGCTTGATATTTTTACATATTTTATTCTTTTTTTTTATTAATGAGTCGAGCTCGAGCTGCGCTTTACATCTTATCGAACGAAAAACGTATTCAAGTTTGGTTCGTTATGTTAACAAACCGAGCTTAAATCTCAAATTGAGTATCGAGTAATTTTGTTCATTTTTCAACCCTAAATTGACAAACATGCAACTTGCAATGAATTGTTGGAGTTGCCCGGTTCACTTTTAGTGGTTTATTAGTTGTTATTCATGTAACACGATTTTACATTTTATTTCCTTTCTCAGCAACTTGACGGTTACACACTCACACGGTTTGCATGGCTATATATACCCACATGCATAGCTGTAATTCAGTATGATGAATAAAATAGAATTCACATTCTTCTCTCCTGCAAAATCTACATGGTATCCAGAGCTCTAGGTTCTGAGTTCTTATGGCTGCGAACAAACGGGAAATTGGAGTGCTATAGTAGGCCGGAGACGGTAGAAATCCACGAGATACAATTCGCGAATCAAATGATCTGAAAGGAAATCAAGGAAGAAGATCCGTTCATGCTCCACGGATCGGATCATCCTGGTCTACTACTTGTTTCGGTTCAGCTCACAGGTAACAATTACTTGTCCTGGAGTCGATCTATGGGGATTGCGTTGGGTGCGAAAATGAAACTTGGTTTTGTGAATGGAACGATTGCTATACCAAAATCTGACCCAGCTGAATATGATCAATGGCGACGTGTTGATTTAATGGTGACTAGTTGGATACTAAACACAATAGCTAAGGATATAGTTGATGCTTTTTTGTATGTTAATTTGGCACATGAACTCTGGGAAGATATTGCTCAGCGATTTGGAGAGTGCAATGGCACGGTATTATATCAATTGCAAAAGGATATTGTCAATCTAACTCAAGGAATGAATTCAGTTGCTGTTTAGTTCACAAAATTGAAGAAGCTCTGGGATGAGTATGGAAGTTTAGCACCAAGTTTTACCTGCAGTTGTGGTGCAAACAAAGCCTCAGTGGATTTGGAAAATATAACTAAATTGAATCAGTTTTTGATGGGGTTGAATGACTCCTATGATCATATTAGGAGTCAGATCTTGATTATGGATCCACTTCCTACCGTAAATAAAGCTTATTCCATGGTTCAAAGAGTTGAAAGACAAAGAAGTGTGAACATCAGTGCTGGAGAGGGAGTGGATGGAACAGCTTTGATAGCTAGAAACATGACAGGTTCCCCTGCACCTGCTGGTAGAGGACAAATTTCTAGGTGGACTAACACCAACAGCAACAGTAATACTACCTGGCAATCTAGAGGGAGAGGTGTTAGAAGGACTAAGGAAGAAAAGGCTAAGCTCACCTGTGAACATTGCAGAGCACCTGGACATGAGATCTCTGAATGCTTCAAACTTCATGGTTATCCAGACTGGTTTAAGGATTTAAAGGAGCAAAGGCGCAGAAACACAGCCAACTTAGTGGTTGAAAATGCAGGCGTGCGTGATGATGTGGTGCAATCTCAGTCTAAGAAAGATCTACACTCTCCTGGAGACATGGCAGCTATTATTCAGCAGGAGATTGCCAAATACATGGCTAATTCAGGGAGCAATGATAAGCATGGGGGTAATGCAGTGAACATGAATTATGCACACTTTGTGGATTATGCTGGTAAGGACACAGTACCAGATACTTATTGTGCTCTATCTACATTTGTTGAGAGTAGCAGGCACAATTGGATTATTGATACAGGAGCAAGTAAGCATATGTGTTACAATGAGAAGCTTCTTACTGGTTTGCAACCTGTGCAAACTGAAACTACCATCTATTTGCCTGATGGTTCTACTAAATGAGTCACCTATACAGGAAAAGCATATATCACTGACTCTTTGGTTCTTGATGATGTGTTGCTTGTGCCTTCTTTCTCTTACAATCTCCTTTCAGTTGCTCAATTGACTGAATCCTCTAACCTTAAGTTTACTTTATTTCCTACACATTGTGTGTTGCAGGACCTGAAGACTGATAAGGTAGTAGCAGTGGGGAGGGCACAAGGAAGGCTTTATATTCTTCAACCAAATTCAGTTCATTCTCATTCTTCTCCAGTTCATCCTATTTCTGTTAATTTTTCTTTCAATTCTTGTACCAATGAATTGTTCAGCTTGGTCACCCTTCTATCTCTGTTTTGGAACATATTTCCTGTTTAAAACATTTGTGCACTGTTGCTAATAAGAAATTACTTGATGCCTGTGAAGTATGTCATAAATCTAAGCAACCTAGATTGTCCTTTTCTGTGAGTACATCTAGGGTTGTTGCATGCTTTGATCTTATACATATAGATGTTTGGGGGCCTTTTACTCATGGGGGAGGTTTACACACCCCTTACATGTTGACAGTGGTGGATGATCATTCTAGGGCCACTTGGACCTATTTTCTGTCTCACAAAAATCAAGTACCACAAACTCTTGAGAATTTTCTTTCTATGGTTAGTACTCAGTTTGGGAAAAGAGTTAAAGCAGTGAGGAGTGATAATGGGGGAGAGTTTGTGAACCACTCTATACAGAGTTTGTTTTTATCTTTGGGTATTCTTCACCAAAGAAGTTGTGTGTACACCCCTCAACAAAATGGGATAGTGGAGAGGAAGCATAGAACTCTATTGAATATGGGAAGAGCATTGATGTTCCAGTCACATTTACCTATTAAATTTTGGACTTATGCTTTAATGTATGCCACACACATTGTCAATAGACTGCCCAGTGTTGTCTTGGGGTGGGAGACACCATATGAGTTGCTTTTTGGTAGGGCTCCAGACTATGGAAACTTAAAGCCTTTTGGGTGCTTGGCTTATGCTGCTAATACTAATCCACACAAACATAAATTTGATAGCAGATCTCTCAAGTGTGTATTTGTTGGTTATCATCAAGGCACAAAAGGATACATGTTATATGACATTGATACTCATCATTTCATTGTCTCTAGGGATGTTCAGTTTTTTGATCATATCTTTCCTTTTTCACTTCACTCAGAATCCTCATCCTTAACCCCTTTGCCTCTTATATCTCCCATTGAACCTGATATTCCTGTTTCCCCTTCACATAGTCCTGCTATTCCTACCTCTACCACTTCTTTGTCTCCTGCACCTGTCCTCAGAAAAAGCTCCAGAGTTGTTCATCCACATGTATGGATGAAAGACTATGTCTCTAATTCATGCTCCATACCTGTGCCCACCTCCACTGTCACATCTCCACCTATCAGTCTTGCAGGTACACACCATCCCATTCCTACTTTTCCTACAGTTGTGTCACCATGTCTCAGTGCTGGTTATGTGGCCTTTCTTGCAAATATTTCTGGGATTCATGAACCTCATAATTATGCTCAGGCCTGTAAAGATATTAATTGGATTGAGGCCATGAACAAAGAGCTGGAAGCTCTTGAGAAGAATGATACATGGGAAGTGACTTCCTTACCCCCAGGGAAGAAAGCAATTGGTTGTAAATGGGTGTTTAAGGTGAAATTACACCCTGATGGTTCTATTGACAGATACAAGGCCAGGTTGGTGGCCAAGGGCTACCATCAAATTTATGGATTGGATTACTTGGACAGCTTTTCTCCAGTTGCAAAGCTTGTTACAGTTAGGATGTTCATTGCAGTGGCTATCTACAGAGGGTGGGATTTACAGCAACTGGACATCAACAATGCTTTTCTGCATGGTTTTTTAGATGAAGAGATATATATGATCCCTCCTGAGGGTTACCACAAAGCAGAGGCAGGGCAATTCTGTAAACTGAAGAGGTGTCTCTATGGCCTCAAGCAGGCCTCTAGGCAATGGAATGTGGAGTTATGCAAGAAGTTGATTGAGTATGGGCTTACTCAATCTCAGAATGACCATTGCCTCTTCTTTAAGAAAACTGACACCTCCTATCTTGCTTTACTCATCTATGTTGATGATGTGCTTATCACTGGATCTGTATATGAAGAGATTGCAACACTTAAGCTCTATCTAGATAGGATGTTCACTATTAAAGACATGGGGCATGCAAAGTATTTTCTTGGTCTGGAAATTGCCAGAGGTGCAGATGGTGTATATCTCAACCAAAGAAAATATATCTTGGATATTTTGCATGATACAGGCTTGTCTGACTGCAAGCCTGTTACTCTTCCTTTTCCACCACGGCTTAAACTTACAGGCAAGGCTGGGGATCCTCTCCCACACCCTGATCAATATAGAAGATTGGTGGGGCGATTGTTATACCTCAATCTCACTAGGGCTGACATTACCTATTGTGTTCAACAGTTGAGTCAGTTTGTTAATGATCCCTATACATCTCATTGGGAGGCAGCGTTACATGTGTTGAAATATTTGAAGGGATGTCCATCTAAGGGTCTCTTTTATTCTAGCAGTGGTCAGTTTGAGTTGGCAGCCTACAGTGATGCGGATTGGGCCTCTTGCCCTGATACTAGGAGATCCTTGACTGGATTTTGTGTCTTCCTTGGCTCCTCTCTCATCTCTTGGAAGACAAAGAAGCAGTGTATTGTGTCCAAATCCTCTGCTGAGGCAGAGTACCGTGCCTTAAGTACTACGGTGTGTGAATTGCAATGGTTGGCTCACCTTGCTCTAGATTTCTGTCTTCAGATTCCCACTTCCATTTCTCTTTGGTGTGATAACCAAGCGGCCCTTCTTATCGTTGCTAATCCGGTGTTTCATGAGAGAACCAAGCATCTCGAGATCGATTGTCACATTGTTCGTAGTCAGTACAAGTCTGGCTTCATTACTCCACGCAAAGTGTCTTCTTCTCTTCAGCTAGCTGATGTTTTCACTAAGTCACTTGGCAAACAGGTTTTTGGTGGTCTTCTTGACAAGTTGGGGATGAAGGATCTTCATCAATGCCCAACTTGAGGGGGGGATGTTGGAGTTGCCTGGTTCACTTTTAGTGGTTTATTAGTTGTTATTCATGTAACACGATTTTACATTTTATTTCCTTTCTCAGCAACTTGACAGTTACACACTCACACGGTTTGCATGGCTATATATACCCACATGCATAGTGAATAAAATAGAATTCACATTCTTCTCTCCTGCAAAATCTACAATTTAGACTTGTATAGTTTCAAGAAGTTCTACATTTTTGAACGATGAATAAAGTTCTGGAATGCTATCATACCCGTTCGGCGATAGATGTTTGTAAACGATTGACAAATGTCTCATTTCGTAAGAAATGACATACTTATCAATTATTTAAGCACCTTATATATATGGAATAGAGTGATAGCCTAAGTGGTAAGGCATTTGTGAATCCCAAGCCATACCTAGTCGATTTCCACTTCCTTCCCTCCTGGACATATACTTAAAAAGAAAAAGTACCTTATATATATTTGTCGAGTGCAGCAACATGTATTACAACGTATGAGAAAAATGTAAAAGATATTTCACATTTTAATGTGTAATAAAATAAAAATGTAAAAAAATATTGATTAGTCAATTTCTTGATAGGAAGTGAGATAATTTCCTAAGGGGCAACAACCTCTAACGCCCACACCATTGTGATAGGCGGGGCTTACCCATCAAGAGGTGGATGAAGGTAGCGTGGATAAATCGGTGTTATTAAAGTGGGTAGTTTCATGTTGAAAAGTCGCCCCAAATTGGAGTGCATCTTCTTTTCCCAATCCAAACCCCATATCTTCTATTTCATTTGAGTTTCATTTCTTATTTGAATTACATCAATATAAATACATATTGATACATATTGATGAGATCATTTTATATATTTGATGTGTAATAATGATATTAGATACACGATGAACCACCAATTTGGTAGTCTAAGGTAATAGCTAAATCACCATTAGTAAATATGGTGAACATAATTCGACTCTGAAGATATGATTGGATATCCTTTTATTTGGAATTTTTTTTCTCAAGAGAATTGTGCTGATTTTTTTAAAGAAGAAGCATGAATTTTAGAAATGTGATTTGGATATTAGGTGAAGATGTAATGATGAAATTGATTTGATATATAAAAATAGTTAAATAATGACAGGATATGATTGATAATTAGAAATATACAAGTGAGTTAATAGTATAATTTATGAGAAAATATATAATAATAATTAGTGATTCGTGGTTTTTCTTTTTTAAACTGAGTGAAAGTGAATGATTGGTGGGAGAAAAAAATAGAAAGTGAATAAACAATGTATTTTAAAGAAAATTTTCATAAGAAATCTATGGGGGAATATTTAAGTTTTAACGAATCGAAAATAAGAAATTTCTCATACCCCAATGTGGAATGAGTATTTGATTCTTTGATTTGTCTCCACCCCTCCCGATTCTATTTCTCCCAACTCATTAAAAAAATGGCCCAATCAATGAGCACATGCTTCAATACATCGTGTAAACATTTGATTGATAAAAGAGGTTGGAGATGTGCCTTAATCCTCCATCCCACATAAAGGATGTTGTATGCAAAAAAAAAAAAAAAAAAAAAGAGCACAATCTTCAAATTTAGGGCATTGAGAATGGTTCCCATCTTTTATAAGACTATTTTAATTGAATTGATTATCATATATTCAATTTCCACATATATATACAAAACATATATATTTTAAGAATGAATAAACTAGTAAAAGTATATTTAAAAAAAAAAAAAAAACACTTGGGTCATCTTCAACCCATAATTCTATTTTAAAGCGGTTTTGTACTAAAATAACGCAGCTTTCACACCAAACTTAAAATCCATCTCAACTCTTCTACTTCAAATTTTGCACTAAAATATACATTCCTTGAATATTCCTTATTATTTCAATACAAAATATATTTTATTAAACAACAATTACTTATTAATGAGTATAATATATATATATATATATTGTTTTGATTATTAAAATTATATACTATTACATCCAATCTATACTATATTAGATAATATGCATTAAAAAATTAGATTACTAATAACAAGACTAATATTATATTTCTGTTATAATAAATTGTATAATCTTGAATTTGTACAATATGGACTTTAGCACAATATTTGTAGTCTAAAGTTGAAAATTCTTTTTCACATGTGCAACTACTACATAAATTTGGTGGGTGAATTTTGGCTATAAATATGCCATAATTTTACTTGTAAATTACACACAACAATATCAAAGAAAATAAGAAAAAATTACTTTCTCTCTACAATATTATTCTCTCTCTAATATTTACTTCTTAGTATTTTGATAGTTCTATAATAATTCTCTTGTGTTTTTAAATTGTTGCACCATAACACGTTATCAGCACGAGTCTCTAGCCGATCTTTAAGGTTTTTGGTGAGTGTGTGTAAGTTTTATTATTTTCTTAATTTGAAATTTCATTATGACTAATATAGCAAAACTTCGATTTTATTGCTCTTGATATTGCTGGAAAAAATTATATGTCATGGGCTTTAGATGTTGAAATTCGTCTAGACGCTAAAGGTTTGGGTGATATTATAAAAGAAGGAAATAGTGAATCTGCACAAGATAAAGCTAAAAATTATGATTTTTCTCCGCCATCTTCTGGATGAAAATTTAAAAATAGAATACCTTACGGTAAAAGATCCATCTATCCTTTGGAAAAATATGAAGGAAAGGTATGACTACCGAAGTTGGTTATACTTCCAAATATGATTGAATAAAATTGAGGTTTCAAATTTAAATTTCATGTTATTTAAAATTTCATGTTATACTTCCGTAAGTGACTATAATTCCATGTTATTTAAATTTTTTCAAATTGAAATTATGTGAAAGTATTATGGATGGAGATATGATTGAAAATACGCTCTACTTTTCATGCTTCGGGTTTGCTCTTGCGCAGAAATCACAGAAAAAGGTTTCACAAAGTATTCTAACTTGATTGATGCCTTTTCGTGGCGAACAAAATAATAAATTATCGATAAAAATCACGAATCCCGACCCTCTTTGGTTCTACTCCATTCCACTGAAGTGAATGCGACTAGAGCTCAAAATGTTAATAATTTTAGAGGTCGTGGGAGAGGCTGTGGTCGCGGTCGTGGTCGTGGAAGGTTTACTCCATATAATTGTGGTAGTCAGAATAATTCAAATCATGAAAATACAAGTCACCATCTGAAGTGGAACAGAAATGATAAGAAAGGAAAAGAGAAAGTGATAAATCCAGAGAATGGTGGAGAGAAGTGTTACCGATGCAGAATATAAGGTCATTGGTCACGTACTTGTCGTACGGCCAAACATTTAGTGGAGCTTTATCAAGCATCACTTCGCAAGAAAGATAAAAATGCTGAAGCAAATTTCACTTCTGATCATCCTAAAGATGATAATTTTGATGACCTAAATGTGGATATTACACATTTGGATGTAGCTGATTTCTTTGAGCATCCAGAAGGAAGGATTGATCACTTGATTGGGGATGGAAATATATAAGCAATGATATATGTATTGTAGGAGTAAGAATGTTTTGATTGTGCTTATATGTATTTTCACGGAAAGATATATTTCCGGATTGAACCTTTTTATATGAATGATATTTTTATCACAATATTTGTGTTTGTTATTCAATCACAAAATATCATTATAATTCCACTAAATCATTCACAAATTTCACATTCAAAATTTCTTCCCCCCCTCACGGCTAGTTAACAGCTATGAACAGTAGTTTTTATCTATAAAATATACCAATATTTCATTCAACAAATTCACACATATTCTCTCATCTCTCTAAAAACTTCACATTTCTTTCATTCCAAAAAAAAAAAAAAAAAATGACTAACTTAATTGTAGCTTATCTCATTACATTGGTCTTCTTGAACATTATCCTACTTTTTGTTTGGCAATATCCTCCAGAGCATTTTTGGCTTATGATTAATCTTCATATCTTCATGTTTTTTCCTTTGTTAGCATGGACAATTATTTTTAACATGTAATACTTAGATGATTATGTATGTCCATCTCATTTATGATTTCGAATAAAATCTTTTATATTTAAATTTTTATTGTGCCTCGATGTTATTATTTAACTGTTTCATAATGATCAATTTATATATATATATATATGTGAAATCATAAACATAATTGTATAATATTAATTCAATAATGTTATATTAGGTGTATATGGGAAATACCAAGAAGAAAGACTATTGTCTACTTGACAGTGCAACAACGCACTCAATATTAACGATTAAATCATATTTCTCGAGTGTTAAACTGTACAAGGCACAGGTTACAACTATATCTAGTCCCATTGAGATTATTGATGGCTCCGGGAATGCAACATTAATATTGCCTACTGGTACAATCCTGCAGATTGAAAATGCATAATTATCTAGTAGATCAAAAAGAAATCTATTAAGTTTTAAAGATGTGCGTGATAATGACTATCATTTAGAGACACTAAATGACCATGATAAAGAGTGTCTATGTATCACATCATATAAAATGGGCAATGTCCATGAGAAATTCGAAGTGAAAATTTCTGGATTGTATTATATTCCAATTAAAGCCTTTGAATCTTACGCCACCATGCCTTGGAAGCCGGTAAATCTGATATATTTGGGTTATGGCATGATCGCCTAGGACACCCGGGGAACTACTATGATGCGTAGGATTGTTGAGCATACCTATGGACATTCATTGAAAGGTACAAAAATATTGATATCCAAAGATTATTTCTGTGAATCGTGTTCACAAGGGAAACTCATTACTAAACCTTCAATGGAAAAGGTTGGTTATGAATCACCATCATTTTTACAGCGTATTCATGGTGATATTTTTGGACCAATACATCCAGCAAGTGGACCATTTAGATATTTTATGGTCTTAATTGATGCGCCTTGTAGATGGTCACATGTATGTTTATTATCTACTAGAAATGTTGCATTTGCTCGATTATTAGCGCAAATTATTAAACTCCGAGCCCATTTACCTGATTATCTTATTAAGAATATAAGAATGGATAATGCCGAAAAATTTACATCAAAAAGTTTTGATGATTGCGCAATACTGGGAATTAATGTTGAACATCCAGTAGCACATGTTCATACTCAGAATGAGATGGCAGAATCCCTGATTAAACGAGTTCAGCTCGTACATTATTAATGAGATCAAAGCTCAGTAGTATAGCATGGGGTCATGTAGTATTACATGCATCAACACTTATCAGATTACGCCCTACTGCTTATCATATGCATTTCCCTATGCAATTAACTCTTGGTTTTGAGCCAGATATTTCACACCTACGCACTTTCGAGTGTGCTGTTCAGGTGCCGATTCCACCTCCTCAAAGGACAAAAATGGGTCCACAATGTAGACTTGGTATATAAGTTGGATTTGATTCTCCATCAATTATTCGATATTTGGAACCAATGACGGGAGATTTATTTACCGCTCATTTTGCGGATTGTCATTTTGATGAAACAACATTTCCGTCAATGGGAAAGGATAAGATATGTTGCAAAATGATAAACAAAAGCCAGTTGAGAATCTCTCCTGGAATGAACAAAGTTTATCTATTTGGACTGCGTCTTTCCTAAATGTGAAAGTGAGGTGAGTAGAATCATTCATTTACATAATATTGCCAATAAACTTCCTGATGCATTTAATGATGCTAGTAAAGTTACGATGTCTCATATTCCGGCTGCGAATGTTCCAGCCAGGATTATTGTTCCTGAAGAACATAAGAAAATGAATGATAATATCCCACGTCAAAAACGTGGTAGACCTATTGCTCAAAAGATCTTTTCTCGAAAAAGAAAAGGAAAAATTGATATTAACGAGCAAGCTCCAGATGAATCTGTAGAGCCTAATATCTCAGAAAATATTCAGATTAAAAATTCTGATAGCACCGAGAACCCCTTGAGCTATTGTAATGAGGTATGGGATCGAAATGAAATAATCATTGATGATAAATTTGCATTCTCGGTTGCTCAAGAAATCATTGATGATGATTATGATAATGAACCACATTCTATAATAGAATGTCGTCAAAGACCTGATTGGCGTATGTGGGAGGAAGCAATAAAATCTGAGTTAGCTTCCCTGAGAAACGAAATGTATTTGGAAAAATTACTCGAACTCCAGACAATGTAAAGCTCATAGGATACAAATGGGTATTTGTTCGGAAAAAAATGAGCAAAACGAGGTCGTGAGATATAAAGTCCGACTTGTAGCTCAAGGATTCTCTCAGAGACCTGGGATAGATTATGATGAGACATATTCACCTGTGATGGATACAATCACGTTCCAATTTCTCATTGGTATGGTTGTCCATGAAAGTTTGGATATGCGTCTAATGGACATAGTAACGGCATATTTATATGGTTCGCTGGATTCTGATATTTATATAAAAATCCCTGATGAACATAAAATGCCAAAGTCAGACACTCCTCGTGAGATATACTCGATCAAACTGCAAAGATCGTTGTATGGATTAAAGCAATCTGGTCACATGTGGTATCATAGGCTGAATGAATACCTTTCTAAGGAAGGTTACAAAAATAATCTTATTTGTCCATGCGTTTATATTAAAAGGTCAGATACCGGATTTGCTATCATAGCCGTATATATCGATGACATGAATTTGGTTGACACTCCCGAAGAGTTATCTAATGCTGCTGAACTTCTAAAGAAAGAGTTGGATGTTAAAGATCTTGGGAAAACCAAACTCTGTCTTGGTCTTGAGCTAGATCATAAAGATAAATGGAATTCTTGTCCACCAATCTGCTTATACAAAAAGATTGCTCAACCGATTTAATATGGACAATACTCATTCTTTGAGTACCCCTATGGTCGTACGAAGTTTAGATCCAAATAAAGATCCATTTCGACCAAAGGAGTCCACTGAAGAGATTTTAGGTCCTGAAGTACCTTATCTTAATGCTATTTGAGCATTAATGTATTTAGCTGACAACGCACTGATATATATCGCTTTTGTTGTCAATCTACTTGAGCGTCTGATTCGAACCAACTAGAAGACACTGGAATGGTATTAAACATATTTTTCGATACCTTAGTGAAATGTACTATCGATTTGGGATTATTCTACTCGAAAGGAATCCACTAGCTCGGATTAGTTGGTTATCTTGCGATGCGGGATATAGATCGATCCGCACAAAGCTCGGTCACAAACTGGTTATGTATTTTGCTATAATGGTACAGCTATATCTTGGCGATCTACCAAACAAACATTAGTGGCTACTTCTTCTAATCACTCTGAGATAATTGCTCTTCATGAAGCTGGCAAAGAATGCATTTGGTTAAGATCTGTTATATCTCATATTCAAAATAGTTGTCAATTGAAGCCGATTACAGATACTGCAACTATTATTTATGAGGATAATGCAACATGTATAGCACAAGTAAGAGGAGGTTACATAAAAGGTGATAGGACCAACCATATTTCACCAAAGTTTTTCCATACACATGAACTCCAGAAAAATGGAGAGGTGGATATTCATCAGATTCGCTCCTGCCATAATCTTGCTAATTTATTTACAAAATCCTTGCCGATGTCAACATTCGAGAAACTAGTTCACGGCATTGGAATTAGAAGAGTCAATATGAAGCAAGATTAATGGATCAAGTTATGCAACTAATATCCTACATTTCAGGGGGAGCGAATATATTGTGCGTAGTACTCTTTTTCCTTTTTGTCTGGTTTTTATCCCATTGGGTTTTTCCAGCTTAAGGTTTTTAACGAGGCAGCTTATGCACAAGTCAGGATCTGAGAATGTACTCTTTTTCCCTTATGTCCGATTTTTTCCCACAGGGTTTTACGGCTTGAGGTTTTTAACGAGGCATACTCATTCAACTTACTACAGTGCTACGTCCAAGGGGAGTGTTATAATAAATTGTATAATCTTGAATCTGTACAATATGGACTTTAGCACAAATAGTCTAAAGTTGAAAATTCTTTTCACATGTGCAACTACTACATAAATTTGGTAGGTGAATTTTGGCTATAAATATGCCATAATTTTACTTGTAAATTACACACAACAATATCAAAGAGAAATAGAAAGAATTACTTTCTCTCTACAATATTATTCTCTCTCTAATATTTTTTTCTTAGTATTTTGATAGTTCTATAATAATTCTCTTGTGTTCTTAAATTGTTGTTCCATAACAATTTCATATTAATTATAATTATAACATTACATATACGACTAAGTAAATTTTATTAAAATTTTTATAAAATTAAACATACAGTTAGAATATAATAATAATAGACAAGATATCATTACAAACTTTTTTATTTTGAGTACAATGGGGGAACTTGGGGAGGGGACATACACACTCGTATGGGATCGAACCCGGGTCATTCACCCTTACAACACATGCCTCAACCACTGGAGCACAAGGTTGATCCCAGATATAGACGTGTCCAACGGTTCCGGTTCGCCCAAAGGGTGGAACCGGAAACTAACCGTTCTATAGACGGTTTCGGTTCCGGTTCCGGTTTGGCCGGTTTTTTCTTTTCTTTTCTTTTTTTTGAATTTTTGAGTTTTTAATATTAATAAATTAACACCATTGATAAATTAACACAATTGATGAAGGAAATGAAATTGAGTAACACAAAAAATAATTTTATTGATTTAAAAGTAAAATTACAACTTACAATTTACAAAATGAAAAATTCTAATATATTACAATTCCAAAGTACAATTTAAAAATAAAATTACAAGTTAATACAATTTCGTATAAAATTTAAATTACAAAGTACAAAGTAAAATAGTATGAATTTTATGAGAAATATTAATAGCGGTATGTTCAACATTAAAATCTCTATATGCAATTAAACGTTTTTGCAAAGTCCATAAATCATCAACCCAATGACAAGTAATTCCCATATAAAAACTTCTTTGCCAATGATCACTCCATACATCCGAACAAATTGAAACTTTTGTTTGTAAATTAGCAAATGAGTTAATTAATTGAAACTTAAATTCACAAACTGCTTTTTTAATATCGCGAGTCAATGTAGAACATGAAATTTTATTAGCGGCGGGGTTAAAAGCACGCTCTAGTATACCTTTCAAATTTTTTATTATCGGAAAGTTAAAGGGAGTGACATACCACTAACAAATAAAGTAAAGTCTCTCTTTTCTAGCATTTATATCGGTATATTTAAATAAAGAAGAAGAAGAAGACTCCATACATGTGAAGAACCCGTGAATCCCGTCGGTAGTTGTGTTTGAGCACGATCTAGCCCAACTTTATCCTGGATGTTTTTCTTGAGGTGGTTCGTGAACGTCCCATAACCGCCCCTCCTCTAAACTTGTAGGAATTAGTGCAATAATTACAAGTAACTTTGAAACCGCCGGTTGTAGGATCCGGAATTTTTTAAAATGAACCAAAAAATATCGGATCTAAGTGGCGGAGCTCGGCGACTTTGAGTTTGAGTTGGCGGTTGTGATTCCGGTTGAGCCTCACCTTCTTGTTGCAAACTAGCAAAACAAGCTTCGATTTCATCTTCGCTCAAATCGAAAGCTTCTTCAAAACGTGGTGGTGGTGGTGGTGGTTGTTGCTCGGAGCCGACGCCAAACCTTTGCCCTTAGATTGACGGGAAGATCCTCCACGACTCGACATTTTTAAAATAGCTAATGAAATTAAAAGTATGAAACTACTAAAAATTAAATTGAAACTTGGAATTTAAACTTGAACAAGTTGAATATAGAGAATGTAGAGAATTGGGAGATTAGAATATAGAGAATGTAGAGAATTGGGAGATTAGAAATTTGGTGTGAGGAAAAATGGATGAATTGGAAGGGGTATTTATAGGAAAAAATATGAAATTAAAAAAAAAAAATTCGAAAAACCGCTTTTAACCGAAACCGCGGTTTTTAAAAAACCGGCGGTTTTCAACGGTCAAATGATCTTGACCGTTGATCATCAACGGTCAAATAATCTTGACCGTTGATTTTTTCAAATTTTGAATTTTCAAAAAAACAAAAAACCGGCCGGTTTTAACCGAAACCGCCGGTTTCGGTTAAGCAATCCACCAAACGGTCACAAAAGTGATCGTTTGAAATTTGAATTTTCAAAACTCAAAATTCAAATTAAATCGCTTTTTAAAAAAAAAAAATAGGAAAACGCCGGTTAGAACCGGCGGTTTCTGTTTCAAAATTTTGGAACCGTAACCTAACCTTAAAATTAAGGTTTACGGTTTCGGTTGAAATCGAAATCGGGGTAAACGGTTTTCGAACCATTGACCACGGTTCGAAACCGCCGGTTCGGTTCGAACCGTTGGACACGTCTACCCAGATATCATTACAAACTTAAATATAAACAAAACCAAAGAAAAAGAAAAATGGGATAAGCGCGAAGAATGCCGCGCCAATTTGCAATTTTTAGCGTTGGGTTGGAAGCAACAAATTGCACCAAAAATGGCATTTGGCCGGGTTTAAGCCCGATTGATGCCCTTAGAATGCATATGTCAAATACAAAATAAAATACCAGGATAATTTCAGAATTGATACCCCAAGTTTATCTACTTTTTGCTTTTGATACCTCATGTTCCAACTTAATCAAGACTGGTACCCAACGTTACATGTTTTAATCAGTCCCGCTACCTACCGTTAGTTGACTGTCAAATGCAACCTGGAAACTTGCTACAACATGTAATCTTTTGGACCAAAACTCAAAATGAATATTATAAAAACAATTTAATATATATGATATTTATAATTAATGTATCTTAATAGTTTTAACTCAATGAACAACTTAATTTAATATATATGATATTTATAATTAATGTATATTAATAGTTCTAACTTAATGAACAACTTAAACCTATAATATTAATTTTCGTAAATCTTAATGGAAGACATTTGACATTTTATGAATAACTTTGATTAATGTTATTATACTTTAATAAATTTACAGTTAATTAATTGATAAATAAGTATCAATTAGGAAATTTAGTATTTATTTACTTTAAAATATTAATAACCAGATGAGAAAAATATTGTACACTTCCCATAGCTGTCAAACGACGTCGTTTACGTTTTCAGCAAATGGCTAGGCGATTGATCCCAACTCTGAACAGAGTGCTCGTGGAGAAAATCGTCCCCCCATCCAAAACCACCGCCAGAATTCTCCTCCCAGAAAAATCATCCAAGTTGAACTTTGGGAAAGTGGTTGCAGTAGTTCCCAGTTGTTGTTGTTAAGGAAGGTGACAACGTTCTCTTGCCTGAATATGGTGGTACCTAGGGGTGGAAATAGGCGGCCGGTGCGTCGGCCCGCCTGGCCTGGTTCACGTTTTTTGGCTAAGCTTGGCCTATTAAATATAATAGGCTTTTTTCAAAACCTGGCTTTTAAAAGCCTGGCCTGGTGGATTAAAAGCCTGTTAAAAGCTACTAACTACTAACCATATTTTTATTTTAAAAATATATTTTATCTATTATAATAATTAAATAGTTATATAAAAGAATAATATTAGTAAACTATATAAAATATATTATATTTTTTATACTTATAGGCCATAAATGTATTGAGGGATTTTAAAAGCTTTGGAGTCTGCTATTTACATAAATAAATCTTGGGGATTTAAAATAGACCCAGGGCTAGGTCGGTAAGTAAAGGGGGCCGTGAGGCAACTTTTCCATCCCTAGTGGTACCCAAGTCAAATTGGGGGGAAAAGAGCACCATTTGTATAGGGATGAGGATATCTTGGGGAATTTGCACAACTGGTTCATGATTTTAGTCCTTCAATTGTCAATTAAGGTTTAATGTAGGAGTATTCGTTTTCCTTTCTTCATCTTCTTCTTTGTTATCAGGTTTGTGTCATTTTTGAAGCAATTCCTTCTTCATTTAATGCGAGAATGGAGTGGGGGTCTGATTCCGATCAATTGATATGCATATTATAGATTAGGATGATAAGATTAAGATAATATTCGTCACAATAAGGAGATTTAGGGTTTATGATTTGGGGCCAAAATTGGGGAAGAAGAGATTTGGGGGGAGAAAATGAGGAAAAATCACTCAAGTGTTTAGGCCACTGGTTAACCCATAATAACAGGTCAAATCGTTAGTTTTTAACGGTCAACTAAGGGCCATTACCAAAAGTGATTAAAACATGTAATGTTGGGTACCAGTCTTGATTAAGTTGGAACATGAGGTATCAAAAGCAAAAAGTAGGTAAACTTGGGGTACCAATTCTGAAATTATCCCTAAAATACCAATTTAAAGTTGAAAATCCCAAACTACCAAAAGGAATTAAAAAAAATACACCCCAAAACAATTTACTTTGGTTTTGAAGAGGTAAGTACTGGTTTCCAACTTTTGTTAATGGCACTGAGCATAACCACAACCATATCATTAATCACACAACCCAAACTTTCAAACCAATTTCTCTTTTTTTTTGAAGGGGGAAAGGGGAAATGGGATGTCCTAGGAGGGGAAGGGATGTGATTCGAACCCGGGTCTGCTACCTATTAACACGCCCTATGACCAGTTACATCCAAATCCCACTTTTAAGTGGCACCATAATTTTTGTTACTAAACGGAAAGTACGCAAAGCATTGAGTCACAAGGTTCAACACTAACCAACAGTTTTTTAATCTGAACATGCCAGAAAACATGAGGTTTGCAATTAGTCTACGATTCGTGATGCCACATCCCACTCATTCGAAGGGCAGCTTCTAAGAATTCTCTTCAACAAGTAATGAGCATAATGGTGATAGCAGAAGGGTGAAGAAACAAAAAACAAACCAGTTTTATAGTAGTCCACCAGTATTTAACCTCATTTACCGCTTTCTTCATGTGTACACCATCGCATTAAGAGAGAAGCTCGGATTGAGTTTTTTACTTATCTATACATCTTCAACAGTCAATACTCTAGTCAGGCAGTCTCAATCATCGACCACCATAAAGGGCATTCCCTAGCAAGAACAAGAAATAATAATCAACTAATCAACACTCATCAACTGAAGCAAGTACCAATGTAGTATATAAACAAAAATCCATAAATCAAACGAGAGCTTAGCTTAACAATACAATGGCAACACATCCAGCACACAAATTAAGTGTCTGAACAGTCTAAGCATATTTTTTTTATGCAACTTGTGTTTTTAAAGACACGCAGGCAGGCACACACACCAGGCACATCAAGCTTATAACTGGTGATATAAAACTTTAATATACAATAATATCACACTAATAGTGCAAATCAGTAAGATGTTGCTAGATATGCAAAGACCCACGAAATCTAAAAAGATGACCGCCAGAATACCAAGCACATTTTACCATTTGCAAGTGATTTTGATGACATCTGCTTTTTTTCCAAAACACACAAGACTACCACAGTTTCCGTTCTTGAAGGATCATGACCCATCAAAACATAGGTTAAGAAACCAGAACACAGATCATAAATGTGAAATCAAGATCAAATCAAGATCTTCCAAAAGATGGAGCAGTACTGTCATCATCACTAACAAAATTCTGAGAGAACTTTTTTAGAAGCACATACGGGGAAAGCTTATTCCTTTTAGATTCTAATGTAGAAGAAAACTTTCAGCAAGATGTCAGTTTAGAAAATTGTCATTTCTGGACAAAAGGAAGAAATATAGCATGATCCTGTTACAGTACAAATTACAAAAGGATTAACAATTTGGATAACCTCTTAGTTGATGAGAAAAAGGGGTCATTGAGGAAACAAAACAGGGGGGTATCTGAGATTTCAGAATGACATAAACGGTACAGCTAGTAACCTAATTACATAACTTGTAAAACAGTGATAATGAGTGGTAGTAATTATCTTGAACATAATTTTCTGAAAGCAGCTAAGATGATGACTCTGATTCAAGGTTTGGATAACCTGATTATGTTATAATTGTTTTTGTTTAAATGAACCAAGCAATTAATTACTAGGCATAGAGGTAAAAAAACCATATTTTAATGCTTGATACTTTATGTAAGGAAGCATATCATAAAACTATTATCTCACCAGCCCCCATGTCTGGAGAAGTAGTCATTATCAAGTGAAACAGCAAGTGCAACAGCTACTGCTCTCTCAGACAAAGTTAATGAACGAGTTACATTTAACTCTTGAACCTGCAAAACATGGAAGCATAATTCAGAATTAATATTACTAATGAAAATTATATGAGGCCTTATGCAGTGAAGTACCCCTGTAGCAGGCCCAACACCAGAATCGGCACTCCCAAATCGAATCACATACTGACCAGCATCTGTAAAAATCTGCAGCAAACAAATACAAACAACTTAAAAAGGTACCTGATTTTCTTGTCAGAAGATATAAAGTTTTTTTAGTGGTTATTTGCAACAGCATCAATTGCAATACCCACTTATTCAGCCTGTCACAGACGTAGATAATACGGATTCTATCAAGTAGGTTAATTAAAAGCATAAATATCCAAATTAGTCAGCTGCACCATGACACATAAAGGACGTCTTTTTTTCACTTTTTAACAAGAGAAGACAGAGCTTTTCATCTCATATGGGATAGCTCAATGTGGAAGGGGGACACCAACTCCATTTACTCAATTTAAACAAATTAATAATTTGATTAATTTCAAAGCAAGAACCTCAAATCCAAAACCCCTCCAGTCACGATCTATTTCAGCCAACACATTTCCATCAATGTCCTTCAAAGTGAAAGTCCAGTTCCAAAAGCCAGGGTTCTCAACGACCGCAAATTGCTTATTTCTAAGACAAGAAAAACCAAAAACATGTGAGTCAGAACAAAAGGCATAAGATGGATATTACATAAAATCATATGCATACATGAAATGAACACTAAATAGAATAGAGCAAGATGATTGAGTCCAACTGTCCAAGCCAAGAACAAGAACAGGTATTATACTATCATACTATGTCACGTAGAGTCTCCAAAAATACCAAGATTATATCATCTCCATGATGGAGACAACAATCCAGAAAAAGAAAGAGTGAAATTCTGTAACAATATATACTGTCAAATAAATAAATTTCACACCACTCCAGCCAAATAAGGTAAATATTATTCTCCACCTTTAATTATATATATTGTACTCTAGCATCCTCACGTAATCAAATTGCAATGCCATGATTTGAGCAATTTGAACAAGTATGTTATATCATCAGCGTAAAAAAACTACATGATGCGACCAAGATGACTACCATTAACATAGACTGTAGAATTGCGCCATAGTACATTACCCCAAGTACAAATCATATATTCTCCTCCAGAGATGCCATCTTCTATGGACGACACCAATTTCCTGACAGAAAATATATTCCATAAATAGATAAAATTCAGTTCATAAGATCTCTACTGCTCCAAAATTGTGCAGAGTTAAGGTCAAACATTAAATTAAAACCAAAACCAAAAATTTTATCACCACCATACTTGTCCATTTATCTCTGCATAGATTGAACTGGTGATCCACCAAAAGGGCCTCCTAACCTACTTGGAAGCAATTTTGCAGAGGTAAACCAGTAGCAGCAACAGTACACCCAAAAGAAACTTGCAGTTGTTGATAGTAGAAAAAACAGAGTTTTAAAGTTACTTACCCTAAAGAGTTCGTTACCTAATCCATCAGTTATGTATGCTATAAAAGGGCGTCTTAGTCGAAGCAACTGCAAAAAGCGTTAAGGCTCATCTTATTCACCAAAAAAGGAATAGACATGCAAAAAGAAAAGGAAAAATAAAGGCAACAATTATATAACCGCATAAAGGATCAAAAAGGTGCAGAAGCTAAAGTCATGATTACATCCATCTATAGTCGAAAACCTGCCAATTACTTTGAGGTCATTCAAATTTTTCAGTGTTATAATTTTGTTTTTCTTATTCAACTATCCGACAACAGGAATATCCATAATCAACTGAGTAATTCACAAGATGAATCAGATTAAGCATTCATTTCCACCAGCTACAAGCCTCATCATCACACAAATAAATCCAAAGGAGGGGAAAGTATATTGTGCATAAAACCTCTAATCATAACCTAAATTTTATTCCTCCCTCTGCCAACTAGATTCTCGCCAAATCAAATTATTTTTGGAACAAGAGTGTACTTGAATCAAGTCATCATTAAAATGATACTTAAATTAAGCTGATGATGATATTCAAACATGTTGACCAATGCTTTTCAGAGGCATGTAAAGAAGTAACAAAATACTGCATCAAGATGAAGATTCAAACATAAGAACACCAAGATCTGGGATGTAGAGGATTATGTTACCTGTCTTGCAATCACATTACTCTGCTCCCGGATAAAGCCTACAGGCTAGAAAAAATGTTAAGATAAATTATTGCTACTCAGGTGCAAGATCAGTCATTTTGTTTATGGTAAAAAGGCCAAGGATTATAACCAAGAAGAAGAGTCACATACTGCTTGTGGGTAGCAGACATCAACTATCGCATATCGATTTTCCTGCACTTCCAAGAAAGAAGAATACATCTCATCATAACAAAGATACACCACGGATGAACTTGTAACATGAGGAATTATATTTCAGAAAATCATCAAAGAGCTATTGATGGAGTTGAACAATCTGATAGATACTTAAAACAGTGTTTCAGTCAGATATATTACAATAATGATCTCAAAAAAATGTGCATCTCTAAGTTCAGACCTACCCCTAACTTCGACAAACTTTTTGAAGCAGTTGATAAGTGCAACTTCATATAGCATGCCGAACTTAGCAATCAAAATTAAAATTATAACAGGACACCAAGCCTTAAGCTATCAAATTAAAGATATAGCAGCACACCAATTCTCTCATTTTGTCCTAGTAAAGTTATTTTCCTGCTTTTTCCTTCCTCAGTCTAAGATATCCATTTGTGCCAGCCATGCTAAAGACATATGGTGATGGATAAGATGAAGCAATTTCATCCACCGGTATCCAAACAAATACTGTTTCAGCAATTGTGGGAGCATATACATAGCTTTGCCCTTAAGATTTCTTGAGGTTCAGGCAAAGAGAGAAGAAAAATTCTACTTTGGCAGAAATTGGTAAGCTTAAAACTTACCTGCTCAAAACCAAGAACCAAGTTGGCCCATTCAATATCCCTGGTTATAAGCAGATTGGATCTTGCAAGTAGAGGTGCAACCTTGGACTGAAAAAAGTTTCAAGTTAAGTCAATTCTACAAAGAAAGCGTCATGATGTTTGACTAGCAATAACTACTAATATTAGAGTCAAAGAGATAATAAAGTAAATATTAATACTTATGTTTGACATACATACAATCCTGTCAATTTTATTCAGATATCTCTGTATGAATTAGCTACCTATTGATGAGATTTATATTTTTCCTATAATTTGAAATATAGACCTCAAATTTTATATCATAGCTTGATTTAGAAATGCTGAAACGCTTAGCTGATATGTTATTACGGACCATGAGTCAGAACACCATTATACTAAACTTGGGTATAGTTGGCTAAAAGAATAGGTTAGTCGTACAAAGAAAACAATTAGACATACGTACAATCCAATAAACATTGTGGTGACTAAGTGATTTGAACTAACAAAAACATACAAACAATAGACTCACAGGAGGATGAAACAACGACACAAATAGGCTAACAAATTGCAAAAAGAAGGAAAGGATTCTACATATCAAGTACTCACTGTACGTTCTAGCCCCACATATTGACAATCAAAATAGCTTAAAAGAGCAGCATAAAATATGGTCTCAATTCTAGTTTTTCTATGAGAAAGAGCATAACTTACTCCCATCATACAACTTACCATCAGCCAAAAAGAAATTTAACTGGATATTAATGTTTTAAAAATAACGAAAACAGCAAGAAAACTAAACAACTAGATGTGGTTTCTTTCTCCCATTATGTTGGTTAACATTCAAAGATGGGTGATAAATTAAAAGAGCATAAAATATGGTCTCAATTCTAGTTTTTCTATGAGAAAGAGCATAACTTACTCTCATCATATAACTTACCATCAGCTAAAAAGAAATTTAATGGATTTTAAACTTTTAAAAATAAAGAAAAGAGCAAGAAACTGAACAACTAGACGTGGTCTCTTTCTACCACTATGTTGGTGATCTTTTATGATGACTATACTGCATTGAATGAGGCTGCATAGTACTCAAGGAAACATGAAGCTGGCAGTCTGGCACTACCTATTTAGTCCTAAATATACTCAACTTCACGACTCAAAGTAATAGCTTACAGAAGTCACTATCCCACAAATAAATCAAATATTTCGGTACCAATATGCCAAAGTGAAGGAAGTCTATATAAGAGCCATTATTGTCTCCAGGTGTGTCATTATAACATATCTCAAACTTATTTCAGGCCATGACTTATGAACTACAAGACCAATCAAGCAGAACTTTGCCATCACAAAAGAATTTGATCGTTCTAAGTTTCCAGGGTAGCCTTTGATGATTCTAAGAAACTAAGGTAACAAATGTTGTCTCCTTCCAGTGTAAGTAGATTACTTTTTCATTTCTTATTAGAAAATGAGACAAGAAAAATAGAAGAACAAATGAAAAGGAAACAGAGCCAGCAGAACAGGATATAAACAGATTTCCAACAGACATCAAAGATGAGATGATTTCTCTCTGGAATTAAGCAAACTAGCTAGCAGCTCCAATTTTCCAAGTGAATAGTTGTGAGTCATAGGGAGCAGGCAGCTTCACCTCTTCCAAAGATATTGGTTCCAGTGTACCAGTGACAGATTGACTGGTAGGTGGTTGCTTCAAATTTGACTTCACTTTGTCATAAGACTTTTCATTTATAACAGATGCACCTGAAAAAGATCTTTCAAGAAGTCCAAACAAAGTTCGTCCATCAACAAATGTTTCACCACTACCACTGGATTTGATAACTTTATGCCTTGCTTTCACAGAAGGCTTTGGCTTCTTTCTATCAGCAATCCAGAGTCGTACAAAAAATCTCTGCTTAAGTCTGGGTCATTTTGCACACTATGCACATATCGTCGGGACATACCTTTACATCCCAACACAGTTTCCACAAAACAACATGGCAACTTAGCCCTCCATGATGTATTTGTTTCCAAAGGGTATCCTCCTGGTTGCTGCAAAGAAGAGAACCTCTTTTCAACACGTAAAATCCCATTCCGATCCTTTTCTATCGTCATATAATATTGTAGTTTGCTGCATCTTGATTGCTTTGTGACACAGCCCCACCCCCTCATCCAGTTCATCTGACCAAAATGCACACATAAAAAACAAGGAATTAATTGTAGAGTTAGAGTGACTAAAATAAATACAGAAAACTTTTCATTTTTCGCATACATACTCGCACACAATGCACGTTGATATGAATTCTCCAAATTGTCCATTGGTAGGCAAGTCATGCTTCTATAATATTCATTTACAAAATGTCATTCATAAGGACGAATTTTATTTCTCGTGATTTATAGTACTAAAGCATATTGCTCTTATATGTCTGCTTCGTCATGGTCAATTAATTTATCTTGAAACCTCTTGAATATACTCATGAAAACTTAATTCACATAAAATCCTTACTTTGAAACTAGTGTTTCTATATCTTCAGAAGTACAAAGGAAACTTGTTATTTTGTAGACCAAAAATACAAACCATAATTGTCACATTTCAAACCAGAGAACATGACAACCACCGGGAGCTCCTAAGAACTTCTCAATGCCTAAAAAGCTACCCATAAATCCCAAATTACATTAATATCTATGCTTTCAGCACTAAATTTGACAATTTTCCCAAAAATTGTTGTGAAAACACTTATACAGATATCCATAATGTAAATTCAGACATTTCGTTCAAACCTAGAAGCTACAGATTAACAAAAACTCACTAGTAACTCAGGGAACCCAAAACTGGTCTTGCAACGTCCACATTACATTACAGTGAAAGCAAAACTTACAGCAAACCGCCTATTATGGAGCCAACTTAACATGGGCAATCATGGGCTACGCACATCACTAAAAAGCCTCAGATATATGCATGATAAGGAGGACCAGATACATGGGAAAGTAAGCTTTCCTACTCAGACTCTCTCTCGCTTATCCAGCAATCCAGCATTTCTTACAAATGTTTCAGTGCAAATATATTAATCTATTTATCTTATTATTACTGATAACACCAAATTGATAGATTTTCTTTATCTTGATTTCGACATACAATTTAAGTCTACATATGTTTGAGGTCAGTTATTCATATTTTGCAAAAAGGTTGTTTTATGTGAAGAAACTCTGATAATAAAAATCTATTTCCAAACCATTAAACCGCTAGGCATGGCCTAGAACTCTGGTCCAGAATGTATGTACAGAGAATAAGTATTGAGTATTGTCTTTCTGCACTAAAATGCATTCTTCAAGAATCGAAAGCTTACTTTCTTCTCTAGAATGCAGTCACTGGAAATTGAAGTTTGTCCAAGATTTTGCTAAGTATTTAGGTGTAATAGTAGCTTGTCTAAAATGTTTCGGGCAGGCTAAGAGAACAGCAAATACTAAACTTTAAGTGATCTGCTATATCATTGTAGAGAATCACAAGCATTTTCAAGAAACAAAACTCCTTAGACTGGCTGTTCTTATTCTGCGGGTAAGTTCACTAGAAACCTTTATACTCTCACTCTTCTCTGTGAGAATTTACTTATGGTAGAATAGAAGAGATTAAGTTTCTTGATATATTTCAATCATAGAACAGCTTTTCATTTAATTTAGGATATATTGCATCAAGCAACATAATCTCATGTCAAAAATATTAAAATAGTATCACCCATTTGAAGTAAACCCAACAAAATGACGAACTAATTAATATTGTACTTGAAACTCACACAGGGAGAGCACCTGTACAATATTAATCCCTCCCAATCAAAAGCCCTTTCACTCTGTCACCACTTCTTCCTCTCACCAAATATATAACCTCCCTTTTTACTATACCAACCAAGTTAAGATAATAAGCTCGAGAAATTTGAAAATTAGATCAGATGTGTCACAGCATGGCACATAAATGAGACATATTATTCATGTCCACAATCATTCACTATCGAGATCAAGATAATGAACTGGCAAGAGTCCCATGAATCAATAGTTAGACTTGCATACTGCAAGTATAGTCGGTGTTACTTACAGGGAAAAATATCATAAGCAATAAGATTGTCAAACAAAGCCAATAGCATGTTTGTGCAACAGTCCACAAAGATCTAATTTTTAACTTAAACAAGGGTTTACCTCTACTTGTCTGATTGAATAAAATGTTGAGCTCCCAAAAAGTTACAAAATTGTCTCCAAGTCGAGTAGCTTCCAATTACCAGCACACCTTTTACAACTTGAACAATACTCCAATGGTTACCTAGAGCATTAGCAGATAGTTAAATAAATCCAAATTAAGCATAAATAATCATCACAAACAGCCTATGCTGTCGAAAATTGCTTCACCCTGTTATAAATCAATAGTTGCAATAAAATCAAATGGAACAACAAAAACGAAAAAAAAGTTCAAATTTGAGTACTGAAAACAATCAATTGCCGATAAGGAATGTACGCAGCTCAATTCCACCACAGGGTGAATTGGTGAGAACGAATATAAAGTCAAAACAAATCTCCAAAAGAAATTCACGGAAATCCCAAGATTGGATTTATCATTAATGGATATTATGTACAAAAAGTAAACCATGACGCCAGTTATGGACATTGAACGCCATCGGAAAAACAACTGACAAGTCAAGAAACATCACAAAAAACAAAATGCAGTAAACTTAAAAACTAATGTCAACATAGAAACATAATTTGAGACTTCACTCCGTGTGAGAACAAAATACCATCTTGATGCATTTTTTGCACAGGGCCTGGGTTGACAAAAGATGGATAATATATCCATTTTACTGTGACATAGAAACCCCTGTTGAGTTCCACAATATCCCTTTGATTCATATGTTTATCATAATGCCTGGAATGATATGATTTTATTCATTTATCATCAAATAGGTCTAGGAAGTTTCATCAATACTCCAGTGTATTTTTTTCCAGTGCGGACAAATTTTACTGAGTGGCAAGGGAATAACCGCCACTTTTTATCAAACTAACATTCAGGATTAGAATTGCTGCCATCGGCTAGTGCTTAAATGCTCAAATTGGCATGTCAAGCTAACATCACCCAATAAGAAGTAACCCCTTAATTCTTGCACCAAAATCTGAACAAAAGGGTGCCTAAAAACACAAAATAAATTTACAAAAATATGCTCAAGAAAACCATAAATTTGTCCAATTTCAAAATGCAGCAAAACCAAATCAAAATCTGCCTAAATTCTTATAAAAAGACACTTCTACGGTATTTTAATGGTTCAACTGCCAATAGTTGATTTCTTTTAAGTCAAATCAATTTTTGAAATGGCCAATAACTTGTCTGGCCTTGAAAACATAAATTTTAATAATGAACACAAAATAAATTCACAAAAATATGCTCAAGAAAACCATAAATTTGTCCATTTTCAAAATGCAGCAAAACCAAACCAAAATCTGCCTAAATTCTTATAAAAGACACTTCTACAATATTTTAGCAGTTCAACTGCCAATAGTTGATTTCTTTTAAGTCAAATCAATTTTTGAAATGGCCAATAACTTGTCTGGCCTTGAAAACAGAAATTTTAATACTGAATCATCCCTATCAATTTACGGTATCAATGCATTATGCAAATAAGCAAGAATCCATGAAAATATGCAACTGTTAATTTGCCAGTGGGTCATGATGATATCCTTTGTAATTCCATTTTCTTGACATACATATAACTTCATTCTTATATAAGAGGAGTTTGATAAAGGGGTTTAAGTATGAGCAGTATTCCCTATTATTACCTCCATAAGAAATTCGGTTTAAGCATACAATATTCATTTGCAAAACCATATTTCAAAACCTAAATTCATTACCCCTTATTTAGGTACCAAAAAATTGTTGTATCCTACTTATCTTTTTTACGGAAACTAACAAGAAACTTGGGGATTTACTCACATAATGAACGTAAACCCCAAATTTTCGGGCCGGGAAAAGGGGGAGCGGCAACCAAGCGATGAAGATAGTTCACGGTAGCGTGACTGCAGGCGGGAAAGGATCAGCGGGAGCGGTAGAGCCTATAGGTTATCTTGAAGAGACATCTAAATTTGGGAAAAAGTGGTTCCACACATAGAGGTCTTCTGGTCGTCTGGAGGAGCCTCGATGATGGTTGTAGACAGCGGCCAAGGAAAGCAGGAGAATGAAAATGCTGCTCTCTGCTGGAGAGCGCGGAGAGAAGAACAAGAAGCAAAGTGGTAGATGGAAGCCGGCGGGAGCTGCTATGGCGGCGATCGGTGTCGGCGCCCGGTGGCGACTATAAGTGTGGGACAAGGGAGGTGCGTGACAGTGTGAAGTTAAATTGGGAGTGTATTTTCCTATCGGGTTAATTATTAACGCTAAATTGCAATTTTACTTCTCTAGCTACTGGCACAACGGTTAGCAATGGTAAAAAATCCTGAAACTTTCGGAAAAATTCTCCTTTTTTTATTTTTTATTTTAGCAAGTGAGTTGGCACTTTGATTGGAAAATCCAGCTAGATTGATTTCAACCAGTGTTTTAAAAAGCGATAGGTCTTTGGACGGACGACGAGTGCAGCGGAGCCTTAAATATATATCCCATTTTATATATAATTCTCATAATACATAACTATAAAGTCTATAAATGATATTTAAATTGTTTTTGGACAAATCAGATATTTAAACTTCCAAGTAATTCAACAACAATAAACCAATAAAAAATATAAATCATCTAAAATACAATACTTTAATAAATATTGCATTGATTCATACATTACCAAATTATAAATGGGAAGATTTTCAGACCCTAAAATTTTGTTTCATTTTTCTTTGGGAAAATTATATATATTCAGTTTCACTTAAATTGAATTATGGAGTCGTCGGTGCTACTTTCACTAGTCGGAGTCATTTTGTTAGTGTTTCAGAAAAAAAAAACATATAGGGCCACCTAGCCCGCCTAAACCCCGCCTAATCCTAGGACCGCCTAGGCTTGCCGATTAGGCAAAAATTCGGGCGCATGGTGTCCGTCTAGCGCCTAGGCCCCGCCTAGGCGGCCGTTTAGGGGGATTTTTAGAACACTGATTTCAACATCGGCTTTGACAGAAATGCGGCATAATAAAATTTTCCAACAATTTTTTAAAATTTTGACGAACAAATAATTGAAATCGTGAGTATGTTGGTGCTTATAGGAATTATTATTTATTTATTTATTTTGCAAAATGATTTTTACATGATATTGGTTCCAATCCTTATGGTTGAAGGATTAAATTACAAATTATTCTAACTATTAGTATTTTTCTTAATACAAATTCAAAATATTACATTAGGATGGAAGGAATGGATAGAGTTGAACCATCGACCTCAATTCTAGAGCATCGACAATACTCAAATAAATAAAAACCTTATACAGTGTTTGTTTGTTTATATGATTCTTTGCTACATCACCACCATATCAAAAGTAAAAATCCCACACATTTTATATACCTTTATCCACAATCCATAAACCTCTCACTACTTTTTTTATTGACCTCATCATTAATTCACAATTATTAAATATATTTGTATTAATTAATTTTCATATATATTAGCCTAATATCCTTACAAAAATATATTGCTTTAATCATTTAATTAATATGTTTTATTAAATTTTATTATGAAATATTAATTTGTTGTAAATATTTTCATATAACTTGATATAATATCATTAAATTTTTATAAATTCAAAAAGAATAAGCAAAATTTTTAATATTGACATTAAAAACACTCATTAATATATAACACAAGACAATTAAAGTTTCATAAACTCATATTTGAAATATTCACTAATCGCCCTCACAAAGTGGCCATATGTGCTCAACTAAATCGATAGATGCGTCTGCTTCAAAAACAATTGTTGGAAACCCATGATCGCCTCGAGTAAAATGGCCTTCCAATCAACCGGGCGACTCCACCATCCCCAATGCATAATCAAGATTACCTAACATACTAATGACGTTATGTCTCTGCTCATGCATTCGAAGTAAACATTGGGTTGTCAGCCGAATGGGGTAGGGGCATCAAATCGTGACACGACACAATAATCCAACACAAACCTAAGATGAATTTAGCAGGTATAGGTACAACCATTCACGGGTTCGTGTCAAATTCGGGTTGGACACGGTTGACATGGGGAAAAAATAGTCCAGGTTAGTCGTGTGTCAACACAATTAATCTATTTAACTCATTTATTTGTCTAGTGGACATATTATTTTCATATTTTGTGATGTTTTAGTTGGTTATGTGATGTTGGACATATTATTGAATCTATTTTCTAGTAATTTAATGTATTTTATCTGTAATTTTAGTTTTTTTATCTCTTTTTTATTTTTTATGTCATATTTTAAATTATATAAGTATTTTGTGTCATGTTGGGTTACATATGTCATTAACAGGTTGTGATGTGTCGTGTATCTTGACATATATAAGTAAATATCATGTTCGGGTTCGTGTAATAACAAGATCCACGAACACGAAACATGACTTGATTGACACCCTATGAGTAAGTCATATCAAGTATTGATCATCAAATACTTCAGTCACACACTGGCAAAATTTGGACAAGCACTCGGTAGAAATTGTTTATGCAATCATAGATATTCATCGTAATGGTCAGCAAAGGCTCCATACGCCAACTGGTGGATAACTATCGTGCATTTTTTGCAGTGGCGATAAGCTTTATTACCTACCGTATTGACTCTCTATAGAAAATATGGTGAATGATTTCGCAAAACTTCAACTATGCGAAGGTAGAATTGTTTTCACATCTGAAATCGTCGCTGTAAAATGTCATCATGCCATGTTGGGTCGTCAGAAAAGTAATCATTGACAAGACCAGCTCAACATCCAAGTCTGCATCTCCTTTTTTGGCTTGCAGATTTGACTTATTGAACGAGTACAACCCTCGCAAAAAGTCACAGAATCACTTGCATATCTGGATTGGAATCGGAAAGGTATGCTTTAGATTCATATAGTTTTGTCTTCTTTGCACCTCGGGTACTTTATTCTATCGGAGCCCATTTTAGATTGTCTCTGACAAGTTTCTACACATGTTGATATTTGAAAAGCTTGCCATAATCCATCGTGAACATTTTATTTACTTCGTCTGTTACTTGGTCGTCACTCCATCCACTTCCTCATTGGCTTTGCTCTTTATTGTGTAATCTAGCATACTTATTCATATCCAGTTGCATTTGAAACCAGTGATTTTTGAGAGGCCTTGACGATCTCAACACAATGCCTTTTTTTTGAAACTCGTTGAAGTACTTTTTCCAAAAATGTTTGTTTGTTTGGTCAATCCCAACTATTGAGTCACAACTAATAGTCACCCTTGTCTTTGTTAGGAGCTTCTCTTTATCCATAGACCAATAAGTACGGTTAACTACCCGTTTGGTGTTACATTCACCATGTTCGCAATGTTTGGTATTCGTATCAAGTGCAATTTTCGAGCTCTTCTTGTGTAGAATGTAGTGGAAACTAAGTTTCTTGAATAGAAGATCGTGTTAAAGGCTCTTTTTTAGCATTAGATGCACTGAAACTAGCCCTTCTTGCCTCGTTCGAAGGCAATAAGGAATAGGCATAATTCCAAATTGGCTTGTCATGGCTGGCCAATATTCAAGTGGAGGCATATGAAATGGAGGTCGATAAGTGTTACTCAATTGAGTCAAAAAATTGTGAGTTGGTTGGAAATTTAGAAAATTTTGTGGAAAATATGGCGCAGTTGAAAAGCTTTGAGGGTGTTGTGTGGGTGATGAAAACTGAAATTGATGGAGAGTAGGTTGGCAACTACAATTTTTGAGAGGTCACTATTTGAAAAACTCAAGAAGTTTCTAAAGAATTATTTTACATTTTCATCCTTTTTAGATGATATGAAGCAGGGAGATGTAGGTCGTGCGGAAAAAATGAAACTGCGAAAAATGTTATTGAAAATAAAATAGATACAAAATAGCATATCAATAACGGCTAACTGCAATATTTTTTCTACATTTTTTTATATGCATTATTTCACTCTTCAATTGAATTCAATTGAAAAAAATAAGTCACAATATTGAAACTAGTTTTCAACGACAAAATGAAAGAATGGAATAAAAGGTAAAACAACATCGAATATTTTAACATTAGAAAATGCAAGGGTAAAAAATAAAAAGAAAAGAAAATATGCCCATGTCCATGTGAGGTTTGGAATTGCCATGTCCCCCACCCCACGCGCATCACGCCGAACTATGTACACATAGCATATGCGTGTTCCTACTCATGGTCACACGATTTTGATTTGGTTTTTCAACTATTGGTTCATATCTGATGGTCTTGTAGATGCTACATTAAGTGTACATACGCTTTGTGGGTGAATGCATAACAAGTGTCCTACTAGTTATAAGATTAAACACTTGTTATTCATGCACATAAATAATGTGATGCATGTTATTCATCCATCCACCAAGTGCAGTACACCAGGTATATGATGAATAAATACCATATCCGATTGATAAATATCAACTAATTTTTCATGTCATCAACAACCATTTACCCACAATGGGATGTGGTTTGAACAAACTCGGTTTTTCCCTTAAAAACCCCACCACAAACCATGCATTGGAGATGCTCTAATAGATGGGATCAAGTACCATTTCTCTAATGAGGGTGGTCAATTTGGACTAATTATTAATTACATTAAACCTCTAGAGTATTCTATTCATTACAGTATGATCCATACAATAATCAGTTGTCTCGTTTAGCTCGTTATTCTGGTAAATTATAGTTGTAAAAATAAGCAATTTGCAACCACTATAAACAACTAATCCTATTTTTTTTGAAGGAGAAAAAAAGTAGAAAACATAAATACAAATAATAGAAATTAAGATTTAAACAACAATAAATTTATTCAACTTGCTATTTTTTCTTTTGTTTTTTTCTTTTTTGAGGGAACTTGCTACTTTTTCTGAAATCATAATATTAGTTTATGTCATATTCACAATGCATATAACTAAATATACAGGATCGATCCTATCAAACTTTTTGCCTGAGTCGAACCTTAAAATTGGGCCCCCATTTTTCTTATATAATCTTAAGAGCAACATAAAATAACAAAATAAATAATATGCAATAATGTATATAAAATAATTATATTATAGTTAAAATAATATGACATCCGTGTTCAAAAATCAAAATAAATAATTAACCACAACTTACTTTACAGTTTTAACAGTAAAAGTGTTAATCAAGTTAACATAATCAAGTTGTCCAATAGATCATTTCTCAATCAATAATATAACTAGCCTATCGAATCTTTCTTGATGAGTTTCAACTTTGAGGAAAAAAATTTAAAAAATTGAGAGTGATAATTTTGTTAGCAAGACTGCGACGGTAATCAATTTGGCTCTTCATTCTTGGTGGGAGAACTCAACCACTAGATGCAATTGAGAACTTTTAAATTCTTTATAGGCATCAAAAGTTCAATTATTATCTTGTGGCAAATGGATTTGAACCTAAGTTAGACTTTTAAGTTTCAAGAGTAATAATCATTCCACCACTAAAGTAAATTTATTCTTGGTGCAATTTTTTAATTATTTTATATATGTAGTATATACAAAAGATACTCAAAAAATTTTGGGCCCCTAAATTTAAAAAAAAAAAAAAAATCGGACCCGAGTCAACAGAGGGGCCTTATGAAAGGAGCCATGTTGATATGTGTAAAATATACGTACATTTAAGGGCTTATTTTGATACATTTGCATGTACATTAAGTGTATTTTACTTGTTTTTCTTAGAAGGGCATGATACTGTGTATTCTTGTAACTTTTTACATGAAACAGTGTTTAAATGAAAAGATATCAGTTGGAAGGCCCGAACAAGATTGACGAGTGCAAAGAGAAGATCGAAAAGGCAAAGAAAATAGATGAAAACCAACCACACAGTCAACCCGTGCTGGGTGACACGGTCGTGTGATGTTCCCGTGCGATGTTACATAACCATGTGAAGTGTTCGGGAGAAAACAGAGACAGAAACTAGTCACATGGTCTACCGGTGTTGATCCACACGGTCGTGTGGAGTGGCCGTGTGAAGCCACATGGCCCGTGCGATCCATCTGCGTCTGTTTTTTAGTCTTTTTCCCTTTAGAACTCTACAAGTGATCTCTCCAAGTACTTATATAAAGGAACCAAGGCCCTGCATGAAAATACAAGTCATTATATCAAAAAATACAAAAAAATACACAGGATTACACAGATCAAAGGTCTTCTGAGAGAGGAAGGCTAGGTCAAGAAGAGCACCACAAGGCCTTTCACATCTACTAAGACAAGAGTTTCGAAGGCTTGGAAGGAGGATCCATCCTGACAAGAAGGGTTTTCTTTCTTAGTTTAGATCTTTTGTCTATACTTAAACGATGTCACAATATTGATTATAAGTTTGTCTATGAATTTGTTATCAATGTTTGGCTAATCTTTCGGATCCTAGGGCATAATCAAAACTGTGGATTCATATTAAATATTGATTGATTGTTTTCTCAATTGATTCATGTGTTCTATTTTATGAATTTGAGTGCTTATTCTTAATTGTTTGTTATCTGATCAATAATTTGCACGTCATATTTGTTAGTGCGAAATTCGGGAGAGGAATTCTAACAAAGACAGAAATCGAATACAGACATAAATGGGTGTAACGAGTCGGAGACCTACAAATCGTTTTTGGGGGAGTCATTCAATTCATAGATCTTTTGGGAGATAATAATAGTTGTAACTTATCGGAGATCTACAATTATTATTAATTTACTATTTATCGCCTCGTCCGGAGGGAGAATAGACTAATTTAGGTATTGAACCCATAGAAACGCATGAATTGGTTTTATTAAACATTAATTGGATTTAATATTAAAGAAGCATGTTGAGATTATGTGCCTAGGGTTGCTTTCGTATTTGTTGAAAAGACTTGTGGTGTTCGAATTTATTTGGTTTACTTTTATTTTCCGATTATTTTTTGAAGACAGTGATATTCAGTCGCTTCAATAAAATTGGAATGCGATTATTTATAGCCTAAGTGTTTTTAAGTCAATCCCTGAGGAATACGACCTTGCTTGTCATTATCCTATAAACTACACTGTATACTTGCAGTAGTAAGATCCAAAAAATTTTGGCGAACAAGTTTTGGTGTCGTAATAAGTAGTTCAATCTTAATTGAAGCAAAAATTTTGTAAATATTTTTTCGATTTTGTTTTGTAAATAGTTTTTTATTTTTTTCGTTTTTTGTATTTTTTTTATTTTGATTTTTTTCCTTTTGTGAATTGTAAATATTTTTTTATTTTCGTAAATAAATTTTTTTATTTTCAAATTTTTCTTCTTTTGTAAATATTTTTTTATTGCTTTGTTTCTAACAATGGTTTTGTTAGACTGGAATCTTTGGAGACACAAGTAGCCCAAATCGCTACTGTAGTGGGAGGCCAACATCTATAGGGCAAATTCCCAAACGATACTGAACTTAATCCGAGAAAACAGTGCAATGCCATTCGTCTGATGGGTGGTAGAGAATATGAGGGCTCAAGGATTTCAACTGACACAGTTCAAGGATAGTGATGTTAGAAATCTGAAGTCTGGTTGAAGACGTAAAACTTAGCGCTTTGTGGGAGGCAACCCAAGAGGTGTCGCGACAAACTCTAGGGTTAAAAAAATAACAAACGCACACGGGCATGTGGACGCACACGACCCGACCATGCGATCTGCTCCTCTAGTTTAAAATATGACGGACAAGCTCCCGGCTTCACCAGAACGATCCAAGTAAGTACTTTTTATGCATTCCACTTTCTTTTGATAATTTCCTCATATGTTTGGGATGAAGCATATTTTAGGTTTGGGTGGTTGTCGAGAATGCGTAAATAAGTATTGTTGCATTTTGCATTGCATTTTGGATTGCATGTAGAGCATGTAAAAATTTGCATAAAAATTTTCAAAAAACAATTTGATTTTATTTTATTTTTTTATTTTTGCATGTTTATTGTTTTAGCACGTTTAATTGCTTTTGAGTGATTTTAGATTAAGATTTTGAAAAAAAAAATACAAAGCTTCTGTATGATTTTAACTATGAGCATTTGATTTTATGAGATGACATATTTTTGTGAATAATGCGATGAATGGTTGAGGAGATGTCTTTTACTTGTTTGGCATTAGTTAAGAAAATTAGATATTTGAGCATGATACGAAAAATAAGTCTGGGAGCTTTTGTGCCTATAATTGCTTTTATCTTATGCAGTCTTATTTTTTCTTGAGTGTGTCATTCATGATTGATAGAACTTTAGAACTTGCTCTGGTATCTTCATTGAAACCATGTGTGTGTGCAATTTTTGAAAATGATTTAAGGCCATCTTTGTTTAGCCTACTCAGCCTAAAAAGTCTACATATGAACTCATGATTCCCTAATTAGCCACTTTGAGCCTTAACTTTTTATTGTTAGCCATATTTTGATCTTTAAGACTGAAAAATGAGTTTATCCCTAAAATTACTTGAGCTTATAGAAAACGAATAATTTGGGGGAGATGTAGTGAAATTGTGAAAAAAGAGAGAAAGTTGGCAAAAGAAAGAGGGATGAGTAGTGTCTAGGTAAATAAAGGATTTATGAAGCTCGAAAAAGAAAGAAAACCTCTGAAAAGAAAAAAGAAAAAAAAGAGGCAAAAGGCCCAAGAATGAAAAAGGAGAAAATGGGTGGAGTTGAGTTGAAAAAGAAAATATCTTGAAAAAATGAGTTTTATGATAAAAATTGGGTTGGTGAGTTGCAAGTCTGTGTACTTAAATATTTGCTCAAGTCAAGTCACTTAATCCAAATTTTTCCTACCCTTACCAAAGGACCTACCTTACAACCAAATGAAAGTCCTTTTTGATTCTTAAATTGTGCACACTAAAGTGGTATAGATGTTAGACGATTTGCAAGTCTATGGTAGCTCTACATTCACTGAATTGATTTTGAGCGTAAACACTTTCCATACACTTTGAGAGTTGAGTAATACACTACTTACTTGTGAGTCGCGGTGCCAAGTACCAGAGAGAGTGTTGATTATGCCAAACTTGTGATTGATGACTTCTTAATAATGAATTGCATGGTTTACTTAGATATGGAGTCAAATGAGATTAAATGTTTATAGTGTTCTTATGTGTTAGTCCAAGTGGCTACGATAATCTAGAGGGAGGGTGAATAGATTATGCCGATTTTCCGATTTTTTCCCTGTTTTTCGAATGTAAGAATGATAACAAAAATGAAAGTGCAGGAATGTAAACAACACACTTTGATTTATAGAAGTTCAACCCACCTAGGGACTAATCTTCTACCATCCCGATATGTCCGGAATGGATTTCGAAAATGGAAAAAAAATTATTAATAGATATCAAACTATTACAACCTTTAATTTGAAGAGCACCTCACTCTTCTTATAACACCACCTATGAAGATTACTACAATCTTCTTACACCAATGAAGAGTACCACACTCTTCAACACCTAAAATCACCCAAGTGTACTCTTACCACAAGAACCACCGGCGAATCTATGTGCTAACTTGGGGGTACAACTGCACCCCCAAACTAAAAACATACATCAATATTCTTTAGTAAAAAAAAATTAATAATACATTTGTACCCCTATTTTTACAAAAAAAATTAGAAAGCCCAAATAAAAAAATACAAATCCCTACAATAAAATTTTAAAAATTAAAAGATTAACTTAACAACTTAAATAAATAAATCATGGCAAACGTCAAAATCTACAAAACTAAAAAGATAAAAAAAATCTAATAATATCAATAATGCTACCAAAAATGTGTTTTGTTGTCTCTTGTTTTCTTAATTATTACTCTAATGATTTCTTTTATATATGTGGTTGCTCCTAAAATACTCCTTTCCCATGAACTAGCTTTTCGACCGAACTCCTTCACGAAACCTGCACAAAGGGGGGCCGGAGGGGTGCTCCGGCGTACCCTCTCCGATGCTTAAGTCAGAAATTTGGAAGAGAAGTAAGAGGCGAAAATATAATAAAAGAGATAAAAGTGTCATTAGGTCAAGAATGAACCTGGACTTGGGTTTTTATAGCTTAGCCCGGATTAGGGTTTCCATAAAATCCGGGATTCAGTTATGATTTGGTAACAGAATCATGATTAAGATAGGATCGGACCTTCAAAAACCCTGATTTGTCTTCCAAGAACCTCGGGTCAGAACTGACCTACTACACCTCGGGTCATCGCCTCAACTACTTTCATCACCGGACACAAATGTATCAATCTCTTCTTCTTAAGGAATAGCAAGAAGTTAATTTAATAAGAAATACTACAACTCGTTCAATCAAGCACTTCAACAAAATTTCAACAACCAACATTAACAGTCGGCCTAATGTACGAGGCTAAACAGATTGTCCAATGCACATGTCTTAATCGAGTGGCCCAACACTTAAGGCTTAACCGAGTAGCCTCGGAGACTTAGGGCTTACCGTGATCGGCCTAATATGCAGGGCTTTAACAGGTCGACCCAACGCGAGAGCTTAATAGATCGGCCCAATATGCGGGTTTACCATTAATCCAAGAGATCAGCTCAATACTCAGGGCCCAATAAATTGGCCCAGTGGGTGAAGCCCAACAAACTTTCGGCCGACTATATTTAAACCTTATCAATATATGTATTAATTTTTCATGTACGGTTACATGATCAACTTTTATAAAATTTCAAACAACGTTTTGTTCTATGAATTTAAATATTAAACAATATTATATGCATATTTTTTTTAAAAATCTATCGTACCTCCATTTCAAAAATCTTGGATCCGCCACTGACAAAAACACTAACAAGGATATCTTGTTTTAGATGATTGAAAACAATTCAAGATTACAACTCAAATGAAGTATACAACTTTGAAGTGCAAGTGTAATCAAGAATCAATGCGATGCCCCGATTTTTTCAACATATTCTACGATGATATATAGGGACAAAATCTTGGCTAAGTGTCACACTATCTATTATAGATGAGATATGACACTCAATTATTTATTTTTTCCAACGACGATTACTCTTTCCCTATTTCGAGCATACCGGTCATATTCCTCCTCAAGTAATAATTCGTGATAGACTATAGATGACTTTAAGTATTATTGGACCCCTTAAAATTTTAGGAGTACATTACAATCCTTATACAAATATTCCACCTTATTCTAAAATTCATTCCCAACCAACTTCCAATTTTTTTGTTTTTTTGAAGATACACATTTGTTATTTCACATCCTTAATTTTAAATTTCTAAATATTTAATTATGAATATTTATACATTTTATTTTCCCTCAATTTTATAAAAGAAAAGAAACCAAATATTTTTTTTTCTCTTTTCCTAATTTTCGACTTTATCACTTAAAATGGGGAAAATAACTCATTTTTTTTATTCTATTACTATTTTTATTATTTTGTATCTCCCAACTAGATTTTATGGGACAAACAAAAATAAAATAAATTTTTTGACAAATTTCCCCATTAAAATCGGCCAAGAGAGGAAAATGGGGAGGCTGTTTCATTTTTTTTTTCAAAACCTACATTTAAAATAACCCTACAAAACCCCACTACACTAAATAAATCTCAAAAATCAAAAAACAAATTCTATCCTCCTACTACTCAAAAAAAATATGTCATAGCAATTGTAGTGGGAGAATCAATTCTTTTTGTTTTTTGTAACTTACAAACATCTCTCACCCATTAGTAGGGACGGATGTAGAAATTTTTTATAAGGGAGGCACAAAATAAGGCAAAAAATTGTGTAAGACGGTCACACCGTGGGACGGAAAAAAATAATGCGTTTATCTGTAAAAAATAATACTTTTCGGGTAAAAAAAATAATATTTTTGGGTAAAAAATAATACTTTTGATTGAACATACTTTTTTAGTTGTTGAGACAATGTATTAGTTTTTACGCTAAAAATATTTTTTCTTAAATTGAAAAGTATTACTTTTTATTTCCGTAGCACAGGGTGACCAGACCTGCTCACAAAATGAATACAATTATAAACTAAATATATCAAAAATAAAATAGGTATAATTATAATATACATAAAAAATATTACACACATACTTTTATTTTATTAACCTATTTATTGGATTTTAAAAATAAATAATAAATAATAAAAAAAATATTGACGGGGGCACGTGCCACCGCAAGGGGGGCTGTGCCACCGTCTATGCCCATTAGTCCTATTACATTAATTAACCCAAAAAGACAAGAAAACAACAAAAAATATCCCTCCCCAACCAAGCATACGGCCATAACATGCATAGGAGGAATCAATCCCTTTTTTTTTAACCTACAACATTTAATACACCTAATAATTCCATTACAATAAATAAACACCAAAAACAAAACTTTCCTCCCACCAACATCAAGCTTTCGGCCATATGCCCCTAAAATAGGAATCCGGTTTTTTTTATATACTAATTCCCTAATTATTCCCCACTAACTCATCTTTTAACTCAAAACAAAAAAATCCTCCTCCATTTTTCCCATAATTTTCGGCCAACATAGATTCTTCAAGGATCAATTTTATCTTTTCATCCTAACACTCATTCAACTCTCCCAACTTCTCCTCACTCTCTAAAAACTTAGACAAAACACAAGAACTCCCTCATTCCCTCCCATAAGGACCGAAAATACCAAGAAGAAATGTGAGAAAATTTTTCTTCTTCCAGCTTTATTTTTCTTCTTAAAACAACAAGTATACACCTTCATCTTCTAACTTGATGAATCCTTCTTGACGAGGTACTCCTAGAAGAATGTTTCTTGAAGAATTAAGAGACTTTGACTTGACTACAAGGTTGAAGAGGAAATTCAAGACTACACACATTTAAGGTGAGAAAATTATGGTTTAGTATTTTGACTATTGACATCATGAAGAATTAATTTTTGATTCAAGGATATGAATTTTTGGAGCTTAGGGCTGACCTACACTATCTCAAGTTGAAGTTAGAAGTTTGAAAGAAAAATCCATTTTTAGAGACTACTTGAAGACATTAAAGTAAGTAGTAGTCATTTAATCATGTTAAATCCCCTTAAAATTTGAGACTTTAATTTTAACACCAAAATATAGTATAAAGAGTTTGAGCAAGAAGTTGATACCAAGAAGAAGACTCCATTTTAGATCAACCCGAAAAACTACTACGAGGTGGGTGAAAAATATTTCTATAAAAATGCATCATTCTTTCTACTAGTGCACAAAAATACATGCTCATATGATAATATTATATTTTATGAATTTTAGCAAGTATTTATGAGATTTATATTTTAATAAACTTTAGAGAAAATAAAAAGACGAGTATGATATTTTACTTGCATAAAATGTTGATAAAATTGCTCATCATTATGTTTTATTATTTATGATGCTATAAATATTCAAATATATTTTAGAAATATTTAAAATAAGTTTTTATATATTATTGCAATTTTGGACTTGTAACTTGTGCAAGAAAAATCGAAGCTTGGGTTATTTTTACAATTATTGTGAAATATGGGGCCAAAAGTGTAAATATAAAAAACTATGAAGGCCACCTCTAAAAATTCGAAATATTAGACCCAAGACTCTGTAAATTTTATATATGAAGTGACTAGAAATATTGGGACCCCTTCTGGGCAAGAAAATACAATAAAGAATAAGTTTGATATCAAAATATAAAATTGTAAAACTTAAAGGACCAAAATTGTAACTTTCAAAACATGGGCAGTCAAGGTATATCGAAATCTTGCAGATTTATTTAATACGGTATTTTGAACCTTTAGTTCAAATTTCATAGCCATCCGACTTGAAACGAACCTTTAATGGCCAAAAATGCTTTTGGGTCAAAATTATAATTTTTGAAAATGAGGTACCTAACTTTTGAATTTTTCAAACCTATTTTAACCACATCTTATTACTGTCCTAAGAAGTATTTGAAAATTTGAATCACCTCAAAATCCTTCCCGGTTTAAGAATTACTAAATTTTAAAATATCAAGTCAAAAATCAAAATTTTTGAAAACTAGAGGACGAATCTGCAAATTTTATAAAACCTGTCCCGAGTCTCTGGAAAGTTTAAACCTCTGGTAATTTAGAAAATTTTGAAACTAACCTTACCCTTTTTTGAGTCCGGAATTGAAACTTATCGGAATTTAGAACCCGGTACGAAATACTCTCCTTAGTAAAAAAAAATGATTTTTGTTTTAAAATTTGCTAAGGGCCTTGAAATTGATATTTTCTAACTTGGTTACCTTACAAAAATTTTAAGATATGTTTTTCGTACTTAACAAAAAAAAATATATCGAGCTCGAACATAATGCACCGAACCAAATATTAAAACCGGCTAGAATATCCGTCCAATAACTGTTAGTCCAAGTGGCTACGATAATCTAGAGGGGGGGTGAATAGATTATGCCGATATTTTGCAAATCACCCTCTTTTTCGAATCAACAAGTAAATGACAAGAATGTAAATGAGGAAATTAAACAACACTCGTTGATTTAAAGAGGTTCAACCCACCTAAGGCCTAATCCTCTACCACCCCAGTATATCCGGGATGGATTTCAAAAAGAAAAAAAGATTTTATTAATTTACCAAAAATTAATACAACACCTTGAGGATTACCACAACCCTCTTTCACCACCTTGAGGATTACCACAACTCTCTTACAACACCTTTGAAGATTACCACAACCTTCAAACACCTATCACCTAGATCACCCAAGTGTATTCTTACCACAAGAATACTCACAAGGATGTCTTGTGTTGAATGATGACCAAAATCAAGATTACAACTCAATAATGATTGATACAATATGAGTACAAGTGTAATCAAGAATAGAAAGCCTAGACCTCAAATTTGTGCAAGTGAAAGTGCTTAGGCTAATACAACAAGATATATGAAAGTGTTTGCTCAATCGCTTTTTGCTTGTATAGAGTGTTGTATCTTGTTGCTTGAATGGAGCCTCTATTTATAGGAGAGGACTTGGCTTTCATTTCCAGACATTGGCTCCTCCTTGGGGAGTGATTTGCTGCAAAAGAAACCATTTAAAAAGATCAATATAGCTGTTAGAAATCAATCCCACAAAATAGGGAAAAGTCAGAAAAACGCAACGGATAGTTTGCTGATAAACATGGGGTTCGACCGGTCGCGCAGAGATAAGATTGAAATTGAATTCTGCGAATTTTTACACAAGGGGACCGATCGGAGGGGGGTGCGACCGGTCGCCCTTAGCTGTGACCGGTTGCCCTTGAAGAATTTACAAAACAGAGAAGTCCGGAACAAAATCCAACTCCCAGTGCACAGTCGCCCTCCTGGTCGACCGTCACGATCGACCACCACCTGGTCGACCGGCCGCCTGCCCTATTTTTCTTACGCCCCATTTTCTGTTTCTCACCAACTCGGGTATGGGTTGCCCTATGGGAAGCGACTGGTCGAGCCTGAAACAAATGTGTTGTCCAATTTTTTTATTGAAAATAAACTCCAAGAAATACTCCGAAAAATAGTAAAAACATTTTAAGTTGATCGGAAGTATTTAGACAACATTTAGGGACATTGTTTTGGTTTAAAAACTCATTTGAACAAAAACGAACATAATCATCAAAATCATGATAAAAACATTTATCTAACAATAACTAGACCGCGAGTTTTATTTTTGAAATAAATACCGGATATCGTGTGACCAAGATCACTCCAAATTTGCTAACTGATTTTATCAAATTTTTGAACGAGCAAGATAGTACTTGGTAGAGAAATCTTGGAGTGAAGTATTAAGTGAAACGTAAAGTGGAAGTGAAATGTGAAGTGAAGTGAAATTTGAAGTGAAATGTGAAGTGAAGTGAAATTTAACGTGAAATGTGAAGTGAAATGTGAAGAGAAATGATAGGTGGAAGTGCAAGTGAGAATGAAAGCGAAAAGTAAAGAGAAAATTTAAAGTGGGATATCGGCTACGGCCCTATCCAAGTGAAGTGGGATATTGGCTACAACCTTATCCAAATTAAGTGGGACACCGGCTACGGCCCTATCCAAGTGAAGTGGGATATTGGCTACGACCTTATCCAAATTAAGTGGATAACGGCTACGGACTATCCAAGTGGGATATTGGCTACGACCCTATCCAAATTAAGTGAAATGAGATATTGGCTACGGCCTTATCCAAGTGGGGTATCGGCTACGGCCCTATCCAAGTGAAGTGGGGTATCATATTGGCTACGGCCTTATCCAAGTGGGATATCGGCTACGATCCTATCCAAATGAAGTGGGATATTGGCTACGGCCTTATCCAATTGAAAGTGGAAGTAAATTTAATAAGCCAAAGTCTGAAACAGAATGCAATTTAAGCCAATAAATAGCTAAGGGCGACCGGTCACAGGCATGGGCGACCGGTCGAGCTAGTGGGCGATCGGTCGGCCGCCAGCAAAATGACCACGTTCTTGTTCTATTTTGAAAGTTTGAAATTTGATCCAAAAATCCGATTTTTCGCCCATTAGTTTTAAAAACGTGCAAAATGCAAATGTAGACCGTATTCAATATACATTATGTCATAATCAAGTTCAAAATGAGGTAAAATACTCGGCGGTGAGCGATTAAAAAATACGCGAGTTATCCTTGAGACGGAATTAAACACATCTCAAGTTTTTGTTAAAACATGCAATCTCTTAAAAAATATCGAATCTTAATATGTTTAGTTCGATTATGACGAACCATATTTTGAAAAATAAAATTTACACCGGACTTGTTATCCCGAAAAATAATAATGTTTTAAAACTTTGGATGAACAAGTCATAAGAAGAAGTGCCTTACAAGTATTTGAAAATTTCTTTTAACGGCACTTTAAAGAGATTCGTTGGGATTGTTTTAAGTCGAGCATATAGACATAAGGCATATAAAATGTCGAGTCTAAGGAGTAATAAACGAATAAATATACCTCGAATTCGTTTGTCAATCAACATGCCTACCTCAACCTTTGTCAATTTTCACATTTGTGGCCATATAGGTTGACATGGTTCTTTCTTCTTCAATGCCTCACTTCTTCTTTTGAGTGTGGAATATAATCACCTTCTTGGAATTGTTGAACTTGAATTCCAATGATCAAATTTGAGCTTCCCTTATCATAATCATCTTAGGTTCACCTTGTATTGACTTGGAAAAATATCTTGCACAAATATTCATTAGTAGCACCAAAAATATTATCAACATAAATTTGCCCTTTTTCAAAACAAGAAGTGTAGTATCAACTTTACCTTTTGTAAAATTATTTTGCAAAAATAGCTAAGTCTATCAAACCATATACGGGGTACTTGTATCAACCGTACAAGGCCTTTTTATAAAAATCATTTGGCCTAAAAAATTTAAACTCCGATAGACTTCTATTTGAATAAAACCATTTAGAAAATTGGATTTAACATCCATTTGGTAAAGCTTGAAATTTTCTCAAAACAAGAATGGGCAAGTAAAGTGCAAATAACTTCTAAATGTGCTATGAGTGCAAATATTACATCAAAATCATTACCTTCTTCTTGACAATATCATTGAGCTACTAACCTTGTCTTGTTCATCAAACTTGTTGCGACATATCACAAATTTCTGCAAAATCTTAACAAGATATTTTGCACACGAGCATAGTAATATCGAATAATAGATACACTATTTTAAGCACCACATACTATGCATCATCAAGAGTCTAATAAATCATTCAAGTTCAAATAAGCTTAAGAAAGCTACATAAGGTCTCTTTTGAAATTTGACAATAAGAGAGCACATGGTTGAGACCTCATTTACAAGAATCATATGAACAAGAGGTTTGACATAAGTATCCAAGAATAGTGGCATTTGTATGTGCAATAAAATACATAACTTAGTAGATCAATTGTTTTATCGAAACAAAATATAATCCTTTACAAATCTTGGATAAAACAAGTTATGTCAAATAATGCATTTTCAAAAAAAAAAAAAAAACATCCTCTTAATGGCACATAGGCATATGGCACAACATGTATAGAGTCTATGATATGAATAACAATAATGAGCGTATCTCGATAGTTCATATTTCTCTTGATATATTACGAGTAGATAGCCATTGAAAGAGATATGTAAATTCTACACAATTCTTTAAACCAAATTTGGCACAAACATAATAATACATGTGTAGGCTAAGCAACGAGAGATATCACAACAATGCTAATGCTATAAAAATCCATAAGAGATAAAAACATATAAGTCTAAGTAAGTCCACAACATGTAAGGTCTCATTTTTCAAAGTATTTTAAAAACACATAAATATATATAGAAGACCTTATAAATTTTAAAACTCATTTTGCAATTTAAACACAAATAAAAACATGCAAAAATAAAATGCATATTTAAATAGGGAGATACGGTTTACCAATTTCGCCATTTCCATGGGTTGTGTCGTTCCCATTGTTGATGATATCTTCCCGTTTGAAAATCTTCATGTTGATGGTGGTTTCTCCAATTGCTCCATTTCCAAGCATTGTGGCCTTCCCATTTTCGAAAGTGTCTTTCTCTTGGAAAATCATCTTGTTGATGATGTCTTTGCCATTTCCAAGGATTGTGTTCTTCCCATTTTTGATTATATCCTCTTCTTGGAAATTGACTTTGTTGAAAATGTTTTCTCCTTCTTTGATCAAATGAGATGTTCATTTGATGTTTCCTTGGCGGTATGAATTTTCTTCGATTATTAGTCCACCGGGTACCTAATATGATATTGTGTTGTGGTACCCTCAAGTGTTTGGATCCTTTGGGATTAGCTTTGAGACTTTTAGGTCTCCAACAATAATTAGAGTTATTTCTAGCCCGACAAGTGTTTACCGTATGACCCTTCTTACCGCAATAAAAGCAAGTAATATTATTAACATGCATAGGAACTCGATTCTTTTTCATATGCTTGACATTATTGGGCTTATGATCAAGTTCACTATTCAAATTATCATAATCATTAACATTCACAATATTGGGCAATTTATTGGTACTCAAGCATAAATCATTTTTCATGCAATTCATATCCTCAACAAGAGTGCTATTTTGTTTTTCAAAGTTTCTAACCTTGTCAAGTGTGGTGGTGTGAGCACATGATAGTGATTCATAGGAAGTAAATAAACTATCCTTTTCATTTTTCAAAACATTGAATTCCATTTTCAAATTTTTGTACTTAACAATTAAATTTTGGAATTCTTTTTGAAGATCATTAAAATCATTTTGCAAATCACTATAATCATTTTGAATAACAATATCATAGGAAGTAGAGGGTTTAAGACATACCTCTTTTTCTTCTTTGATGCCCATAAAATATTTTTCGACTACTTCATAGTTGGAAGTTGTAAAAGGCTTGTTCCTTAGATTTGAACTTGTATCCCTTTGAGAAGTAGATGCTTTTGTTTGACTCCTTTCATTTGAAAATACTCCATAGATGGCTTCTAATTTTTGCCATACTTCATGTGCCGATCGAATTTCTACAATATGTTCATATTCCAAGTTAGTAAGTGAACAATACAAAAAGTTGAGAGCTTTACCATTTAAGGAGATGGTTTTCTTTTCTTCATCATTGAGCTCCTTGAGAGCTTTGGAGGTGTATGGTGTGTCTTTTATTGGAATGGATTCTCCATTGATGACGATGTTCCAAATATCGAACCCGCAACCTTGTAAATAACATTCCATTCTTTCTTTCCAAAATGTATTGCCAAAAAGAAATTCTTTTTTTTTTTGAATCAAATAGTGGTGGCTTGGTGGTGGAGGTACCAGTAAGATGGGCTTTATTTGTAGCCGACGATCGTTCATCTTCACTCGCGATGTGAAACGAGCTTGCCAAAGAGTTTGGCTTTGATACCACTTGTAAGTCCAAACGGCTACGATAATCTAGAGGGGGGTGAATAGATTGTCTCCATCTTTTCGATTTCGCCCTCTTTTTCGAACAAAACAAGCCAAGACAATAATAAAGGTGCGGGAAGTAAACAACACGTGTCAATTTATAGAGGTTCAACCCACCTAGGGCCTAATCCTCTACCACCCCAGTATATCCGGGATGGATTTCAAAAAGGAATTTTTTTTTATTAATTACCAAAATTAATACAACACCAACTTAGAACAACACCTTGAAGAGCACCACACTCTTCTTCAACACCACCTTTGAGATTACCACAATCTCTCTTGAAGATTACCACAATCTTCAACGGCACCTTGTGAAGATTACCACAATCTTCAACCATGAAGAATACCAAATTCTTCAACACCTCAACAAGAAGATTACCACAATCTTCTCACACCTAACACCTAGATCACCCAAGTGTGTTCTTACCACAAGAACACTCACAAGGATATCTTGTGTTGAATGATAACCCAAAAATTCAAGATTACAACTCGATAATGAATTATACAATTGAGTGCAAGTGTAATCAAGAATAGCCTAGACCTCAAGAATGTGAAAGTGATAAGCTAGGAAAATTACAACAAGAATAATGACAATATAAGACCAAGTGTTTGCTTGAGTATATCTTGTTGTGTTGTGTTATTCTACAAGATATCCTTGTGAGTGTTCTTGTGGTAAGAACACACTTGGGTGATCTAGGTGTTAGGTGTGAGAAGATTGTGGTAATCTTCTTGTTGAGGTGTTGAAGAATTTGGTATTCTTCAAGGTTGAAGATTGTGGTAATCTTCACAAGGTGCCGTTGAAGAATGTGGTAATCTTCAAGAGAGATTGTGGTAATCTCAAAGGTGGTGTTGAAGAAGAGTGTGGTGCTCTTCAAGATGTTGTTGTAAGTTGGTGTTGTATTAATTTTGATAATAAATAAAATCTTTTTTCTTTTTGAAATCCATCCCGGATATACTGGAGTGGTAGAGGATTAGGCCCTAGGTGGGTTGGACCTCTATAAATTGACGCGTGTTGTTTACTTCCCGCACCTTTATTATTGTCTTGGCTTGTTTTGTTCGAAAAAGAGGGTGAAATCGAAAAGATGGAGATAATCTATTCACCCCCCTCTAGATTATCGTAGCCGATTGGACTTACAGAATATGCCACGTGGGAAATAGAAGAAGAGATGCTAAGACAATACCCAGAACTATTTTAGGAGGAATTTGGGGACCAAATTCTTTTAAGGAGGGGAGAATGTGAGGCCCCAATTTTTTAAACATATTCTACGATGATATATAGGGATAAAATCTTGGCTAAGTGTCACAATATCTATTATAGATGAGATATGATACTCAATTATTTATTTCTTCCAACGACGATTACTCTTTCCCTATTTCAAGCATACCGGTCATATTCCTCCTCAAGTAATAATTCATGATCGACTATAGATGATTTTAAGTATTATTGGACACCTTAAAATTTTAGGAGTACATTACAATCCATGTACAAATATTCCACCTTATTCTAAAATTCATTCCCAACCAACTTCCAATTTGTTTTTTGTTTTTTGTTTTGAAGATACACATTTGTTATTTCACATTCTTAATTTTAAAATTTCTAAATATTTAATTATGGATATTTATACATTTTATTTTCCCTCAATTTTATAAAAGAAAAGAAACCAAATATTTTTTTCTCTTTTCCTAATTTTCGACTTTATCACTTAAAATGCGGAAAATAACTCATTTTTTTCTTCTATTACTATTTTAATTATTTTGTATCTCCCAACAAGATTTTATGGGACAAAAAAAATAATTGTTTTTTGACAAATTCCCCCCTAAAAATCGTCTAAGAGAGGAAAAAGGGGAGGTTGTTTCATTTCTTTTTAAAGCCTACATTTAAAATTACCCTACAAAACCCACTAAACTAAATAAATCTCAAAAATAAAAAAAACAATCTATCCTCCTACTACTAAAAAAAAATCGGTCATAGCAATTGTAATGGGAGAATCAATTCTTTTTTTTTTGTAACTTACAAACATCTCTCACCCATTAGTCCTATTACATTAAAAAAAAAATCCCTCCCCAACCAAGTATACGGCCATAACATGCATAGGGGGGGAATCAATCCCATTTTTTTTTTGTAACCTACAATATTTAATACACCTAATAATTCCACTACAATAAATAAACATCAAAAACAAAACTTTCCTCCCACCAACATCAAGCTTTCGGCCATATGCCCCTAAAATATGACTCTAGTTTATTTTTTTAATATCCTAATCCCCTAATTATTCCCCACTAACTCATCTTTTAACTCAAAACAAAAAAACCCTCCTCCATTTTTCCCATAATTTTCGGCCAACATAGATTTTTCAAGGATCAATTTTATCTTTTCATCCTAACACTCATTCAACACTCCCAACTTCTCCTCACTCTCTAAAAACTTAGACAAAACACAAGAACTCCCTCATTGCCTCCCATAAGGACCGAAAAAATCAAGAAGAAAGGTGGAAAAATTTTCTTCTTCGAGCTTCATTTTTCTTCTTAAAACAACAAGGATACACCTTCATCTTCTAACTTGATGAATCCTTCTTGATGAGGTACTTTTGCCTAGAAGAATATTTATTGAAGAATTAAGAGACTTAGACTTGACTACAAGCTTGAAGAGGAAATTCAAGACTACACATTTAAGGTGAAAAAATTGTGGTTTAGTATTTTGACTATTGACATCATGAAGAATTAATTTTTTATTCAAGGATATGAATTTTTGGAGCTTAGGGCCTGACCTACACTATCCTAAGTTGAAGTGAGAAGCTTGAAGGAAAATTTTCATTTTTAGAGACTACTTGAAGACATTAAGGTAAGTAGTAGCCATTTAATCATATTAAATCCCCTTAAAATTTGAGAATTTAATTTTAACACCAAAATATAGTATAAAAAGTTTGATTTAAGAAGTTGATACCAAGAAGAAGACTCCATTTTAGATCAACCCAAAAAACTACTACGAGGTGGGTGAAAAATATTTCTACAAAAATGCATCATTCTTTCTACTAGTGCACAAAAATGCATACCCATATGATAATATTATATTTTATGAATTTTAGCAAGTATTTATGAGATTTATATTTTAAAGAAATTTAGAGAAAATAAAAAGATGAGTTTGCTATTTTACTTGCATAAAATATTGATAAAATTGCTCGTCATTATGCTTTATTATTTATGATGCTATAAATGTTCAAATATATTTTAGAAATATTTAAAATAAGTTTTTATATATTATTGCAATTCTGGACTTGTAACTTGTGCAAGAAAAATCAAAGCTTGGGTTATTTTTATAATTATTGTGAAATATGAGGCTAAAAGTGTAAATATGAAAAACTGTGAAGGCCACCTCTGAAAATTAGAAATATTAGACCCAAGACTCTGTAAAGTTCATATATGAAGTGACTTGAAAGATTAGGACCCCTTCTGGGCAAGAAAGTACAATAAAGAATAAGTTTGATATAAAAATGTAAAATTGTAAAACTTAAAGGACCAAAACTGTAACTTTCGAAACTTGGGCAGTCAAGGTATCTCGAAATCTTGCAGTCAATGGCAAAAAATGCTTTTGGGCCAAAATTATAATTTTTGAAAATGAGGTACCTAACTTTCGAATTTTTCAAACCTGTTTTAACCACAACTTATTATTGTCCTAAGAAGTATTTGAAAATTTGAATCACCTCAAAATCCTTCCCGGTTTAAGAATTACTAAATTTTAAAATATCAAGTTAAAAATCAAAATTTTTAAAAACTAGAGGACGAATCTGCAAATTTTATAAAATCTATCCCGAGCCTCTGGAAAGTTTAACCCTCTGGGAATTTAGAAAATTTTGTAACTGACCTTACCCTTTTTCGAGTCTGGAATTAAAACTTATCAAAATTTAGAACCCGATACAAAAATACTCTCCCTAGTAAAAAAAGATGATTTTTATTTTAAAATTTGCTAAGGGCCTTGAAATTGATATTTTCTAACTCGATTACCTTACAAAAATTTTAAGATATGTTTTTCGTACTTAACAAAAAATATATATCGAGCTCGAACATAATGCACCGAACCAAATATTAAAACCGACTAGAATATTCGTCCAATAACTAGACCGCGAGTTTTTTTTATATAAATACCGGATATCGTGTGACCAAGATCACTCCGGACTTGCTAACTAATTTTATCAAATTTTTGAACGAGCAAGATAGTACTTGGAAGAGAAATCTTGAAGTGAAGAATTAAGTGAAACGTAAAGTAGAAGTGAAATGTGAAGTGAAGTGAAATTTGAAGTGAAATGTGAAGTGAAGTGAAATTTAACGTGAAATGTGAAGAGAAATGATAAGTGGAAGTGAAAATGAAAATGAAAGCGAAAAGTAAAGTGAAAATTTAAAGTGTGATATCGGCTATGGCCCTATCCAAGTGAAGTGAGATATTGGTTACGGCCTTATCCAAATTAAGTGGGACACCGGCTACGGCCCTATCCAAGTGAAGTGGGATATGGGCTACGACCTTATCCAAATTAAGTGGAATAACGGCTACGGCGCTATCCAAGTGAAGTGGGATATTGGCTATGGCCTTATCCAAGTGGGATATCGGCTACGGCCCTATCCAAGTGAAGTGTGATATTAGCTACGACCTTATCCAAGTGGGATATTGGCTACGGCCTTATCCAAGTGGGATATCGGCTACGGCCCTATCCAAGTAAAGTGGAATATTGGCTACGGCCTTATCCAATTGAAAGTGGAAGTAAATTTAATAAGACAATAATAATGCTTGACTGATTCTGACCAATCTAACATAATGGTTAATGAAAACCTTTATACAAACAATGAGACAAATTCATATGCACTTCTTGCATTGATTTCCATGAAACCATTTTTCGTGCATAAAAACCAGCCACACTCGCACACCGACACCTACCCACTAAGGATTTTTGTTCTCACCCCACCTTTTTTATCAACCAGAAGATGAAGGACTGTATCAGGACGCTGGTGACGACGGATCCCAAGACGTAGCCAAGTTCTGTATTGTATTATGGATTTTATTAAGACGATGGATTTTATTTGTGATGATTTAGACCTTGGACTTATTTGTTGTAATAACAGGGCGTAGGACCCTGAGAATCAATTATTGTGTTGTATTTTATTTCTTTGGATTCCGCTGCAACCATACTCTGACTTAGTTATTCTCGTATTTATGCGTTATATTGATGTATGTTGTAGGATAGTTAAGTCGGATTGGTAAATCGGTATAAGTTTGGTAAATTGTATCACGTCTTCCATTTTGGGGCATGACAATAAAGCCTAGTACTCAAGATGTGCAAGTGAAAGACTTAGGCTAAAAATAATAAGAATGTGAAAGGGAAGAACAAGAAGTTTGCTTTAATTTTATTGCTTGTGTTGTTGTGTCTTGTTGCTTCAATCCTTCATCTATTTATAGGAGAGGTTTTGAATTTGATTTTCAGACATAAGCTCCTCCTTGGAGATTGAAATCTGTAAAAAATTGCAAATCAATTGGAGATTTTAGCTGTTAGAAATCAATCTCTTAAAATCATGAAAAGTTGTATGTTGTGCAACATATAGTTTGCTGATAAAACCTTAGGTCGACCGGTCGACCTCTAACCAATGTTGTAAAAAGTGCTAGGCGCTCGCTAGGCAGTAGACTAGGGCCTAGGCGGGACCTAGGCGGGACTAAGCGGGACTAATCGGAAAAACCCATAGGCGGACAAGGAGGGCCTAGCACCTAGGCGGGGATTAGGCGGGGATTTTTACAACAGAGCCTCTAACATGAAATTTCGAATTGTTCTTGAAAAATGGCTAGGTGGACTAGTCCAAGGGGGCTTCGACCGGTCGACCATGGGTTCGACCAGTCGACCCCTTGTTGGACCGGTTGGCACCCCTAATTTTGAGAGACAGAGAGTTGAGTTCAATTTTTGTTCAACACAGGTACTAGTCGACGTCCAGGTCGAGCGGTCGACCTCCAGTAAAAACTTTTTCGTATCTTTTATGTTTCAGAAATCAAACTTTTAGGCATGAGTTGCCCTCTATGGCGACCGGTTGGCCTCGAGACAGAAGTGTTGTCCAATTTTTGTCAAAAATAAACTTCAAGAAATACCCCAAACAAATTCATAAAAATAATTTAAATCGATTAAGAGTATTTGGACAACATTTAGGATCATTGTTTTGGTGAAAAAATTAGTTAAATAAAATCATCAAAATTACGATAAAAATATTTATCTAACACTTTGTACCCCTTGAGATTTTTATTTTTCTTAATTTGCTCGAGGACGACCAATGGTTTAAGTTTGGGGGATTTTGATATGTGTAAAATATACATGCATTTAAGGGCTTATTTTGATATATTATTGATGCATTTACATGTATATTAAGTGTATTTTAATTGTTTTCCTTAGAAGAGCATGATGCTACATATTCTTGTAACTTTTTACAGGAAACGGAGCTTAAATGAAAAGATATCAGTTTGAAGGCCCAGACAAGATAGACGAGTGCAAAGAGAAGATCGAAAAGATGAAGAAAACCAACCATATGGTCAACTCGTGCAGGGTGACACGGTCGTGTGATGTGCCCGTGCGATGTAACATAACCGTGTGAAGTGTTCGAGAGAAAACAGAGACAGAAACCAGTCACAGGGTCTACCCGTGTTGATCCACACGGTCGTGTGGAGTGGCCGTGTGAAGCCACACGGCCCGTGCGATCTGTCTGTGTCTGTTTTTGAGTCCTTTTCCCATTAGAACTCTACAAGTGATCTCTCTAAGCACCTATATAATGGGACCAAGGCCCTGCACGAAAATACAAGTCATTACATCAAAAATACACTACAATACACAAGATTACACAGATCAAAGGTCTTTTGAGATAGGAGGGCTAGGTCAAGAAGAACACCACAAGGCCTTTTACATCTACAAAAGCACAAGAGTTTCGAAGGCTTGGAAAGAGGATCCATCCTGACAAGAAGGGATTTTCTTTCTTAGTTTAGATCTCTTGTCTATATTTAAACGATGTCACAATATTGATTTTAAGTTTGTCTATGAATTTGTTATTAATGTTTGACTAATCTTTCGGATCCTAGGGCATAATCAAAACTGTGAATTCATGTTAAATTTTGATTGATTATTTTCTTAATTGATTCATGTGTTTTATGTTATGAATTCGAGTGCTTATTCTCAATTGCTTGTTATCTGATCAATATTTGCATGTCATATTTATTAGTGCAAAATTCGAGAGGGGAGTTCGAACAAAGATGGAAATCGAATTCAGACATAAATGGGTGTACCGAGTCGAGAGACCTAAAACTATTTGTGGGGAGTCATTCAATTCATAGATCTTTTGGGAGTTAATAATAGTTGTAACGTATCGGGAGATCTACAATAATTATTAATCTACTATTTATGCACCCGCCCGGGAGGGGAAATAGACTAATTTAGAAATTGAACCCATAGAAATGCATGAATTGATTTTGTTAAACATTAATTGTATTTAATATTGAAGAAGCATGTTGAGATTATGTGCCTAGGGTTGTTTTCGTATTTGTTGAAAAGACTTGTGGAGTTCGAATTTATTTGTTTCTTTTATTTTTCGATTATTTTTTGAAAGTTGTGATATTCGGTCGCTTCAATAAAATTGGAATGTGATGTTATTATAGCCTAAGTGTTTCTATGTCAATCCCTGAGGAATACGACATTGCTTGCCATTATCCTATAAATTACACTGTATACTTGCAGTAGTAAGATCCAAAAAAATTTGGCGAACAAGTTTTTGGCGCCGTTGCCGGGGATTGAAAGATTCTACTTAGATATAGTAATAAGTAGTTCAATCTTAATTGAAGGTAAAAGTTTGTAAATATTTTTTTGGTTTTTTTTTGTAAATATTTTTAGATTTATTTTTTTGTAAATTGCATTTTTGGTACACTAACTTAGGGCTATTTGTACTTTTGTCCACCAATTCTAGGGTCTGACAAATTAGGACACTAATTTATAATTTTTTGCACATTAAGTTCACTTGTCGTCGAAAATTGAAAATTTCACCGAAAGTTTTTCCCCAATTTCGATTTCCGACAACAAGTGTACTTAATAATGTGCAATAAATTAGTGTTCTAATTTGCCAGACCCTAGAATTGGTGGATGAAAGTGCAACTGACCCTAAGTTAGTGTACCAAAAATGCAATTTAGCCATAATTAAAACTTTGCATATATTACAAATTAAGGTTGAATACTTTTTTACTTAAATAACTCATCTTTCAGGCTTATGCCTGAGGACAGCAGCTCCGGCCCCTCATCGCTGCCACCAAGGTAAACCACGGGATGTGGACGCATTGGTCAGTGTCATGTTAAGGTCTACTGACATCACTACAACATAAGTGAAGGTAACACCCAAAAAAATGTTACATAATAACAATAAAATGTTACTATAGACAATATGTCGCACTTTTTATGTTGATGTACTTGTCCGTGCTACCTATAGTCTACGGTATCACTTTTAAAAGCTTTAGTGACACTTTTTCTAAGTGTTACATCAAATACTCATCTATTATAACACTTTAAAAAAATAATTATAAAATATTACATATGAGTCTAATGTAGCACTTTTTTTGCCAAAATATAACAACTTTTTTTTTGGCAAAATGTAACACTTCTTGTAGCATGTTTAGCACTTTTCCTAATATTTAACAAGTGATGTTTTGCTCCCAAGAAGCACCGAACCCAAGATCTATGATGTTTTCAAATGACAATTTGCCACCGAGCCAAGTTGATTCTTATTGCATCTTTTGTTTTTAATTTTATACACACACACACACACACATATATATATATATATGCTTATATATATTAAAATGTATACTATATACTATATGTACTAAAATTATATTATACACTATAAATATAAATTTACATCATATATTATATATATATTATAAATAATATTTTACATTAGATGTTATATTATATATTAAAGAACATAATAAAAGTAATAAATAAAAAATCAAATAAATTTATCAACAAATTGATTTTCCATTGGTAAAAATAAAATGAAGTATAGAAATTAAAAAAATTACCGACGTAAAAGATCCATAAGTAATTACCGACAACACCAATTTTCGTTGGTAACTTCTTTTTAAGAAAAAGGTTGCCGATGAAATTAGTTTCCATTGATAAAATTAAAAATATTAAATAAGAATTAACCTAGGTATTTTTTTCGTAGATATTACGACGGAATTAATTACATTGGTGATTTTTTTTTAAAAAAAAAAACTAAATTGCATTTTTGGTACACTAACTTAGGGTTACACTTTCATCCACCAATTCTAGGGTATGGCAAGTTAGGACACTAATTTGTAATTTTTTGCATATTGAATACACTTGTTGTCGAAAATTGAAATCGGGGAAAATTTTCCGGTGAAATCTTCAATTTTCGACGAAATTTGTACTCAATGTGCAAAAAATAATAAATTAGTGTCCTAATTTGCCAGACCCTGGAATTAGTGGACGAAAGTGCAACTAGCCCTACGTTAGTGTACCAAAAATACAATTTAGCCCAATATAATATATAGTAATTTATTTAAATAATATCAATAGATAAGATTGTATGCAATATTCGATACAAATAAAACTTGTGAAGAAATAAACAAATATTGAAAGAAAACAAAAACAAGGAATAGAATGATATGTTGATTTATTTCTCAGTCGTTTTCAATTTATAATTTAATGGGTCACAATTGTTAAAGTTGCAAACTGCCTATGAAAGCACCATGTTTTCCAAAATGGTTTGAGTTATCAAAAATCACTTTTCCAAATTGCCTATGGATTTTTTTTACTGTTGATTTTTAAAAATAGTTATGATGTATAAATACAATATTTTGTTGCATATTTAGTTTTTTTTCTGTTCCTCACATAGGATTGTTTCTTATGTTGATTTTTCAATACAGTTATGATGTATAGATAGAATTGTTTTGTTGCATATTTAAGCATATTGATGTGATTTTTGTTTTGGTGTATAGATACAATGTGTTTGTTGCATATTTACACGTTTTGATTTTTGAATATGGTTATGATGTATATATAGAATGTTTTTGTTGCTTACTTAGTTTTGTTTTCTATTACACGCCTAGAAATATTTTTTTGTGTTGATTTTTTCAAAACAGTTATGATGTATAGATAGAATGTTTTTGTTGCATACTTAGTTCTGTTTTCTGTTTCACGTCTAGGAATATTTTTTGTATTGATTTTTAAAAATAGTTATAATGTATTTATATAATGTTTTGGTTGCATACTTTGTTCTGTTTTCTGTTGCACGCCTAGGAATGTTTTTTTGTGTTGATTTTTCAAAACATGTAATTCGTAGCATATTTACATCTAATTCATATATACATAGAAATTTCATGCTGCATATTTATATATAATATGATGCTGAAGAAGGTTTTTAATTTCTATTTTTCTTTATTTTATGGTGATTTACAAATCCGATTTTTTCCCGCAATTTTTGACTTCAAGGGGATGTGATCAAATGGGTTGAGTTATCCAAAAGCATGGACCTGTTAGGTTGGCTTTGCCATGGAGGGATACTGTTAATAACATTGATTGCGGTGTTTTTTGCAATGAGGCATATGGAGACATATGAAGGTGGGGGGTGAGAGGTTGGGGATGTGGTATCCAAAAGGGCTACGAGTCTCAAATTTTAAATCTTTGAATGAAGTATTGCCATTCCATTGTTGTTGATTAGTTTAATGAAGTAATTAAAGGGGAAAAACTTGGAAGAAGTAAGAAGGTTTCTGACTGAGAAGAATATTGTGTAGTTGAGATTTTATGTTTTTTGATTTGAAACCTGAATTTGTTGGACTAAATTCATTTTTTTTTCCGTAAAAGTTGAATGGGTTTGATGTTTTTTATTTTGTTGGTTGGTTTTGGTACTGATGCATACAACTAGTTGATGTTTGGCATTAACCAATTTTATATAATATAATTTTGAAAGGCACTTATTTAGTGTTGAATGGCGTTGGTTTTTCTGTCTACTTATATAATGGTCATTTCGTGGATAAATAGGTAATTGTTGCTGCATAAGTTAAATTAATGATGCATATTTTTTGGTTATGTGATAAGTTAAATTAGTGATGCATAAATAGGTAATTGTTGCTGCATAAATAGGTAATTGTTGATGCATAGGTTAAATTAGTGGGCCATATTTTTGGCTATGTAATATGTTAAATTAGTAATGCATAAATAGGTAATTGTTGATGCATAAGTTAAATTAGTGATGCATATTGCAAACTTTTATACAAATTTAACGTATAAATAGATGCAGAATTTTGCATATATATTGATTGAGAGACGCATGATCGAATAAACAAACACACTTCGATTAAACAAACACACTAATCTAACCAATAAAATTTCGAATATGAAAATAAGCTATATATATATACAACACACTAATCTAACCAATTTTTGATGCATATATACCTACGAACGGACGCATAATTGGTTAAACAGACAAACAAACCAACAAATTTTCGATGATAATAAAAAAAGCTATATATACATCGCATACGCTCTTTTTATGCAAAATACCATATTAAACAATACCCAATATAGTGTTATTGATAAAGCTCCTCACATTTAATTTATAAGCAAACTAATATAGAATTAATGACAACTTTTTTCTAAAAAAAAATAATAATGAAAACTTTACACATTGATTAAGAACGTGAATTGTGAGATAAGGATAGGTATTAAACCGTTTTTTAAGGAAGAAATTATGGTGAAATAGTATCTCCCTATTTTGTAGCATATTACATGCCAATTACCTTAGTTATTAATATAGTTATTGCCGATTTTACCCTTGGTATGCTACTATTCAAGTAATTCTGTTAGGAATTTTACTGTTTAGATTTTGATGAATGCCATGTAAAACTTAGAATAGAAAGTTGGCACCCCAATTCTTGTATTAAAATGCATTGTAACAATTAGAGTCGCTGTTTGAGTTAAGTCACCACGCCATAACATGCAAGAGACAAACAAGACTGGAAGGAAGACCTTGTTGTGAAACAAATTGAATATGGCAAATAAGAGTAGATGGGAACTCTATCAAGAAGAAGCGGTGAGATGCAAACAGTGGAGCATCACAAGTCAACTCAAGAAAAGCCAAGTCTCAAGTTGAAGTGACGGAAGAGTCATCCAATGATTGGAAGGCGACTCTAAGTCACCTGGGGAAAGCAAGGAAATGCGGTCAAGTCGAGATAATCAGAAAAGAACCGTTGCCACGTAAATCAAGAGATTTACTTAAACAAGTAATATCTCCATACCACCTTTCTTGGAGTGCTCATCCCCGAGAAGCGTGCAAAAGGAATGAACCAATGGGAAGCACTACACCGTGTCGAACTCGAAAAGGTGAAAGAACAATTCATACGAGGAAACGGCAATTCCAAGAACGCAAGCCAACGATCGCAAAGTGACTTTCAAAAATAAGCTATCTCTTCAACGGGCAAATTTTTGAAAGTTCACTATAAAAGGCCGAGGAGTTTGTTTGAGATATAAGAGATGACACACACGCGAGATATACAAGCATATTAGAAAATCAAAACATTCTCAATCCTCAAGCCTACATTACGAAGACATCAATCCAACACTCACCGTGAAGGAAAGAGAACTTCAATCAGTTGAAGAGGAAACTTTTGAAAACAAAGGGTCTACATTCCGGGAAGGATTGTAGAAAGGTTCAAGGTTGAGCCAAGTCTTAAGCTTTTGGAGGGCTTCGTGATCAAATCCAAAGAGCTTGAGCAAGTGAGTCTGTAGTAACAAGGCAAATGCCCTGTGAAGAAGAAGCCGAGTCGTCGAGAAGCCACCGAGTGATCAAGGCGTCTCATCGAGTCCCAAAGGATCAAGTCACCGTGTGATCAAGACTTGCATCTGGGATCGTTACCACTTTGTAAACCGATCATTACTTAGTGGATTCCTCCAGAGTTGGAGAAGAGAGGAGTAAAAGAATTACCCCATCTTCGAACCTCTATAAAAATTTCATTGTGTCATTTACATTTCAAAGACTTTAATTCTTGCACTTAAACTCGCTTTATCTCACGATAAATTTGCTATACATTTGATAATTTATAAGTACTAAATCAAGCTCTAAAATCTTGCTTAATCAAACTTAAGGGTGTTAAGTCTTCCGCTGAAAATAAAACCACAAATGAGTTAAATTATAGCCAACAAATTGAGTTACTCCATCAACACAAAGTGAGTCATTGAGAGATTAACTCTCTTGAGTGACTAATTCGATCCATCATCAAGGACACAGGTATGTAGAATCAACTCTTAGATTTAAAAGGACTAAATCAAAAATTTGGTAAGGTTTATTCAACCCCCCTTCTAAACCTTACACTTACACCCCTTGGGACCTACAAGTGGTATCGGAGCGGTTGGTTCATTGAACCCTCCGCACTTTGTTCTTGAACTAGATCTCCAAACTTTTCAAAGTCTGCTTTAGTACTTAAACTTTCAAAACTCTTCTTTGTCATCAAAGTTATTATCATGGAAGCAAATTTGACACGCATCCCTATGTTCACTATTGAAGAATTTGATGATTGGAAAATTCGTATGCGAGCTCATCTATCAAAGATTACATGATGAGATGTGGATAGTGATAGAAGATGGGCCTCTGCAAATCTTAAAGGTGAACACTTCTTTTGCGAAGAGTTGCGGTGAAGAAGAAGAAGATGTTGCTCCCACCGTCATGGTTGAAAAACAAGAACTGAGTGGACAAATGATGACAGAAAAAGATACAACCTGGACAATGTAGCCAAGGACATCCTTTACAAAACCTTGGACAAAGCCATGTTCAACAAAGTCAAATCATGCAAAACGGCTAAAGAAATGGGACAAGTCGACATTGATTTGTGAAGGCTCGGAGCAAATCAAAGAAAACAAATTATCGAAGGCGGTACAAAAATTTGAAACTTCAAAATGATCTCGGAGAGAACCTGGATCAACTAGACGCTCGGTTTACGAAATCACAAATGAGTCATCTACACTCGGGAAGGAATATACACGAAGAAATGTGTATGAAGATCCTAAAAAGTCTTCCACCAATGGGAAATGAAGGTCATGGCACCGAGACACTCCATGGACCTATCAAAGACATCCAATCATGAGTTATTCTCGGACCTCAAAGCCTACGAGTTTGAGCCGAGAAGAAAAGACCAGGAAGAGACAGATGTACCCAAAACAATTTGCTCTAATTGTCAAAGATGGGAAGAGAGCTGAGGTCAAAGAGCATTGACCCCGGAAGAAATAGCCCGATCGTTAAAAGATTTAACAAGTTCTTTAACAAGAACTACAAGAGAGAGAAAGGGTGAATCTTCCGTAAGACACTCAGCTCCCTCCAAATCAAGGGAAGATAGGCCAACCAAGAGAAAAGATCATCAAAAAGTTGAGTATCAAAGGGTGACAACTCAAGAATGGAAAGAGTGATCAAAAGGCTGAATATCTATGTTGGAATCAGACAACCAGGTCACTATGCCATTGATCGCTCATATCCTCGTAGTCAACAAGTACAGGATGAAGAAGAAAGAAAGATCTTGAGAGAAAGAAGACAAGAAAGGAAAAAGGCAATGATGGCTGCAGAGATCTGCTAAAACAACTAAGTCAAGGGAGACAAATGACTCGAAAGCGAAAGGAAGGTGACTACTCAAGTGACTCGAAGAAGAAGAAGCCTAATCTGCTTGATGGCCAAAGAACAAGATCAAGAAGATGAGGTACAATCTAACTCAACAAACTCGGACACACTAGTGATAGTGACTTCGTGACACACTCACTTCATCACCTCTTTTGATCTTTATGATTCATTAAGCAAAATGATGAAAGATTTTGAACACATCAAATCCTCACACACACTATTGAATGAGGAAAACAGCCTACTCAAAAGTCAAAACTCAAAACTCAAAGCTGACTAAGGAGCTGAGAACTCTAAGTCAAATAGTCGTTGAAAATGAAAGTTTAAAGGCTGAAAATGCTAAATTAGTAGCAGAAATTGCTGCTATAGAAAAGAGGGAGAATGACCTCAAGAATGTTATTGCCTCATTTACTAAGGCATCTAAATCATTGGATGATCTTATCATGAGTCAAAGAGAATGTGGAGACAAGACAGGCTTAGGATTTAATTCCTCTGTGCCATGTCAAACCTCAAGAGTAATTTTGGAAAAAGGATCTTCAAGTCATGAAGAGTCTGAAAAATCCAAAACTCTAAATGCTGCACACACATTCACTCCAAAGCACAACACTAAGCAAACTGGCCTTGGTTAGAAAGGAAAAGAAAAACGACCCGATTGAGTGTCTTTGAAAGGGCGGTGAGAAGAGATTCACCAGAGTCCTCAAAGAAATTCCAAACAAAAATACTCAGTAAAGAAGAAGCGAGCTACCAAAAATCCCAAAACCCATAAAAGAAATACATATGATGGGAATGGTAGAAAATATCCAAGCCAAGTGATTGGAATAATGTGAACTATCAAGACATGGAATATAAGCCCAAATGGCAAAGGCCTAGAACTCAAGAAAGGTCATTCCAAAAGTATAAGAGCTTTCATCAAAGACACACATGCACCTAGGCACTACACTCAAAAACACCACAATTACCTGGCCAAGGCAATTGCTAAAACACATATGCGAGCATACGAGACAAAAGAGACAGATGTATGAACCTAGAATCCCCAAGCAATTTGCGAATTAATTATGATTATGGCACTGATAGATGGCAACCCCTTAGAGTCAAAACATTTGGCTATAAGTTGGTTGGATCATCTTACAATTCTAACCCCTCGGGACCCGCAAGTATGGGTACCTAAAACTTAATTTCCTTGATTGCGGGTTCAAGGAACATCCGAGTGCCAATGAACCTGGTACATGGATAGTGGTCATTTCCAAACACATGACAGAAACAAGAGAAATCTGTCAAAATTCAAGGAAGTCAAAGGAGCAAAAGTCATATTTGGAGGAAATGAAGCTCTGGTGAAATAAGAGGCATTGGATCCATCAAGAGGAATGGATTAGAAATCACAGATGTTGCATATGTTGAAGGACTCAACTTCAACTTCTCGAGTATCGATCGGCTCTGTGACAAGGGCTACAATGTTGGATTCAACATGGGTATATGCCAAATCAAAGAAATTGAATCAAATGAAGTGGTCTTTGCAAGGATGTAGACAGAAAAATATGTATGTAGTGGATTGGTCAACCGCAACACCCAAAGACTGCTCTTTAGCAAAAAGAGCACAAAATGAATCAAGTTGGCACAAAAAAGGTGAGTCACCCGAATTTCAAAACAATTAACAAGGTGGCAAGAAGTCATCTTGTAGAAGGACTTCCGGACTCGATACAAGAAGGAGAGTATATGTGATGCATGTCAAAAGGGAAAGCAAATCAAATCGTCATTCAAAGAAAAGACATGCCCATCCTCAACAAGAATATTGCATCTACTTCATATGGATCTATTTGGCCCAAATGGAACCAAACCAAGATAAGCGGAAAGAAATACACCTTGGTGGTAGTAGATGACTACTCAAGATATACATGGACAATATTCATGTGCAAGAAGAAAGAAACTCTACAAAAACTACCACAAATGATGAAGAGGATTCAAAATGAGAAGAGTCAAACCATTATCAAAATAAGATCGGATAGAGAACGAGTTTGTCAATGGAATAATAACTCGATTGTATTGAGAATGGTATTGGTCATGAACTATCGCAGCAAAGGACTCCACAAGAAATGGAGTTGCGAAAAGAAGGAATGCAACCCCTCAAGGAAGCAGCTGAGACCATGTTAGTCAAGCGGGGGTTACCAAAAAGATTTTGGTCAAGCAATCAACACAACTTTGCTACACCCAAAATAGATGTATGATAAATAGACAAATGACAAAGACTCCCTATGAGACACGGATCGGAAGAAAACCAAATGTTGCATATTTCAGGATATTTGGATGTAAATGCTTCATCCACAACAATGGCAAAGACAACCTAAAGGCTTTTGACGCTAAAGTCGATGAAGGTATCTTCTTAGGATACTCACCGAAAGCAAAGCCTACTGAGAATACTCAACAAAAGAACTATGGTTACGGAGGAATCCATTCATGTAGTATTCGATGAGCCAAATGTAAATGGAGAAGACATTGAAGAGTCACCGATAAGTTGAATCATCCAACCATACGAAGAGTCCCTATGTCAAGCCGAAGCCGAATCATCAATTCGTAAGAAGATGAGATAGTTGAATCTCAAAAAACAATTTGGAAAATTTGCGGCTAAGTGATAACGAAAGAGTGACCACACCAACACAAATACAAGTCGATCAATCCAGCTAACTTACTTCAACTCGATGTAAGATGGTGAGAGACCATCCACGAACTTGTCATTGGAGATATAAGAGAAGGTGTCAAAACAAGATTGAAACTCAACAAGAAGCTATGTTCACATGCTTCATCTCGCAAATAGAGCCAAAAGATGTGTCACGGGCATTGGATGACACACATTGGATTCAAGCTATGCAAGAAGAGTTGAATGAGTTTGAAAGAAATAAAGTGTGGGAATTAGTGCAAAGACCCGTGCATCAAAATGTTATTGGCACCAAATGGGTATTCGAAATAAAATGAACGAGGAAGGCTCGTGGTAAGAAACAAAGCAAGACTAGTAGCCAAAGGATATTGCCAAGAAGAAGGGATAGATTTTGATGAAACATTTGCCCTGTAGCAAGATTGGAAGCTATAAGGATGTTTCTTGCCTATGCACTCACAAGAATTTCATTGTATATCGATGGATGTAAAAAGTGCATTCCTAAATGGTTTATTGGAAGAAGAAGTGTATGTTGAACAACCTCCAGGATTTGAGCGAGAAGACTCTTGGAGACAAGGTATACAAACTCAAGAAAGCCTTGTATGGATTGAAACAGGCACCCAGAGCATGGTATGATACCCCGTCACAATTCCTAATCGAAAATGGATTCACAAAAGGAAAAGTAGATAGAACACTTTTCAGAATTCAAGACAAGAAGAGTATCTTTTTGTTCAAATATATGTGGATGACATTATTTTTGGATCCACTAACAAAGAGTTGTGTGAAAAATTTTCAAACCTCATGCAAAGTAAATTTGAAATGAGCATGATGGGAGAGCGACATTCTTCCTGGACTTCAAGTGAAACAAAGGATGGAACCTTCATAAGTCGGACAAAATACACCGTAGATTTAATGAAAAAATTTGGTATGGAGGAGAAGTCTTCTCAAAAATACCAATGAACACATCACCAAAATGGACATGGATGCGGATGGCAAGCCTAGATCAAACAAGATATAGAGCACTTATTGGATCATTGCTCTATCTCACAAAATAGCAGCTGAGCCGGACATCACCTTTGTCGTAGGTGTATGTGCAAGATTTCAATCTGCTCCAAAAGAGAGCCACATGACAAAGAAATAAGAGAATATTGAGATACTTGAAAGGAAGCCAAGAAGTAGGCCTATGGTATCCAAAGGAAGGTGGATTCAAGCTAATTGGCTACTCAGATTCTGACTATCTTTGGATGCACGAGTGGACAGAAGAGCACTTCAGGCACATGTCAAATGCTAGGAAATGCAGACTAATTTCATGGTTTAGCAAGAAGCAAAACTCAATAGCCACCTCTACAAATGAGGCGAGAATACATAGTTACGGGCAAATGTTGTGCCCAAGTCCTATGGATGAGACAACAAATGAGAGACTATGAAGTTGAAGAAAAAGAAATTCCAATCATGTGTGATAACACAAGTGCAATTGCAATCACTCAAAATCTCGTATTGCACTCAAGAACAAAACATATTGATGTCGATATCACTTCATAAGAGATCATGTTGAAAAGAAGGACATTATCTTGGAATATATCTCAACCGATAAACAACTAGTTGACATCTTCACAAAACCATTATGTGAGTCAAGATTTGAAGAACTCAAACATGAGTTGGGGTTAATTGAGCTGGTGACACTCGGATGAATCAAAGAAGAGAAATGGAAATGAAAAAGGAGTGAAAAAGAGTTAAAAACAGAAATTAGCTCAAGAATCACCAGACGGAAAGACAAATGACTACACCGAAGTCGGTGATAAATGAGTCGCTAAGAGAATCTGTGAGAAGTAGAGTTAAATCGGCTAAGAGATAAGTTTGAATAACTTATGAGCAAAGTGACAAAAACGCAATCGTTTTGACTAAGCGGGAATGTTTTAAGGAATACGTCGGCATAATGATGATGTGTACTGGACATAAAGCTGCACACCAAGCTTATGATTGGATATAAATGCTACCGCATTAAATACGAGACATGAAATGCTCAATAGGCGTCGAAATCCAAGCCGTTGATTTCGATCACATTTCAAGAACCACCCGCACGCCCTTTCATAAACCATATTTAAACCATTTTCGTCCTTTTTCTCTCTCACACCTCTAAAAACTGTTCATCTCTTTCTCTCAAAAGCAAAGCGAAATACTCTCAAACCCTATCGATCTTCAAATCATTTTCTCGAGTTTTTCCTTGAAATAATCCCGAGAAATGGCACCAACTTATGACTTCACCAAGTTAGGAAAGCAAATCCACACCCTCGGTCGGTGGATTTCGACGAATGGTGAAGCGGGGTCCGACGACACCTTGGTGAAGAAAATCGTGAGAAGTTGGAAACATACGGACTAAAACCGTTTCTAACGTTAGAATATCCGATGACCTATGTGGAGGAGGTCGCACAATTCGTGAATCCGAGATTCACGATGAAGGAATCAAGTCATCCTGCTCACGGAAAGCGGTGACTATCACGCCAAGGATTTGGTGAACATTGCTCACTACCCAGGAAGGAGCATCCGAGATTAAAGAAACGATGTAAACTTGGTGGACGATGGAAAAAAATAGCCAAGTCCGACTTTGCTTGATAAAATAATATACACAAAGAAAAGAAGAAGCTGAAGGAGGATTATCACAAGTTGTTGGACATAGTTGCCAAATGTATCGACATCAAATTTGGCGACTTTGACCAATCACAAAAGGCAAAGCTGATTGTAATGGCTGCAATCATCGAAGAAAAAGAAGATAAACTCGGGCTGAGTTTGTCTACGGCGGACTCTGCCGAGCGTGGGAACAAGTCCTTCAAAGAAGATGGTTCATTTGGAGGATCCCTAGGATATGGCCTGGTGATTGGCCGGCTATTGGAGGTGAAAGGAGTCCCTCTTAGACATGGGAAGGCATTCCATGTTAACAAGAGGATGTTGAGCAAACCTCTCTCGGCGCACTGAAGAGAGCTTACGCCAAGAGAGCGACACCGCTGAGGGGGAATCACCGACCCCAAAGATACAAATTGTTTCCTCTCCGGCCAAGAAGAAAAGCGCCCTGCAGTACCGCCAAGAAGATCATTGCCCCTGCAAAGAAAGAAAACAAACTTGCTCCCCGCCCTGCAGCCAGTCACCTGCCCAGGCCGTGTCTCCCCGCCCTGCTGCGGATCGAGAAGGACTCACAAATACCTTCTCCGATCGTCAAAAAGAGGAGAACCGACAAGCCAAGACGGCTAGCTCCTCGAAAAGACACGGCAGAGACCCCGGCCGCCCAGACTCGAGAGGACAACATCTACGAACTGTAAATTCCCCGGCATACAAACCAGGAGACGAAGAAGAATCGTCAGCGATCCGAATCGGAGAAACCAAATGAGTCGATTACTCGGCCAAAGCACAAATACCGGAGACTACTCATGGAGAAGTAGAGTCTCCGGATGTAGTTGATGAAACAGCCCAAGTCTCTTTGAAGGCGTCAGCAGAGGCAACCGAAGACACACGATTGTAGCTCACACAAAAGCACAAGAAGAACTGCCGGGCGGATAGTGATGTAATGATCCTATCTCCACCTTACCCGGACATTCAAAATCGTCTGCGTGAGTGGAGGAAATGGAAGTTGAGCAAGTCGAGGAACAATTCCAACGGCCCGAGTTCATAGAAGAAGAAGAGGAATCTGCTAAATTTCCTTGGATTAACTATCGTGCTCCGGCTCGGATGAGGACAAGCGCACGGACATCCCGCAGATCTACAAGGACGGAGAGAAAAGTAAGTGAAGAAGCCGAAGCACGTGAGAAGGCAAGCATTTGCCCTATCTCCCGCACCCGAACACACACATCCTCTCCTTGATGTCTTCTCTCGACAAAGTGACGAGAACGAGAATGAATTTCTGCCCGCGTAAGAGTTGCAAATGCGGCAAGCATTGCACGAATCAAGAATCCTTCACGAGCAAAGACTAATGGAGGGACCAGGAGAGTCATCCGAACACACCGAAATTGATCCAATGGGAGTGGTTCAAGAAATCGCCAATGTTGTTGCTACTACCACTTCCCCTCACTCACTCGAGAAAAGAAAGCGATAAGGAGATGTCGATGAAATCTGGCTAGTGGGGACCCCAATCGAGCCAACCCCTATTGAAGGTGTGCTACCACCGCCCCAACGGTGAACAATCAATCGAAACAAAGGGAGTTTGGAGACGAGTGACCCCATTCCAGTCACTCACCAGTGCGCCCGGTGAGGGGAACTCCCTCCACCGCAGCCGAAGGTCGGAGGATGCTGCAGATGACTCCACAACGAATCAAGGAGGTGAAGAAGAGAAATTACAATCACAAGAAGAACAACAAGTTGCCATCAACGAAGCTCGGATAGTTGAGACTGCTCTCTCGGTGAGGTGCCAAATCGCTCCTGGCTAATGACGCTAGCGATGCGATCGAGGCACGAGGAAGAATGTACTGGAGTTAACACTGGGCGATGAAAGTGCAATCCATGGGGTTGAGACTCCTATGGATGCCACTATAGAAGACCCTAAGACAGCCGAAACCTTTAATCGTCGAAAGGGAGGACGAGCCTCGCAGCAGAGAGACTGCTGGAGGAAATGAAGGCCCACGGGAGGTTGAGACTTCCTGGGGTAAAGAAAAGGTAGAGAACATCCCTCCTACTATCATCGACCCATATGAGAAGGAGATCGGCGCACTTCATGATTCCCAGGACAACCCCGATGTCACTTTTTTGGGATCGAGAAGGCGAAGAAGAAGCTGAGTCATCCCGGTGCCAAATCCAAAAGACTCACCGGGTGTTCCAAGCACGAGCAAGTCTGATCCCAAGACTACTCGTCAAACTTTTAACTTTGATGATGAGCCACCATCGAAATCTCATCATCGTCCGATGACGCGCTCGATAAGGCCGAGGACCGACCCCATCAAATGGAAAAATCACCGAGACCAACGGTTGGCATTAAGACAAATGAGGCTCGACAAGCGTCCACTTCACAACAAGACCCACTCAACAAGAGACCATCACAAGCGCAGCTCCTCAGCCGCAATGCAGATCGATTCCCAAAAGAACCGCGCACCACTCATCATCGAATGATTCGATTGGCGGTGATGAATCCTTCGTAGAGTCTTTTCCTTTTCACTGGAAATACCTAACTCCACGAAGAGTCGGAAACGAACAAGCACGCTATCACGCACCACCTCCTGTTTTTCACTCGGGCACCATTGTTCCAAATGCCAATTTTGATTTTGGCGTTGTATGGCCATCACCGCAATGCAAAGAATCACCAAAGTTCGAGAAGTGTTCAAGGCACTCTTTGAGGTTGAACGGATGGAGAGGCATCGAGCCTCTTTGGACATGCGATGGACAACAGAGATGCCAATCTTACAAAATTCCGACTTGAGAGGCATCACGATCGAGATAAGGAATGGTGGCAACAAGAAGAATCAATGCGTGTGGAACATGTGAGATACTTGAGAACTTTGTTCAACAAGTTCTTTGGTGTGGAGAGTCAAAATGCTTGATGCAAAACGAAGTGAGAGAACACATTGAGCATATGCATGAAGCTCACACTTTGAAATCAAGGCGTTTGCGTGAGCAAAATACAAATGATATACGCGTTTGGAAGAACACATGACTAGAAAATTGAGCCTTCTCATGGTGAGATGAAGTGATTTGATAGAATCCAACGCTACTCGATCCAATTCCGTCTTTACAACGCAGCAGACTTGAAGCGAACTCAACCATTAGAAGACTCGACTTCATGCTTGCCAAAGATGTTCCCTGGGGTTCCTCTATCCTTTGATGATGCCAAAAAGGGGGAAGAGGAATACCTTAAAGCAAAGAAAAATCGAAGTCGAAAAGAAAGGAAAGCGGTGAGAAGGAAAATCACCGAGGAAATTTTGAAACAAAAGAAAGGAAAATCTGGAGGGGAAGGATCAAAAGATATGACCTTGATGATTGTACAAACCCCTCAACGGGTCCTCACACACACCGACATTATAAGCGACAAACTCCCAGTGACTCGCCACTCCAACACTCTGCAGTATCTATGGGCCGAGAAGAGAAAAGCAATTGAAGCGGGGATGAAGGAAGTGGAAGGAAGAATGGATGCGAGTTATGAACATCTTGAAAGAACACGGAGGCATTCCAAAGAGACGAGAGACACGTATGTCATTTGGATGTTGGGATAGGGCCACGATCGGTTGACGAATTCAAAACGCTCGAATCGAAGGATATTTTGCAAATATGTCCATGGCTCAAGCTTGGACTTGTCTTTGAATCGGGAAAAGGGTCTCACGTTATGTGAAGAAGGCGACGAGACAGCAGACTTCCTAAGATCACTCTGCTGGTCACTCTGCTAGTCACTCACCGGGGAAGAAGAAGACCCCAAGACAAAGATATCGCCCGAGGTAGAGGAAGAAGCGATAGTGGAGGAAGAAGCTTGGACCTGGCCTCGCCCCAAGAATATTGAATATGTAGATCCGGGAAAGAAAGGAGGGATCTCTTGGCCGGGCTTGACCAAGTGGCAAATTTAAAAGTGGCTAAAACTAACGCCGAGTATGCAAAAAGAATAGAAGAAGAAAACAAGAGACAAACTCGGCTATGCTAGGCGGAGAGACAGGAAAGAATAAGAAGAGATGAAGTCGCCGAGAAAGCATATGAGAAGAAAAAGAAGGCAAATGACGACGAGAAAAAGAGAAGAAGAGAAGAAGATCTTGATCAAGATGAAAGAAGGAGACAATGAAGGAGATGAAGTGTTGTTGTCCAACCCTTCATGTGTTTTATTATGTAAATACATACAATGTAAGTCTTCGTAATAAAGCTATAAATTCTTTATTTTCGGTGTAGACAAATATGTGCTCGATACACCTTGTAAACAACAGTGTAAAAGAACAGAAATGATATGATCAATAAATAGTTCTATTCTCAAGCATACATTCTATGTCAATACACTATTTGTATGTATCTTTCTTTGTTTGCATTTTTTTATGATTTAAGTTTTGGCATCATCAAAAAGGGGGGAAATTGTTAGGAATTTTCTTGTTTAGATTTTGATAAATGCCATGTAAAACTTAGAATAGAAAGTTGGCACCCCAATTCTTGTATTAAAATGCATTGTAACAATTAGAGTGGCCAAGGCGAGTTAAGTCGGCCTACGCCATAACATGCAAGAAGACAATTAAGACCGGAAGGAAGACCTTCTTTGTGAAACAAATTGAATATGGCAAAGAAAGTAGACGGGAACTCTCTCAAGAAGCGGTGAGATGCAAACAGTGAGTGGAGCATCGGTCGAGTCAACTCAAGAAAAGCGAAGTCTCAAGTTGAAGTGACGGAAGAGTCATCCAATGATTGGAAGTTGACTCTAAGTCACCTGGGGAAAGCAAGGAAATGCGAATCAAGTCGAGATAATCGTAAAAGAACCGTTGCCGCAAATCAAGAGATTTACTTAAACAAGTAATATCTCCATACCACCTTTCTTGGAGTGCTCGGTCCCTGCGTGCAAAAGGAATGAACCAATGGGAAGCACTACACCGTGTCGAACTCCGAAAAGGTGAAAGAACAATTCATACGAGGAAACGGCAATTCCAAGAATCGCAAGCCAACGATCGCAAAGTGACTTTCAAAAATAAGCCTATCTCTTCAACGGGCAAATTTTTGAAAGTTCACTATAAAAGGCTGAGGAGTTTGTTTGAGATATAAGAGATGACACACACGCGAGATATACAAGCATATTAGAAAAACTCAAACATTCTCAATCCTCAAGCTGCATTACGAAGTACATCAATCCAACACTCACCGTGAAGGAAAGAGAACTTCAATCGCCTTGAAGAGGAAACTTTTGAAAACAAGGGTCTACATTCCAGGAAGGATTGTAGAAAGGTTCAAGTTGAGCCAAGTCTTAAGCTTTTGGAGGGCTTCGTGATCAAATCCAAAGAGCTTGAGCAAGTGAGTCAGAGTAACAAAGCAACGCCTGTGAAGAAGCCGAGTCGTCACGAGAAGCTTGGTGAGTGATCAAGGCGTCTCAGACCGAGTCCCAAAGGATCAAGTCACCGTGTGATCAAGACTTGCATCCGGGATCAAGTACTACCACTTTGTAAACCGATCATTACTTAGTGGATTCCTCCGGGAGTTGGAGAAGAGAGGAGTAGAAGAATTACCCCATCTTCGAACCTCTATAAAAATTTCATTGTGTCATTTACATTTCAAAGACTTTAATTCTTGCACTTCTAATCGCTTTATCTCTTGATAAATTTGCTATCCATTTGATAATTTATAAGTACTAAATCAAGCTCTAAAATCTTGCTTAATCAAACTTAAGGGTGTTAAGTCTTCCGCTGAAAATAAAACCACAGTTGAGTTAAATTATAGCCAACAAATGAGTTACTCCATCAACACTCAAATGAGTCATTGAGAGAGATTAACTCTACTTGAGTGGCTAATTCGATTGTCCATCAAGGACATGGTACAGTGTAGAATCAACTCTGTAGATTTAAAAGGACTAAATCGAAAATTTGGTAAGGTTTATTCAACCCCCCCCCTCTAAACCTTACACTTACACCCCTTGGGACCTACAAATTCTATTATTTTTAATGTTTTAATCTCAACCATCTATTGATTTATTATAACGGTCCAGATCAGTCCCTACGGTCTCACCGTAGGAAATGGTCTCACCGAACTAACTCCTTTATGTATCCATTTTTCTCAAACACTGCTAGAGATGGTCTAAATTAAAATTTCAATGCATACCATAATTAAGATTAATAAAATTAATGATATAATTACAAAGATATTGGATATATGTATATATATATCCATTTTAATTGCTTTTTTGTTTTTCATAAAAAAAATATCTAATTTCGTTTTTAGCAAGTACAAATAGGCGGGAAAACAAATTTGAAAATATATTTATTATATATATATATATATATATGTTCGACCGCTAAACACCTATAAAAGTCTAACAATCCTCGCAAGAGAACGAGATCAATTGTAGGGTAGCAAGTTAACCACAAGTCGTCTCTCAAGGAAGACTTAGCCGACAAATAATTATTATGCAACATAATAGACGGAAAATAAAACCTAAACACTCTAACCAGATTTGTTGGTTTTAAATAAACTAAAAGAAAACAATTAAAAAGATGAATTAAAACTAAGCACGAATAAACTTGGAGAAAAAGATATGGAAGAAAGTCTAGGATTATGGATTCATCTCATCAAACTTGCAAGCAGAATATCAATTAATTGATCATGCGGTTAACAAATATAACAATCATGTAAAGACTAGGTCTAGATCTGATAACTCTCGTATTCATAGATTAGGGCTATCCCAACATAATTTGCTATTTTCATTAAACCTAGGGTTAGATAATACATTTCTGATTCATATCTAACCCCCTGAATAAATTTAGTCCAGAATAATATCTTCTCTCGATCTCAATTATTCCCTCAAACAATCAAGAGTTGGCCAAACAATCAATCAACAAGTAAAACAATTTATTCAGGAAAGTAGATCAATTAATTAATACTCATGTTTGTTTGTTTGAATCAAATCATCATAATCCTATAACAAGAAAATTAATTCATGCTTGGGGATGAGATCATAATCTCAATTGAAGGAAAGAAAATAATCATAAACATGATCATGCAATAATAATAATCACCCCAACAATTGAAATCAGACAAAATAGATGAAAAAATCTTACTCTTTGATTAAGAAGCAAAAATAACTTCAAAGGGAAGAACCCAAGCAATCCCAATATTGAAAACAAGAGAAAAATACCAAAAAACTAAAGTATAGAAGTGTTATGAATGAGAGCGTGTCGAAAATAGGGGCTCCCCAAGTCCTATTTATAAGCCTAGAGTCCTAAACAAGGTGGAAGAGCCAAAAATCGGAAAAAAATCGAAAATTTCGTGTTCAGCAAGTCACGGCGCGCGCCTGCGCACGCACCCTGCTGCTGGCCGCAGCGCGCGCCGGCGCGGCCTCTAAACGTCGGAATTTCGTCTTGATGTCTTCTTACGAATTGTAGCTCTGTCTCTTAGCTTTCCATAGCCACTTGAATCACCTCAATATCAATTGTTTAGAGAGAGTTATGGCCAAAATACCAAGACGTGTTATTTTCGAGATTTTGACATATTATTTTGCCTTGTGCATGATTTTAACTCATCTAAACGTCTTCATTTGCATTTCGTAGCAGAGATAAACATTGTAGAACTTTGAATTATATTTCCAAAATACGATGACTGCCGCAGTTGCACGAAATGACTTTTTAGCGTTTTTTGCTCCAAAATTTGTTTTTTCCACCAAAACCTAAAAAATCAATACAATAACACAACATAACACTAAAACATGGAAATGCAAATAAAACACGCCAAAAATATGTATAAATCATCACACAAAAACATGCAAAACAACTCCCCCACACTTAGCCTTTTGCTTGTCCTCAAGCAAATAATAATGCCGACAAACCCAACAAGAAATATAATGTCCAATTTGAGAATCAATTCATCCATAACACCATGTTCTATCTACCTCGGATTATTCCTCATCTATCTCCAACCTTCGCAATATACTCACTCGGCTAAAGTTAAATATTAATCAAAGTGTTCGGCATTCCTTACTAAATTTCAAATTTGTGTCAAAAGTTGTAACCCTTTTACTCACACAACCAATCACGCAATTACTAGCCATTTTTTTTTTGCTGCTAGAACTCCCGAGATATTATTCCACTAGGTATAAAATTCGGATGTTTTCCAAAGGCTCCTAAGGTGGTTTCTCATACTCATGTTTGAGCCACCGTTTTACGTAAAAGTCAAACATGGGGCTCATGAATACTCCTAGTTACTAAGCAGCTAAACCAGCGGAGTATAATGTCGATTGTTCCACTTTTATATATATATATATATATATATATATAGCTCTATACTGCTTCTTTTTTTAGCTATATAATGCATTTTTTTTTATTTTTTTGCTGCAAGGATAGCAATTTTGTGTACACACAAATCAAAACAGGGTTTTAACTTAATTCACATCAATGAAATCTCATAATTCAAGCCCCACAACTCGGATTATTGTTTAACCGTCACCTAATTCGTTTACCACAAAGGCTAATTCACAACTTAGTCAAATCCTACGTTTCAAGTTCACAAAGTCATTTCATATTTGAAACTCAAATTAATACATCTATTTCAAGTTGACTAAACAACACTATTATTAAACTTGGGATAATCACTAGGCAGAGTAAAAGCATGACCACATGTAATCATCATATTTTATCAATGACTAATCGTCCCCCTCACACTTAAATCACGCAATGACCTCAATGCGTAAAAAGAGAAGGAAAAAGATACGTCCCTGAAAATTGTGAAGATCGATAAATGGCACCATAGTCATATTCGCCTATAAATCTGCAAAAGCCATGTGAAGAGGACAAAATAATAACACCACGCACATGAAAATATGAAAACACACACACAATTTTTTTTTGGTTAATAAAACAGTGAAAATATTTGGGTTGCCTCCCAAGAAGCGCTCTTTTAACGTCATTAGCTTGACGGTGTCAACGGAGAGAGTCAAGGCGGATCATCGAGCAAAACTTTATTTACCACCTTGTAATTTTTATCTGGTTATTTTCTGCTTCGAAGCATATTGCGTTCCTGCCATTGGACATCTTTCACGGCAGAATCGATTGGGTCAACAATTAGATAATCATTCAAAACACATGCAGGATTACGAGCTATATCAAAAATTGAAAACGTTACAGATTCGCCCAAGACATTCATACTGAGTTTTCTATTTTTGACATCGATCAAAGTATTAGTGGTTGTCATGAATGGTCTACCCAATAGTATAGTATGATCTTTAAGATTACCTTTATCCTTTTCCATATCCAAAATAACAAAATCAGTGAGAATTGTTAGATAAATGTTTTTATCATGATTTTGATGATTTTGTTCAAATGAGTTTTTATACCAAAACAATGTCCCTAAATGTTGTCCCAACACTTCCGATCGATCTAAAATGTTTTTACTATTTTTTGGAGTATTTCTTGTAGTTAATATTCGATTTAAAATTGGACAACACTTTTGTTTCAGGCTCGACCGGTCGCCCTATAGGGCAACCCGTACTGAGTTGAGTTTTGAAACAGAAAATGGGACGTAAGAAAAAAAAAAAAGAGCGAGGCGACGATCGACCAGGTGGGCGACCGGTGTGGTCGACCGGTCGACCGGCGGCGACACTGTACTGCAAGTTGGATTTTGTTCCCGGACTTCTCTGTTTCGTTTAAAAACGCCAAGGGTAACCGGTCACAGGTCAGGGAGGCGACCGGTCGCACCCCCTTCGACCGGTCCCCTGTGTAAAAATTCGCGAGAATTCAATTTCAATCTTATCTCTCTGCGACCGGTCGAACCCCATGTTTGACAAAGAAACTATCCGTTGCGTTTTGCACGCCTTTTCCCTATTTTGTGGGATTGATTTCTAACACTATATTGATGATTTTAAATGGTTTCTTTTGCAGCAAATCACTCCCCAAGGGAGGAGCCAATGTCCGAAATCAAAGCCAAGACCTCTCCTATAAATAGAGGCTTCATTCAAGCAACAAGATACAACACTCCATACAAGCAAAGAGCAAACAAAGCAAACACTTTCATATATCTTGTTGTATTAGCCTTAGCACTTTCACTTGCACAATTTTGAGGTCTAGGCTTTCAATTCTTGATTACACTTGTACTCATATTGTATCAATCATTATTGAGTTGTAATCTTGATTTTGGTCATCATTCAACACAAGACATCCTTGTGAGTATTCTTGTGGTAAGAATACACTTGGGTGATCTAGGTGATAGGTGTTTGAAGGTTGTGGTAATCTTCAAAGGTGTTGTAAAAGGATTGTGGTAATCCTTAAGGTGGTATAAGAGGATTGTGGTAATCCTCAAGGTGGTGTAAGAGGGTTGTGGTAATCCTCAAGGTGTTGTATTAATTTTTGGTAAATTAATAAAATCTTTCTTTCTTTTGAAATCCATCCCGGATATACTGGGGTGGTAGAGGATTAGGCCCTAGGTGGGTTGAACCTCTTTAAATCGACGAGTGTTGTTTTATTTCCGCATTTACATTCTCGTCTTTGGTTGATTATTCGAAAAAGAGGGCAAAATCTGAAAAACCGAGATAATCTATTCACCCCCCCTCTAGATTATCGTAGCCACTGACTAACAAGTGGTATCAAAGCCAAACTCTTTGGCTAGCTCGTTCCGAGTAAAGAGGAAAGATCCATGGCTACGAATGACGCTTATCTCACCACCGCGCCTCCACCAACAAGCCACCATTGTTCGACGCCAACAACTACGCATTTTGGAAAGACCGTATGGAGTGCTTTCTACAAGGGTGCGGATTTGACATATGGAATGTGGTTATTGAAGGAGTTGATCAACCAACGAAAAAAATGGAGGATGGCACCTCGACTCCTAAACCTTTCAAGGAGTTCGATGAAAATGATAAGAAGGCTTTCTCTCTAAACGGTAAGGCCTTAAATATTTTGTATTGCTCACTTACCGCCACCGAGTACAATCGCATACGAGGCATAAGGTCGGCACATGAGGTTTGGGAAAAATTGGAGACTATATATGAAGGGACAAAGAAGGTCAAGCAAGCTAGAAAGACCATGCTTGTTAAAGACTTTGAAAACTTTAACATGTATGATGATGAAAGCATCTCCAAGATGGTGGAAAGGCTTGACAACATTGTCAATCCTCTTGTGGCCCTCGGTAAAGCCAAAGTCATCTCCGAAGAAGACAAAGTGACTAAGGTATTGAATGCTCTTCCCGGCTCATGGTCCGAAAAGGTGACGGCAATCACTTTAAGCACAAAATCTTGAGACACTCAAGTTTGACGAGCTCATCGGGAACCTCCTCATCTATGAAGTCTATCTCAAGGAGAGGAAAAATACCAAACCAACCATCAATCAATCGGGTATGCAAAATATTCCTAAAGGTCTTGCTTCCTCTTCTAATAATGCATACTATGTTAATGATGATGATGATGAGGAGACGGCCGCACTTGTTCGAAAATTTGCAAAATTTGTGAATAAAAATAAAGCAAGAAAACCAAGAGATAATGCTTGCTTTAAGTGCGGAAAGCCCGGCACTTCATAGCCGATTGCCCAAAACTCAATGAGGAGGAACAAAAGAAAAAGAAGCTTTTTCCAAAAAAGAAGGCTCTAAATGCGGATGTCAAAACTTGGGATGAGCTACTCGAGACATCCGAAGCGAGGAAGGTGAAACCGAACATGGTCTTATGTCTATGGACGATGAAAATAATGAGGCACGCTCTAACTCCTCTACCTCCTCCTTAGTTGATGAATTGCAATGTGATTTTGATGAGTTGCAAAATGAATTTCAAAAATTAATTGTTAAATACAAGAGTTTAAAGAAGGAGCATAAAGAGCTTAAAATAGAAAAGGATAAATTATTTACATCTTATGAGACTCTTGATCATGTTCATGCTATTACCCTTACTCAAATTCAAACTCTTGAAACCGAAAACAAATGCTCACTAATGATATTGATAATTTGAAAAAGGATGTGCATCGTTTTAATTTAAGCACGGATAAGGTTACTAAAATTTTAGATGCACAAAGAGGTGAGCATTCAAAACAAGGACTTGGTTACAAACCATTTCAAAAAGTCTTTAAGAAAAATAACCAAGGTCCGACTTTCATACGTCTAGTAGCTCTCACACTCCTACTTGTTTTTATTGTGGCAAAATTGGACATTATGCTAATAATTGCAAATTGAGAAATAGCTCTAGTTATATTTGGAGACCCAAAGGTCTCAAAACTAACCCCATGGACCCCAAAATTATAGGGTACCTAAAAGAAATGATTTTGTAGGTAATAGGGGCTATAACAACCATGGAGGATTCGAAATGGCTCGTGGACGCGGATGTTCACGCCATATGACCGGGAGGAGAGAGCTTTTTACCAACATCAAGCTCCAAGAAGAGGGTATGGTCATGTTCGCAATGGCAAAGGAAAAATTCTTGGAAATGGAGAAATTGGTAACTCTTCTTTCTCTCTCTTTGTAATGTTCTTTTAGTAGAAGGGCTTAAGTTCAATTTGATAAGTGTTAGCCAACTTTGTGATTCAAATTATGATGTTTCTTTTAATAAAGAAAAATGCCTTATTCTTAAAAATGGTAATATTATTTGTGAAGCAAATAGAAAAGGCAATCTTTACAAAATTTGTACTAGTGATTTGGTTAGTCAAAATGTTTCTTGTCTTGTCGCAATAATGATTTAACGAGTTTATGGCATAGCGACTCGGACATGTTGGATACAAGAATTTGAAAAATATTTACAAAAACCAACATGTAAAAGGACTACCCAAATTGAATTTTGAAAATCTTGGCTTATGTGACACTTGTCAAAAGAACAAATTAGTTAAGAGTAGTTTTAAGCCCAAAAATGAAATTTCCACTACCAAACCCCTACAATTGCTTCACCTTGATTTGTATGGGGATATTGGTACGGCTAGTCTAAGTGGAAAACATTACACTTTCGTTATTGTCGATGATTTTTCTAGATACACTTGGACTCTTTTTCTTGCAAATAAAAGCGATCCGTTAATGAGTTTGTTAAGTTGTGTAGACGCATTGAGAATGAAAAGGAAGATACTATTAAAACTATTCGAAGTGATCGAGGCGGAGAATTTGACGGTGAGTTTAGAGTCTTTTGTGAAACCAAGGGATATACGCACAATTTTTCGGCTCCAAGGACACCTCAACAAAATGGTGTAGCCGAAAGGAAGAATCGGACGCTACAAGAAATGAGTCGGTCCATGCTCAATGAATTTTCTCTTCAAAATATTTTTGGGCCGAAGCGTAAGTCTGCTTGCTATGTCACTAATCGAGTTTATATTCGTCCCAAAATGAATAAAACTCCATATGAGCTTTGGAAAGGAAGAACTCCAAATATTAGTTATTTCAAAATATTTGGATGTAAGTGCTTTATTTTAAATACTAAGGATCAATTGGACAAACTTGATCCTAAGGCCGATGAAGGAATATTTATGGGGTATTCAACCAAGAGCAAAGCATATCGGGTTTACAACAAGACTAGCATGGTTGTTGAAGAATCTATTCATGTCAAATTTAATGAAGCCTCGGGTGTTGAAAGAATACCCAATGACGATAGTGATGAAGAGGATATTGTTGAACCTATTGTTCAAAGTGATGCTCATAATGATAAACCTTCTATTTCATATGACCAACCTTCAAGTTCAAATGTTCCTCAAGAAGATAGGGGTGATACTTGAATCTTCCCGTAGCATTGAAATTTAAGGAGATCACCCAAAAGATCTTATTATTGGTGATCCCCTTGATAAAGTAATGACTCGAAGGAATTTTGCCGAAAGCTCTTATATCTCAAAAAGAGCCTAAAAATGCTAAGGAAGCTATTGAGGATGAAGATTGGTTTTGGAAATGCAAGAGGAGTTGAATCAATTTGAAAGAAATGATGTATGGGAATTAGTACCTTGTCCTCCATCTCAAACAATTATTGGTACAAAATGGGTATTCCTAACAAACTTGATGATCAAGGCAACATTGTTCGAAATAAGGCAAGGTTAGTAGCTCGGGTATTGTCAAGAAGAAGGTATTGACTATGATGAAACTTTTGCACCCGTAGCACGTTTAGAAGCTATTCGTATTTTACTTGCCTATTCTTGTTTCAAAAATTTCAAACTTTACCAAATGGATGTTAAATCCGCTTTCTTAAATGGTATTATTCAAGAAGAAGTCTATGTAAAACAACCTCCGGGGTTTGAAAATTTTTCTAGGCCTAATGATGTTTATAAACTTAAAAAGGCTTTGTATGGTTTAAAACAAGCACCCCGTGCATGGTATGATAGACTTAGCTCTTTTCTTTTGCAAAATGGTTTTACAAGAGGTAAAGTTGATACTACACTATTTGTTTTTGAAAAAGGGCAAGATTGTTTACTTGTGCAAATTTATGTTGATGATATTATCTTTGGTGCTACTAATGAATCTTTGTGCAAGAAATTCTCCAAGTTAATGCAAGGTGAATTCGAGATGAGTATGATGGGGGAGCTAAACTTCTTCCTTGGACTTCAAATTAAGCAATGCCAAGAAGGTATTTATATTTCGCAATCAAAGTATACAAAAGAACTTTTGAAGAAGTTTGGCATTGAAGAAGGAAGAACCGTCTCGACTCCTATGGCAACCAATGTCAAAATTGACAAAGATGAAAAAGGCAAGACGGTTGATGAATCCAAGTATCGAGGTATGATTGGTAGTTTACTTTATTTAACCGCTAGTAGACCGGACATTCTTCATGCCGTATGCCTATGTGCTCGTTTTCAAAGCAATCCAAAAGAATCTCATATGAGTGCCGTTAAACGGATTTTTCGATATTTGAAAGGCACTATTCAATATGGTTTATTTTATCCAAAGAATGAAATCTTTTCTCTTAAAGGTTATAGTGATTCGGACTATGCGGGTAATATTGATGATCGGAAAAGTACTTCCGGATCATGTCAATTTTTAGCGATTGCCTAGTTTCTTGGTTTTCAAAGAAGCAAAACTGTGTTTCTCTTTCAACGGCCGGCGAATATATTTCCGCCGCATTTTGTTGTACTCAACTTCTTTGGATGAAACAAACCTTAGCGGATTACAAATGCTCTTTTGAAAACGTACCTATCTTTTGTGATAATGTATCCGCTATAAATATTGCTCAAAACCCGGTTCATCATAACCGTATAAACATATTGAGATTCGACATCATTTTCTAAGGGATTGTGTTTCAAAACGAAAAATTGAGATATCGTTTGTGCCATCTCAAGATCAATTAGCGGACATTTTTACAAAACCGCTAACTTCCGAGACTTTTGCGTCAATACGAGCTCGGTTAGGCATAATGCATATTGAATGAGGTCTACGTTTGCATTTTGCATGTTTTTAAAACTTAGGGGCGAAAAATCGGATTTTTGGTTGAAAATTCGGATTTTGAAAAATTTGTCAAACAGTGGGCTGAAGAGGTTGAGGGCAACCGGTCGCCCTCAACGTCGACCGGTCGCCCTCAACCACGACCGGTCGCCCTAAGCCATTTTTTGGTTTAAAATCGTTCTGTCTTCAAGGATTAGTCATTTTCACTCATTTTGGCCATTTTTCGTCCCCTTTGCCAAATGCACACTATTGTCACTCAAAATTGATTTTTATGCATTCCATTTATATCTTGGACCTTATATAGCATGTTTATCATCATCATTGCTCATCTTTTCCGATCAAATGGTAAGAATTTTCCTTACTTTGCTCAATTGGGTTGAACCCTTGAGTTTATGGCCTTTCTTGTATATTACTTGATGAAATTATTTTATGATCATAATGAGCTTAGTTGTTATGCTGTATTGTATGATGATTGGTATGATTTGGTGATGAAAATCTTTTAGCTTGGATCATTTACAAGGGCTATATACAACTCTTTTTATTTTTCACGCCCACAATGTGTTCGATGAAATGTTTCAATGAAAATTTCAACTTCTACATGATTCTCTCGCTTCCAAAAGTCTTCTATACTCATTGAGATCATGTTTTGGGAAATAAAACGAGCGTATGAACTCTTCATGATACATTTCTCCCATTTTCCTTGGTTTTTAAGCCTAAATTGCTCAATGGTTGATAAACCATTTCTTTGGCGCACTTTGATATACTTCTATGATGTTTCTATCATCCTAACATTCTTTTGATGATTCCAAAGGGGAGAAACAGAAATTGGCTCGTTAGCTCAAAGAGCCAATAAAAGCTCATAATAGAAGCTACAAGCTATGGCTTATTAAGGCCATAAGTTGTGAAGAAAACTCAGACCCAATGACTTTTATGAACTTGTTTGCATGGATAATAAGTATTTGTAACAGGGGAGAGCTTCTAAGCTCATGGAGTTATTGTTTATTTTGTAAAAGCTTGTCTTCTAGCTTATGCAATATTTCTTCTTAATGTGCTTGTTGATAGGGGAGCTTTTGTAAAATGTTTTTAAACGGATAGTTTACTCAAAAACCGGAAAATTATTTTGTTTTTCGAAATCGTCCTCTTGAAAATTGTTTTGGTTTGTAATCATCAAAAAGGGGGAGTTTGTTAGATAAATGTTTTTATCATGATTTTGATGATTTTGTTCAAATGAGTTTTTATACCAAAACAATGTCCCTAAATGTTGTCCCAACACTTCCGATCGATCTAAAATGTTTTTACTATTTTTTGGAGTATTTCTTGTAGTTAATATTCGATTTAAAATTGGACAACACTTTTGTTTCAGTTCTCGACCGGCCGCCCATAGGGCAACCCGTACTGAGTTGAGTTTTGAAACAGAAAATGGGACGTAAGAAAAAAAAGGGCGGGCGGCCGATCGACCAGGTGGGCGACCGGTGTGGTCGACCGGTCGACCAGCGGGCGACCTGTACCTGCAAGTTGGATTTTTGTTCTGACTTCTCTGTTTAAATACAAAACGCAAGGGTAACCGGTCACAGCTGAGGGCGACGGCCGCACCCCCTTCGACCGGTCCCCCTGTGTAAAAATTCGCGAGAATTCAATTTCAATCTTATCTCTGCGCGACCGGTCGAACCCCATGTTTGACAAAGAAACTATCCGTTGCGTTTTGACATGACTTTTCCCTATTTTGTGGGATTGATTTCTAACACTATATTGATGATTTTAAATGGTTTCTTTTGCAGCAAATCACTCCCCAGGAGGAGCCAATGTCCTGGAAATCAAAGCCAAGACCTCTCCTATAAATAGAGGCTTCATTCAAGCAACAAGATACAACACTCCATACAAGCAAAGAGCAAACAAAGCAAACACTTTCATATATCTTGTTGTATTAGCCTTAGCACTTTCACTTGCACAATTTTGAGGTCTAGGCTTTCAATTCTTGATTACACTTGTACTCATATTGTATCAATCATTATTGAGTTGTAATCTTGATTTTGGTCATCATTCAACACAAGACATCCTTGTGAGTATTCTTGTGGTAAGAATACACTTGGGTGATCTAGGTGATAGGTGTTTGAAGGTTGTGGTAATCTTCAAAGGTGTTGTAAAAGGATTGTGGTAATCCTTAAGGTGGTATAAGAGGATTGTGGTAATCCTCAAGGTGGTGTAAGAGGGTTGTGGTAATCCTCAAGGTGTTGTATTAATTTTTGGTAAATTAATAAAATCTTTCTTTCTTTTGAAATCCATCCCGGATATACTGGGGTGGTAGAGGATTAGGCCCTAGGTGGGTTGAACCTCTTTAAATCGACGAGTGTTGTTTTATTTCCGCATTTACATTCTCATCTTTGGTTGATTATTCGAAAAAGAGGGCAAAATCTGAAAAACCGAGATAATCTATTCACCCCCCCTCTAGATTATCGTAGCCACTTGGACTAACAAGAATTTTAAGACCACCTGCTTGGACTAAAATATTTTCAACAGTGCCTGTAGGATACCTAATGGACATATCAGCAAGTTGCAAATGTAATCCGGTGAACTTTAATTCCCCTAAATCTAATTGTTTAAAGGTAGAATAAGGCATAAGGTTAATTCCGGCTCCAAGATCAAGCATACATGCGACTTCCTTACCATTCCCAAAAGAAACATTGATAGTGAAACTACCTGGATCTTGTTTTGGGCATGGAGTTAGGGGCGGATTAGAAAGTTTATGGGAAGGCGATCCCATGCTTGCCTCCATATTCATGTCTTTTTCACCTGCATCAACTTCATTTTCTATGTTAGCAATACCTGCAGGGTTAAAAGAGACAATAGAAAGAGGAATCTCACTTTCATGATCAGAAATCTCACCAAATTCAAGAACGGTGATGGATTGAGCCTGTGCTGGTTGGCTAGGATGTGTGTCCTGCTTGAATATATGTCGAGCTATCTCACCAACTTGAGTCGTCAATTGACCAACTTGAGTTGTCAATTGACCAACTTGAGTCTCAAGACGCTTAAAAGAAGCTTCCATAGATTCAAACCGTCTATTGTTACCTTCTTGTGTTTGATGACTGACTTGAATAAAGGAGTTCAAGTTGTCTTCAATAGATGGAGCCCTTGATTGGTTGATTTGCTGACCTTGGGGTTGCGGTGGCCTCGGATAGATATGAGAGGGATTTTGTGAATTTCCCCAACTAAAGTTTGGATGGTTCCGCCAACCTGAATTGTATGTCTGAGAGATAGCATTACAAACGTTGGCCCCATGACCAAATTCGCCACATATCCCGCAAGACTCGGCAGAAGGGGGCTCAAGTGGATGCCCCATTGTAGCCAACAATTATACTTGCTTAGTCAACTCAGCCAATTGTTTTGTCACATCGTAGCTCGGGGCTACTTCATTCACGATAGCCCGTTTGCCTCTTGCACTCTTTTGTTGTGAGTTATCGCTCATCATCTCTAAAATATCATAGATTTCATGGGCCATATATACACCCATGTCACCCCCAACGGTATTGTCAACCATATATTGATAATTATGCGATAATCCATCATAGAAAAATTGGTTTAACAATTCCAATGGGTAGTGATGATGTGGGCATTTAATCTATAAATCCTTAAAGCGATCCCAGGCCTCATTAAAAGGCTCACCTTCCATTTGACTAAAAGTAAATATCTTACCTCGCAGATCTGAAGTTTTCTGGTGAGAGTAGTACCTACCCATGAACTTATTGTACACCGTCTCCCAATCAGTAAGAGAGTTATGAGATAGAGACATAAGCCAAGTTTTCGCCCGGTCCTTCAGAGTGTAAGGAAAACAGCGCATCCTAAGCTGGTCTTCATCCAAACCTTGTAGAGGAAAAGTTTGGTAGATGAATAGAATTCCCGAATGAAGTTAAGAGGATCTTCATTGTGTTAGATAAATGTTTTTATCAAGATTTTGATTATTATGTTTAAATGAGTTTTTATACCAAAACTATGTTTATGTATGTTGTCCAAAATACTCCTAAATGTTTTAAAATATTTTTAATAATTTTTGGAGTATTTCTTAGAGTTTATTATTCGATAAAATATTGGACAACATATTTAATGTTTTTATGTTAATTGGTTTTTACACCAAAACAATGTTTATAAATGTTGTCCAAATACTCCCAAGTGATTTAAAATGTTTTTACTAATTTTTTGGAGTATTTCTTGAAGTTTATTTTTGATAAATATCGGACAACATTTCAAGATTGGAGGTCGCCCAAAGCGTCGACCTGTACCTGAAGGAAGAAAACTTGAAACAGAACGTACTGAATCAAAAAAATGAAGAGGGCGACCGGTCCAGCAGGGGGCTGACCGGTCGCACCCTAGGGCGACCGGTCGCAACCCCCAGTCGATCGGTCGACCCCCCCTTCGACCTGTACCTGAATTGCACTATTTTTTTTTCAAACGTTCGAAATCTTAAACAGGGCAACCGGTCGCCCTATGTTATTTTGTGACAGCAAAGTTATGCTGTTTGAATTTTTTTTTGACAGCAAGATTTTCTTTTGATTTTTGTACAATATTTCTACATCTTGTGATCCTCTTTTTGTAGACAAAAGTGAAGAATGAGGAGCCTATGTTGGAGATCCAATCTTGAAGACTCTCCTATAAATAGAGGATGAATTTGAAGACACAAGAAACAACACATACAAGCAAAATACACAACAAGAAATCTGCTAATTCTCAATCTTTCATTTTTATACTCTTGTTGTAATAGCCTAGTTCTTGCACTTGTACTATCTTGAGGTCTAGGCTTTTCCTTCTTGATTACACTTGCACTCAAAGTTTGTATATTTCAATTATTGAGTTGTAATCTTGAATTTTTTTATCATCCAAAACAAGATATCCTTGTTAGTGTTCTTGTGGTAAGAACACACTTGGGTGATCTTAGGTGTTGAAGAGTGTGGTACTCTTCATAGGTGTTGAAGGAAGATTGTGGTAATCTCCTTGAAGGTGTTGTAAGAAGATTGTGGTAATCTTCAAAGGTGGTGTTGTATTAATTATGGTAATTAATAAAATCTTTTTTTCTTTTTGAAATCCACTTCGGATATACCGGGGTGGTAGTAGATTAGGCCCTAGGATGGTTGAACTACTATAAATCATCGAGTGTTGTTTAATTTCAGCATTTACATTCTTGTTAATTACGTGTTCATTCAAAAAAGAGGGCGATTTGTGAAAAATCGGCATAATCTATTCACCCCCCTCTAGATTATCGTAGCCACTTGGACTAACAAGTGGTATCAAAGCCAAACTCTTTGGCTAGCTCGTTCTGAGTAAAGAGGAAAGATTCCAGGGGCTACGAACGAGCTACCTCACCACCGGCGCCTCCACCAACAAGCCACCACTATTCGACGCCAACAACTACGCATTTTGGAAAGACCGTATGGAGTGCTTTCTACAAGGGTGCGGGTTTGACATTTGGAATGTGGTCATGAAGGAGTTGATCAACCAACCAAGAAATTGGAGGACGGCACCACGACTCCTAAACCTTTCAAGGAGTTCGATGAAAATGACAAGAAGGCCTTCTCTCTAAACGGTAAGGCTTTAAATATTTTACATTGCTCTCTTACCGCCACCGAGTATAATCGCATAAGAGGCATACGATTGGCACATGAAGTTTGGGAAAAATTAGAAACCATCTATGAGGGCACAAAGAAAGTGAAGCAAGCAAGAAAAACAATGCTTGTGAAAGACTTTGAAAATTTCAATATGCATGATGGTGAAAGCATATCAAAAATGGTGGAAAGGCTTGACAACATTGTCAATCCTCTTGTGGCTCTTGGAAAGGTCATCTCCGAAGAAGACAAGGTGACCAAGGTATTGAACGCCCTTCCCGGCTCATGGTCCGAAAAGGTGACGGCAATCACGGAAGCTCAAAATCTTGAGACACTCAAGTTTGATGAGCTCATTGGGAACCTCCTCATTTATGAAGTATATCTCAAGGAGAGGAAAAATTCTCAACCATCCACCTCTAAATCGGGTACGCAAAATATTATTAAAGGCTTAGCATTTTCTTCTAATAATGTTTATTATGCTAGTGATGAGGATGATGAAGAAACGCGACTCTTGTTAGAAAATTTGCAAAATTTGTAAACAAAAATAAAGCAAGAAAGCCTAGAGACAATTCTTGTTTCAAATGTGGAAAATTCGGGCACTACATAGCCGATTGCCCGAAATTAGCGGAAGAGGAACAAAAGAAGAAAAAGCCTTTTCCAAAAAAGAAGGCGTTAAATGCGGATGTCAAAACTTGGGATGAACTACTTGAAACAACCGATGAGGAAGGAGAATCCGAACATGGTCTTATGGCCATAGACGATGAAAATACCGAGGTATGCTCTAATGCTTCATCTTCTTCCCTAGTTGATGAATTACAATGTGATTTTGATGAATTGCAAAATGAGTTTCAAAATTTGATTGTTAAATACAAGAATTTGAAAAAAGGAGCATAAAGAGCTTAAACTAGAAAAGGATAAATTATTTACTTCTTATGATTCTCTTGATAAGGCTTATGCTATTACTCATACTATAGTTCGTACTCCTGAAACCGAAAAACAAACACTCACAAATAATATTGAAAATTTGAAAAAGGATGTGCATCGATTCAATTTAAGTACGGATAAAGTCACAAAAATTTTAGATGCACAAAGAGGTGAGCATTCTAAATTAGGACTTAGTTATAAATCTTTTCAAAATGCTTTTAAGAAAAAAGACCAAGGTCCAACCTTTGTACGTGCTAGTAGTCCTCGTATTATTACTTGTTTTTATTGTGGTAAGAATGGACACTATGCTAGCAATTGTAAATTGAAGAATAATTTTAGCTATTATTGGAGACCCAAAGGTCTCAAGGCTAACCCCCATGGACCCCAAAATTATAGGGTACCTAAAAATAATTCCTTTGTAGGTTATGTTAGTCCAAGTGGCTACGATAATCTAGAGGGGGTAAATAGATTATCTCGGTTTTTCAGATTTTGCCCTCTTTTTCTAATAATCAAGCAAAGAGGAAAGCTAAATGCGGAAAATAAACAACACACGTTGATTTAAAGAGCTTCACCCCACCTAGGGACTACGTGCTCTACCACCCCAGTATATCCGGGATGAGTTTCGAAAAAGAAAAAGAAATTTTATTAATTACCAAAATTAATACAACACCTTGAAGATTACCACAACCCTCTTACAACACCTTAAAGGAGATTACCACAATCTTCCTTCACCACCTTTGAAGAGTACCACACTCTCCAAACACCTATCACCTAGATCACTCAAGTGTATTCTTACCACAAGAATACTCACAAGGATGTCCTGTGTTGAATGATGACCAAAATCAAGATTACAAATCAATAATGAATGATACAATATGAGTACAAGTGTAATCAAGAATTGAAAGCCTAGACCTCAAATGTGTGCAAGTGAAAGTGCTAAGGCTAATACAACAAGATATATGAAAGTATTTGCTTGTTTGCTCTTTGCTTGTGTGATGTGTTGTGTCTTGTTGTTTGAATGAAGCCTCTATTTATAGGAGAGGTCTTGGCTTTGATTTCCAGATATAGGCTCCTCCTCGGGAGTGATTTCTTTAAAAGAAACCATTTAAAATCATCAATATAGTCATTTGTTAGAAATCAATCCCACAAATTAGGGAAAAGCTATCCTAAAATGCAACGGATAGTTTCTTTGATAAAAATGGGTTCGGTGAATCGGGTCGCAGAGATAAGATTGAAATTGGTTTTAGCGACCGGTCTCCCTTGATCTTGACCGGTGGGGTTGATTAAAAATCGAAACAGAGAAGACAAGAACTTCGGGAGGGCTCCCAGTACGGTCGCCCGGGTCGACCGGTCGCCGCCTACCGGTCGACCACCCCGGTCGACCGGTCGCCCTCCCTAATTTTCCCTACGTCCCTTTTCCTGCTTCAAAACTCAACTCAGGTACGGGTTGCCCTATAGGGCGACCGGTCGAGCCTGAAACAGATGTGTTGTCCAACTTTTTATCGGAAATAAACTCCAAGAAATACTCTGAAAAATAGTAAAAATATTTTAAATCGATCAGAAGTATTTAGACAACATTTAGGGACATTGTTTTGGTTTAAAAACACATTTGAACAAAATCATCAAAATCATGATAAAAACATTTATCTAACAAACTCCCCCTTTTTGATGATTACAAACCAAAACAATTTTCACAAGGATGATTTTGAAAACAAAATAATTTACCGATTTTACGAGTGAACTATCCGTTTAAAAACATTTTATAAAAAGCTCCCCCTATTGATAAGCACATCAACAAGAAATATTGCATAAGCATAAGCATAAGCTATAACAAGCTTTTACGGGATACACATAAACATCATGATAATAAGCTCCCCCTGTCAAAAAAACTTATAATCTATTGCAATTAAGTCCATAATACATGTCATGGACGAGGTATACTTGGCTTTAGGAAGCCATAGCTTATAACTTTTATTGCGAGCTTTTATTAGCTTCTTTGAGCTAAGGAGCCAAATTCCTGTTTCTCCCCCTTTGGAATCATCAAAAAGAATGTTAGGATGATAAAAACATTATACAAGTATATCAAAGTGCGCCTAGAATACGATTTATCAACCATTGAAAGAAGAAGGCTTAAAATCCGAAGAAATGGGAGAAATGTATCATGAACAAATCCATAAGCTCGTTTTGTATACCAAGACATGATCTCAATAAGTATATAAGAATTTTGAAAGCAAGAGAATCATGTAGAAGTTGAAATTTTCATTGTGACATTTCATCGAACACTTGGCAGGCGTTAAAAATAAAAGAAGTTGTATAGAGCCATTGTAAATGAATCAAGCCAAAAAATTTCATCACCAAATCATACCAAGCATCATACAATACAATATAACAACTAATCTCATCATGATCATAAGATAATTTCATCAAGAAAAATACAAGAAAGCCACAAACTCAAGGGTTCAACCCAATTGAGCAAAGAAAGGAAAATTCTTACCATTCGATCGGTAAAGATGAGTGATGATGATGATAAATATGCTATATAAGATCCAAGATATGAATTGAATGTATGAAAACAAATTTTGAGTGAAATTTGTGTGAATTTTGCAAAGGGGACGAAAAATGGCAAAAATGGGTTAAAATGACTAAGGCATGAGACAGAACGGTTTTAATCTAAAATTTTGCTTAGGGCGACCGGTCGTGGTTGAGGGCGACCGGTCGACGTTGAGGGCGACTAGTTGCCCTCAACCTCATCAGCCCACTGTCTTGCCAGTTTTACTGAAATCCGAATTTTCAACCAAAAATCCGATTTTTCGCCCCTAAGTTTTAAAAACATGCAAAATGCAAACGTAAACCTCATTCAATATGCATTATGCCTAACCGAGATCATATGGACGCAAAAGTCTCGGAAGATAGCGGTTTTGTAAAAATGTCCGCCAATTGATCTTGAGATGGTACAAAAGATATCTCAATTTTTCGTTTAGAAACGCAATCCCTTAGAAAATGATGTCGAATCTCAATATGTTTAGTACGGTTATGATGAACCGGGTTTTGAGCGATGTTTATAGCGGATATATTGTCACAAAAGATAGGAATGTTTTCAAAAGAGCATTTGTAATCCGCTAAGGTTTGCTTCATCCAAAGAAGTTGAGTACAACAAAAAGTCATGAGATATATTCGGCCCGGTAGTTGAAAGTGAAACACAATTTTGCTTCTTTGAAAACCAAGAAACTAGGCAATCGCTAAAAATTGACATGATCCGGAAGTACTTTTCCGGTCATCAATATTTTCCGCATAATCTGAATCACTATAACCTTTAAGAGAAAAAATTTCATTCTTTGGATAGAATAGACCATATTAAATAGTGACTTTCAAATATCGAAAAATCGTTTTAATGGCACTCATATGAGATTCTTTGGGATTGCTTTGAAAACGAGCACATAGGCATACGGCATGAAGAATGTCCGGTCTACTAGCGGTTAAATAAAGTAAACTACCAATCATACCTCGATACTTTGATTCATCCACGGACTTGCCTTTTTCATCTTTGTCAATTTTGACATTGGTTGCAATAGGAGTAGACACGGTTCTTCCTTCTTCAATGCCGAACTTTTTCAAAAGTTCCTTTGTATATTTTGATTGCGAAATGTATATACCTTCTTGGCATTGTTTAATTTGAAGCCCAAGAAAGAAGTTGAGCTCCCCCATCATACTCATCCCGAATTCTCCTTGCATTAACTTAGAAAATTTCTTGCACAAAGATTCATTAGTAGCACCAAAGATAATATCATCAACATAAATTTGCACAAGTAAACAATCTTGCCCTTTTTCAAAAACAAAGAGAGTAGTATCAACTTTACCTCTTGTAAAACCATTTTGCAAAAGAAAAGAGCTAAGTCTATCATACCATGCACGGGGTGCTTGCTTTAAACCATATAAGGCCTTTTTAAGTTTATAAACATCATTAGGCCTAGAAAAATTTTCAAATCCTGGAGGTTGTTTTACATAGACTTCTTCTTGAATAAGTCTATTTAGAAAAGCGGATTTAACATCCATTTGGTAAAGTTTGAAATTTTTATAACAAGAATAGGCAAGTAAAATATGAATAGCTTCTAAACGTGCTACGGGTGCAAAAGTTTCATCATAATTAATACCTTCTTCTTGACAATACCCTTGAGCTACTAACCTTGCCTTGTTTCGAACAATGTTGCCTTGATCATCAAGCTTATTCCGGAATACCCATTTTGTACCAATAATTGTTTGAGAAGGAGGACAAGGTACCAATTCCCATACATCATTTCTTTCAAATTGATTCAATTCCTCTTGCATCTCCAAAAACCAATCCTCATCCTCAATAGCCTCCTTAGCATTTTTAGGCTCTTTTTGAGATATAAGAGCTTTTTCGGAAAATTTTCTTTGGGTCATTACTTTATCAAGGGGATCACCAATAATAAGATCTTTTGGGTGATCTCCTTTAAATTTCAATGTCACGGGAAGATACGAAGTATCACCTTTATCTTCTTGAGGAACACTTGAAGTGGATGGTTGATCATTTGATGTAGTAGGTTGATCATTTTGAGCATCATTTTGAACAATGGGTTCAATAATATCCTCTTCATCACTTTCATCATTGGGTATTCTTTCAACACCCTAAGCTTCATTGAATTTGATATGGATAGATTCTTCAACAACCCCACTAGTCTTATTGTAAACCCATATGCTTTGCTCTTTGTTGAATATCCCATAAATATCCCTTCATCGGCCTTAGGATCAAGTTTGTCCAATTGATCCTTGGTATTCAAAATAAAGCACTTACAACCAAATATCTTGAAGTAACTAATATTTGGAGTTCTTCCTTTCCAAAGCTTATATGGAGTTTTATTCATTTTAGGACGAATGTAAACTCGATTAATGACATAGCAAGCGGTACTTACGGCTTCGGCCCAAAAATATTTTGGAAGTGAATTCATTGAGCATGGACCGACTCATCTATTGTAGTGTCCGATATTTCCTTTCGGCTACTCCATTTTGTTGAGGTGTCCTTGGAGCCGAAAACTTATTAGCATATCCCTTAGTTTCACAAAAGACTCTAAATTCTCCGTCAAATTCTCGACCTCGATCACTTCGAATAGACTTAATAGTATCTTCCTTTTCATTCTCAATAAGTCTACACAACTTAACAAACTCATTAACGGCATCGCTTTTATTGGTAAGAAAAAGAGCCCAAGTATATCTAGAAAAATCATCGACAATAACGAAAGTGTAATGTTTTCCACTTAGACTTGCCGTACCAATATCCCTATACAAATCAAGGTGAAGCAATTGTAGGGGTTTGGTTGTGGAAATTTCATTTTTGGGCTTAAAACTAATTTTAACTAATTTGTTCTTTTGACAAGTGTTACATAAGCCAAGATTTTCAAAATTCAATTTGGGTAGTCCTTTCACATGTTGGTTTTTGTAAATATTTTTCAAATTCTTGTATCCAACATGTCCAAGTCGCCTATGCCATAAACTAGTTAAATCATTATTGGCGACTAAATAAGAAACATTTTGACTAACCAAATCATTTGTACAAATTTTGTAAAGATTGCCTTTTCTATTTGCTTCACAAATAATTTCACCATTTTTAAGTATAAGGCATTTTTCTTTATTGAAAGAAACGTTATAATTTGAATCACAAAGTTGGCTAACACTTATCAAATTAAACTTAAGCCCTTCTACTAAAAGAACATTACTAAGAGAGAAAGAAGATTTACCAATTTCTCCATTTCCAAGAATTCTTCCTTTGCCATTGCCGAACATGACCATACCCTCTTCTTGGAGTTTGATGTTGGTAAAAAGTTCTCCCCTCCCGGTCATATGGCATGAACATCCGCTGTCCATGAGCCATTTTGAATATTCCATTGTAGTTATAGCCTCTATTACCTACAAAAGAATTTCTTTTAGGTACCCTATAATTTTGGGGTCCATGGGGGTTAGTCTTGAGACCTTTGGTCTCCAAACATGACTAAATCAATTTTTCAATTTGCAATTATTAGCATAATGTCCAACTTTGCCACAATAAAAACAAGTAGGAGTATTAGAGCTACTAGCACGTACAAAAGTCGGACCTTGGTTATTTTTCTTAAAAACACTTTGAAATGGTTTATAACCAAGTACCAATTTGGAATGCCCACCTCTTTGTGCATCTAAAATTTTTGTAACTTTATCCGTGCTTATGTTAAAACGATGCACATCATTTTTCAAACATTCAAGATTTTTTGTGAGCAATTCCTTTTCGATTTCAAGAGTATGAACTTGAGTAAGAGTAATAGCATGAGCTTTATCAAGAGATTCATAAGAAGTAAATAATTTATCCTTTTCAATTTTAAGCTCTTTATGCTCCTTTTTTAAGGTCTTGTATTTAACAATAAAATTTTGAAATTCAATTTGCAATTCATCAAAATCACATTGCAATTCATCAACTAAGGAGGAGGTAAAAGAGTTAGAGCGTACCTCATTATTTTCATCGTCTATGGCCATAAGACTATGTTCGATTTCTCCTTCCTCGTCGGTTGTTTCAAGTAATTCATCCCAAGTTTTGACCTCCGCATTTAGAGCCTTCTTTTTTGAAAAGTGCTTCTTTTTCTTTTGTTCCTCCTCATCGAGTTTTGGGCAATCGGCAATGAAGTGCCCGGGTTTTCCGTATTTAAAGCAAGCATTATCTCTCGGTTTTCTTGCCTTATTTTTATTCACAAATTTTGCAAATTTTCGAACAAGTGCGGCCGTCTTCTCACCATCATCATCATTATCATAGTATGCATTATTAGAAGAAGAAGCAAGACCTTTAGGAATATTTTGCATACCCGATTGATTGATAATTGGTTTGGAATTTTTCCTTTCTTTGAGATAGACTTCATAGATGAGGAGATTCCCGATGAGCTCGTCAAATTTGAGTGTCTCAAGATTTTGTGCCTCCGTGATAGCCGTCACCTTTTCGGACCATGAGCTGGGAAGAGCATTCAATACCTTAGTCACCTTATCTTCTTCGGAGATGACTTTACCGAGGGCCACAAGAGGATTGACAATGTTGTCAAGCCTTTCCACCATCTTAGAGATGCTTTCACCATCATACATGTTAAAGTTTTCGAAATCTTTAACAAGCATGGTCTTTCTTGCTTGCTTGACCTTCTTTGTCCCTTCATATATAGTCTCCAATTTTTCCCAAACCTCATGTGCCGACCTTATGCCTCTTATGCGATTGTACTCGGTGGCGGTGAGAGAACAATGCAAAATATTTAAGGCCTTACCGTTTAGAGAGAAAGTCTTTTTGTCGTTTTCATCGAACTCCTTGAAAGGCTTAGGAGCCGAGGTGCCATCCTCCAATTTCTTGGTTGGTTGATCAACTCCTTCAACAACCACATTCCAAATATCGAACCCGCACCCTTGTAGGAAGTACTCCATACGGTCTTTCCAAAAAGCGTAGTTGTTGGCATCGAATAGTGGTGGCTTGTTGGTGGAGGCGCCGGTGGTGAGATGAGCATCATTCGTAGCCATGGATCTTTCCTCTTTACTTGGAACGAGCTAGCCAAAGAGTTTGGCTTTGATATCACTTGTTAGTCCAAGTGGCTATGATAATCTAGAAGGGGGTGAATAGATTATCTCGGTTTTTTAGATTTTGCCCTCTTTTTCTAATAATCAAGCAAAGATGAAAGCTAAATGCGGAAAATAAACAACACACGTTGATTTAAAGAGCTTTACCCCACCTAGGGACTACGTGCTCTACCACCCCAGTATATCCGGGATGGGTTTCAAAAAAGAAAAAGAAATTTTATTAATTACCAAAATTAATACAACACCTTGAGGATTACCACAACCCTCTTACAACACCTTCAAGGAGATTACCACAATCTTCCTTCACCACCTTTGAAGAGTACCACACTCTCCAAACACCTATCACCTAGATCACCCAAGTGTATTCTTACCAAAAGAATACTCACAAAGATGTCATGTGTTGAATGATGACCAAAATCAAGATTACAACTCAATAATGAACGATACAATATGAGTACAAATGTAATCAAGAATTGAAAGCCTAGACCTCGAATGTGTGCAAGTGAAAGTGCTAAGGCTAATACAACAAGATATATGAAAGTATTTGCTTGTTTGCTCTTTGCTTGTGTGATGTGTTGTGTCTTGTTGTTTGAATGAAGCCTCTATTTATATGAGAGGTCTTGGCTTTGATTTCCAGACATAGGCTCCTCCTTGGGGGAGTGATTTGCTGCAAAAAAGAAACCATTTAAAATCATCAATATAGTTGTTAGAAATCAATCCCACAAATTAGGGAAAAGTCATGCAAAAATGCAACGGATAGTTTCTTTGATAAAACAGGGGTTCGACCGTCGCCGAGAGATGAGATTGAAATTAGTTTTACGTGATTTTTACACGAGGGGGGACCTCGGAGGGGGTGCGACCGGTCGCCTTGATCTTGATCTTGGTGGGGTTGATTAAAAATCGAAACAGAGAAGACAACAACTTTGGGAGGGCTCCCGGTGCGGCCGCCCGAGGGTCGACCAAATGCGCCCCTCTGGCCGACCACCCCGGTCGACCGGTCGCCTCCCTAATTTTTCCTACGTCCCTTTTCCTCGCTTCAAAACTCAACTCAGTGCGGGTTGCCCTATAGGCGGCCAGGTCGAGCTGAAAAGATGTGTTGTCCAACTTTTTATCGAAAATAAACTCCAAGAAATACTCCAAAAATAGTAAAAACATTTTAAATCGATCGGAAGTATTGAGACAACATTTAGGGACATTGTTTTGGTTTAAAAACACATTTGAACAAAATCATCAAAATCATGATAAAAACATTTATCTAACAGGTTATAGGGGCTATAACAACAATGGAAGATTCAAAATGGCTCGTAGACAGCGGATGTTCACGCCATATGACCAGAAAGAGAGAACTTTTTACCAACATCAAGCTCCAAGAAGAGGGTATGGTCATGTTCGGCAATGGCAAAGGAAAAATTCTTGGAAATGGAGAAATTGGTAACTCTTTTTTCTCTCTTAGTAATGTTCTTTTAGTAGAAGGGCTTAAGTTCAATTTGATAAGTGTTAGCCAACTTTGTGATTCAAATTATAATGTTGTTTTTAATAAAGAAAAATGCCTTATTTCCAAAAATGATAAAATTATTTGTGAAGCAATTAGAAAAGGCAATCTTTACAAAATTTGTACAAGTGATTTGGTTAGTCAAAATGTTTCTTGTCTTGTTGCCAATAATGATTTAACTAGTTTATGGTATAGGCGACTTGGACATGTTGGATACAAAAATTTGCAAACTATTTACAAAAACCAACATGTAAAAGGACTACCCAAATTGAATTTTGAAAATCTTGGCTTATGTGACACTTGTCAAAAGAACAAATTAGTTAAGAGTAGTTTTAAGCCCAAAAATGAAATTTCCACTACCAAACCTCTACAAATGCTTCATCTTGATTTGTATGGGGACATTGGTACGGCTAGTCTAAGTGGAAAACATTACACTTTTGTTAAAGTTGATGATTTTTCTAGATATACTTGGGCTCTATTTCTTACAAATAAAAGTGATGCCGTTAATGAGTTTGTTAAGTTGTGTAGACTTATTGAAAATGAAAAGGAAGATACTATTAAGTCTATTCGAAGTGATCGAGGTGGAGAATTTGACGGAGAATTTAGAGTCTTTTGTGAAACCAAGGGATATAGTCACAATTTTTCGGCTCCAAGGACACCTCAACAAAATGGAGTAGCCGAAAGGAAGAATCGGACACTTCAAGAAATGAGTCGGTCCATACTCAATGAATTTTCACTTCCAAAATGTTTTTGGGCCGAAGCCGTAAGTACCGCTTGCTATGTCATTAATCGATTTTATATTCGTCCTAAAATGAATAAAACTCCATATGAACTTTGGAAAGGAAGAACTCCAAATATTAGTTATTTCAAGATATTTGGTTGTAAGTGCTTTATTTTGAATACCAAGGATCAATTGGACAAACTTGATCCTAAAGCCAATGAAGGGATATTTATGGGATATTCAACATAAAGCAAAGCATATCGGGTTTACAATAAGACTAGTGGGGTTGTTGAAGAATCCATCCATGTCAAATTCAATGAAGCATCGGGTGTTGAAAGAATACCCAATGATGAAAGTGATGAAGAAGATATTATTGTTTAAGATGATACTCAAAATGATCAACCTTCAAGCTCAAATGTTCCTCAAGAAGATAAAGGCGATACTTCGAATCTTCCCGTAGCATTGAAATTTAAGGGAGATCACCCAAAAGATCTTATTATTGGTGATCCCCTTGATAAAGTAATGACTCGAGAAAAATTTGCCGAGAAAGCTCTTATATCTCAAAAAGAGCCTAAAAATGCCAAGGAAGCCATTGAAGATGAGGATTGGTTTTTAGAAATGCAAGAGGAGTTGAATCAATTTGAAAGGAATGATGTATGGGAATTAGTACCTTGTCCTCCATTTCAAACCATTATTGGTACAAAATGGGTATTTCGGAACAAGCTCGATGACCAATGCAATATTGTTCGAAACAAAGCAAGGTTAGTAGCTCAAGGTTATTGTCAAGAAGAAGGTATTGATTATGATGAAACATTTGCACCCGTAGCACGTTTAGAAGCTATTCGTATTTTACTTGTCTATTCTTGCTTTAAAAATTTCAAGCTTTACCAAATGGATGTTAAATCCGCTTTTCTAAATGGTATTATTCAAGAAAAAGTCTATGTAAAACAACCTCCGGGGTTTGAAAAATTTTCTAGGCCTAATGATGTTTATAAACTTAAAAAGGCCTTATATGGTTTAAAACAAGTACCCCGTGCATGGTATGATAGACTTAGCTCTTTTCTTTTGCAAAATGGTTTTACAAGAGGTAAAGTTGATACTACTCTCTTTGTTTTTGAAAAAGGGCAAGATTGCTTATTAGTGCAAATTTATGTTGATGATATTATTTTTGGTGCTACTAATGAATCCTTGTGCAAGAAATTTTCTAAGTTAATGCAAGGTGAATTTGAAAGGAGCATGATGGGGGAGCTCAACTTCTTCCTTGGACTTCAAATTAAGCAATGCCAAGAAGGAATATACATTTCATAATCCAAGTATACAAAAGAACTTATGAAGAGGTTCGGAATTGAAGAAGGAAGAACCGTCTCTACCCCAATGGCAACAAATGTCAAGATTGACAAAGATAAAAAAGGCAAGTCGGTTGATGAATCCAAATATCGAGGTATGATTGGTAGTTTACTTTATTTAACCGCAAGTAGACCGGATATTCTTCATGCCGTATGCCTATGTGCTTGTTTTCAAAGCAATCCCAAAGAATCTCATATGAGTGCCGTTAAAAGAATTTTTAGATATTTGAAAGGCACTATTCAATATGGTTTATTCTATCCAAAGAATGAAAATTTTTCTTTTAAAGGTTATAGTGATTCGGATTATGCGGGAAATATTGATGATCGGAAAAGTACTTCCGGATCATGTCAATTTCTAGGTGATTGCCTAGTTTCTTGGTTTTCAAAGAAGGAAAATTGTGTTTCACTTTCAACGGCCGAAGCCGAATATATTTCCGCAGCTTTTTGTTGTACTCAACTTCTTTGGATGAAACAAACTTTAGCGGATTACAAATGTTCTTTTGAAAGTGTTCCTATCTTTTGTGATAATATATCCGCTATAAATATTTCTCAAAACCCAGTTCATCATAACCGTACTAAACATATTGAGATTCGACATCATTTTCTAAGGGATTGTGCTTCAAAACGAAAAATTGAGATATCTTTTGTACCATCTCAAGATCAATTAGCGTACATTTTTACAAAACCGCTATCTTCCGAAACTTTTGCATCCATACGAGCTCGGTTAGGCATAATGCATATTGAATGAGGTTTACGTTTGCATTTTGCATGTTTTTAAAACTTAGGGGCGAAAAATCGGATTTTTGGTTGAAAATTCGGATTTTAATAAAATTGGCAAGACAGTGGGCTGATGAGGTTGAGGGCAACCGGTCGCCCTCAACGTCGACCGGTCGCCCTCAACCACAACCGGTCGCCCTTAGCTATTTTTTGGATTAAAACCGTTCTATCTCGTGCTTTAGTCATTTTAACCCATTTTTGCCATTTTTCGTCCCCTTCGCCAATTTCACACAAATTTCACTTCAAATTTGTTTTTTTGCATTTATTTTATATATTGGACTTCATGAAGCTCGATTATCATCATCATTGCTCATCTTTACCGATTAAATGGTAAGAATTACTCTTTTTTTTATCTCAATTGGGTTAAACCCTTGAGAATGTACTTGTATCTTGCTATTTTGATGAAATTCTTGTATTAGTATGTTGTATCTGATGATTGGTGATGAATGAATATTGTTGTATTGCAATTGGTGGTGAAATTTTTTGGCTTAAACAAATCACAAAGGCGTTATATTTCTCTTGTTTTTTTCGACGCACGCCAAGTGTTTGACAAAATATTTCAATGAAAAATTCATCACTTACATGATTCTCTTGATTTGGAAAGTCTTATAAGTTTATAGAGATCACGTTTTATCAATCAAATGAGCTTTTACAAATCAAATGAGAAATTTTTTCCCTTTCATTCGGAATTTAAGCTTAAATGCTCAATATGCTCGATAAATCGATTAAATTGCGCACTTTGATATAATTATATGATGTTTTTATCATGCTAACATTATTTTTGATGATTCCAACGGAGGAGAAACAGGAAAAACGCTCATTTGCTCAAAGAAGTGAAAATAAGCTTGCAAGAAAAGTTATAAGCCAGGGCTCTTTAAAGCCAAAAGCTGTGAACAATACTTAGTCCTTGTGATATATTATGGACTCTTATGCTTGACTAATGATGTTTTGTGACAGGGGGAGCTTCTATGCTCAAACAATTCAAGCTTAAGTTGTAAAAGCTAAGCTTTTAGCTATTAGTTGGTTGCTTGTATACTTGTTCTTGATATGCATATTGATAGGGGGAGCTTGTGCAAAAATGATTTTGAAAAATCTTTGCTCCTATCCTTGTGTGTTTGTACTTATGATGAATCTTGCTTATAATGTATTGATGTTTTAGACCGGAAAATTTGTTTTGTTTTAAAATCAACTTTGGTTTGTAATCATCAAAAAGGGGGAGTTTGTTAGATAAATGTTTTTATCAAGATTTTGATGATTATGTTTAAATGAGTTTTTATACCAAAACTATGTTTATGTATGTTGTCCAAAATACTCCTAAATGTTTTAAAATGTTTTTTACTAATTTTTGGAGTATTTCTTAGAGTTTATTATTCGATAAAATATTGTACAACATATTTAATGTTTTTATGTTCATTGGTTTTTACACCAAAACAATGTTTATAAATGTTGTCCAAATACTCCCAAGTGATTTAAAATATTTTTACTAATTTTTGGAGTATTTTTTGAAGTTTATTTTTGATAAAAATCGGACAACATTTCAAGATTGGAGTCGACCACCTTGCCGCCCAAAGCGTCGACACATGCACGAGGAAGAAAACTTGAAACAAAACGTCATCAATCAAAAAAATGAAGAGGGGACCGGTCCAAAGGGGGACCGGCCGCACCCCCTGGCGGACGGCCGCACTCCCGATCCTGGCCGATCCCCCCCGACCTATACCTGATCGCACTATTTTTTTCAAATGTTCGAAATCTTAAACAGAGCCAACCCACGCCGCCTCTATGTTATTTTGTGACAAAAAGTTATCTTTGTTTGAATTTTTTTTTGACAAAGAAGATTTTCTTTTGATTTTTGTACAATATTTCTACATCTTGTGATCCTCTTTTTGTAGACAAAAGTGAAGAAGGGGGAGCCTATGTTGGAGATCCAATCTTGAAGACTCTCCTATAAATAGAGGATGAATTTGAAGACACAAGAAACAACACATACAAGCAAAATACACAACAAGAAATCTGCTAATTCTCAAGCTTTCATTTTTATACTCTTGTTGTAATAGCCTAGTTCTTGCACTTGCACTATCTTGAGGTTTAGGCTTTTCCTTATTGATTACACTTGCACTCAAAGTTTGTATATTTCAATTATTGAGTTGTAATCTTGAATTTTTTATCATCCAAAACAAGATATCCTTGTTAGTGTTCTTGTGGTAAGAACACACTTGGGTGATCTTAGGTGTTGAAGAGTGTGGTACTCTTTATAGGTGTTGAAGGAAGATTGTGGTAATCTCCTTGAAGGTGTTGTAAGAAGATTGTGGTAATCTTCAAAGGTGGTGTTGTATTAATTGTGGTAATTAATAAAATCTTTTTTTCTTTTTGAAATCCACTTCGGATATACCGGGGTGGTAGTAGATTAGGCCCTAGGTGGGTTGAACTACTATAAATCATCGAGTGTTGTTTAATTTCCGCATTTACATTCTTGTCAATTACGCGTTCATTCGAAAAAGAGGGCGATTTGTGAAAAATCGGCATAATCTATTCATCCCCCCTCTAGATTATCGTAGCCACTTGGACTAACACATTAGGCGTCCCATAGAATGACGGCAGCTGATTAAAGTGTATTGTTTTGAGCTCGTAGTTCCGTGCTGCTTGTCCCAATGTGATGTAAGAGGTTGCAGTCCCAATGAAAGGGCGTGCAAACTCACGCATCGAAGGCTGACGTGCCTCCACGTTGTTTCCGTTTTGATTACACCCATCTCTGATTCGTCTGTTTGTTCTTCTTTCGGAATGTGATCACGAGAATCCTCGTTGTTATACGCAGAATCGTCCCCTTCTTTCCTTGTTCATCTCGTAACTCGATGGATATCGTCCACGAAAGGCACAAGGTCCCGATTGAGATTTCTACGTTCTTGCATAAACAACACCAGAAAAACAGATCAAACGCACCAGTGGAATAAAGTAAAAATTAAAAGAAACAAAAAGAGTCATAAACTAAAAATAACCAAAAAGAATCCTAAACTAAAAACACAAAAAATAGACACAATAATTATTACGCCTAAAGCCTTCCCCAACAACGGCGCCAAAATTTTGTTCGACCGCTAAACACCTATAAAAGTCTAACAATCCTCGCAAAAGAACGAGATCAATTGTAGGGTAGCAAGTTAACCACAAGTCGTCTCTCAAGGAAGACTTAGCCGGCAAATAATTATTATGCAACACAATAGACAGAAAATAAAACCTAAACACTCTAACCAGATTTGTTGGTTTTAAATAAACTAAAAGAAAACAATTAAAAAGATGAATTAAAACTAAGCACGAATAAACTTGGAGAAAAAGATATGGAAGAAAGTCTAGGATTATGGATTCATCTCATCAAACTTGCAAGCAGAATATCAATTAATTGATCATGCGGTTAATAAATATAACAATCATGTAAAGACTATGTCTAGATCTGATAACTCTCGTATTCACAGATTAGGGCTATCCCAACATAATTTTCTATTTTCGTTAAACCTAGGGTTAGATAATACATTTCTGATTCATATCTAACCTCCAGAATAAATTTATTCCAGGAATAATATCTTCTCTCGATCTCAATTATTCCCTCAAACAATCAAGAGTTGGTCAAACAATCAATCAACAAGTAAAACAGCTTATTCAGGAAATCAGATCAATTAATCAATACTCATGCTTGTTTGTTTGAATCAAATCATCATAATCCTAGAACAATGAAATTAGTTCATGCTTGGGGATGTGATCATAATCTTTATTGAAAGAAAGAAAACAATCATAAGCATGATCATGCAATAAAAATAATCACCCCAACAATTGAAATCAGACAAAATAGATGAAGAAATCTTACTCTTTGATTAAGAAGCAAAAATAACTTTAAGGGGAAGAACCCAAACAATTCCAATGTTGAAAGCAAGAGAAAAATACCAAAAAACTAAAGTATAGAAGTGTTATGAATGAGAGTGTGTCGAAAATAGGAGCTCCCCAAGTCCTATTTATAGGCGTAGAGTCCTAAACAAGGTTGAAGAGCCAAAACTCGGAAAAAATCAAAAATTTCGTGTTCAGCAAGTCACGGCGCGCGACCGCATGGGCTAAAACTCAAAGCGCTGCACAAGACGCACTCCTGCTCACAGTTGTGCGGGTGGCAAGCTGCGTAGCCGCGCTCGCGCGGACTCTAAACATTGGAATTTCGTCTTGATGTTTTCTTATGAATTGTAGCTCTGTCTCTTTGCTTTCCATATCCACTTGAATCACCTTAATATCAATTTTTTAGAGAGAGTTATGGCCAAATTACCAAGACGTGTCATTTCTGAGATTTTGACATATTATTTTGTCTTGTGCATGATTTTAACCCATCTAAACTTCTTCATTTGCATTTCGTAGAAGAGATAAACATTGTAGAACTTTGAATTATCTTTCTAATGGTGCATGAATCTTGTCAATTGAGTTTCGGATGCGAACGTTACGTCCAAAATACGATGACTGCCGCAGTTGCGCGAAATGACTTTTTAGCGTTTTTTGCTCCAAAACTTGTTTTTTCCACCAAAACCTAAAAACAATCAATAAAATAACACAACATAACACTAAAACATGCAAATGCAAATAAAACACGCCAAAAATATGTATAAATCATCACACAAACCACACACAAAAACATGCAAAATAATATGTACAAACAAACACACACACACACATAGAGTGAGAGAGAGAGAGAGAGAGAGAGAGAGAGAGAGTCGAGCCCCCCATTCTCTCTAAAAAAACCCAAATCCCTAATTCATTTTCTCCTTTTCCCTTCCCCACAAGCCGCCCATCCCCCTTTCGGCCTTTCCCCTCCCAAGTTGTTTTCTTCTCATATGAGAACGGAAGCGATAATGGCAACCATGTTTGTCTGATCAGGCTCATGCACTACCACGAAGGCCCGGGACGGCCATAAATTTCTTCTTTGATTTGAGATCCGAGCTTTGGGTGTTATTCGTGGTGGCAGGTCAACTGTGCGACGGTGGCAGATATGTGGGAGCGGCGGTGTTAGGATATGGTTGTGGATTTGAGGGAGGGAAAGACCCTTTTTTTTCTTCGTATGGTGTTATTTTTATTTTGTCATATCTTTTTTCTCGCCTTTTAGTTTGATTGCTAGGTTGTCGTTTTGTTTTGTTTTTAATTTTTTTTTACTTTTTTGTTGTTTTATTTTTTCGGTTGAAGGGCGAAATTCATAGGCGGGTCAATTATGTATGTCTCGCAGTGCGTGATAGTTGTTCGTGCCCGATTGTTCCATATTCTGCAGTCTTCTTTGAGGAGTGCTGAAGTATCCTAGCGTATGAGTGGTTTAGTTTTGGAGTGTGACTTAGATTTGAATTGGTCTTGCCAATTCCCCGCTTGATTTCTAGTTAGTCAACTCGGCCCAATAGCCAGTTGGTTATGATTGTCGTTGTAGTCCCGTATTTGAGTTGTTCTAATATATAAAACCTATCGTTTGTGTGTATGTGTGTGTCTGTGTGTGTGTGTGTGAGAGAGAGAGAGAGAGAGAGAGGGGTTGGTAAAATATCCAACTAAAATATAAATTTTGGCGACATTTATTAAAATATGTAGCATCGACGATTATATAGTTACATATATAGATTGTGTTTTTAATAATCTTCAATTATGAGATTATTAAGAAGTTCAGTATAATTACAAAGAAATAAAATTAACAAAATAAAGAATAATATAATAACCATATAACAGGTCACTACATTTAAAAGCTAAAAATATATTTTAATTATGTCATTAAATTTAATAATAGAATAATTTTTCCCTGTATACAACATTTATCGTTTATTTGTTGTTTTGATATTTGTATTACTTCAATATTTCCTTTATTGCAAACTTCCAATCCAGATCTGGTTATTCATAAGGATGGCAAAATGACCTGCCCCTCCGGGTACCCGCCCCGCCCCGTGACCCGAGGCGGGGCGGGGCAGGGTTGGGTCTCACCTCCGCCCCGCCCGCCCCGCCCGCCTGCTTTTTTTTATTTATTTTTAATATATTTAATGTATATTTTTATATATATATATATTATATAAAATAATATAGTTTTATGTATTTAATATTATATTTAACATATATAATGTAAAATTTTATAAATAATATGTATTTATAATACAAAATATAATATTAAAAATTATTAATAATATAAAATTTAAGATAAAAAAATAAAAATCACCACGGGGCGACCACGCCCGCCCCATCCCCCCCGCGGAGTGGGTTTGGGTATCGAGATACCCGCCGTCTGCCATCCCTAGTTATTCACAATAAAATTCATAATACAATATTCATTGTTACATAAATCATTAAAAAATAATTAAAAGATTTTATTAATATATAAGTTAATTTAAAATATTGTAAAGTAATTTTATATTTTTTTAAATAAAGTGGATATTGACAAAAGAAATTATTTGGTATCCATAGAAAAAATAATTATTAATCATTGCATAAAATTTTTCAACATCCATCAAATTATTCTATTTATATTTCTTGAAACCTTTTTGTTTTAAATAAAAAAAGTTACATGTATAGATTAAAATTTTCAAAATCCATCAAATTAACATCATGGATAATTAAATTACGGCGATATTTATTATGCTAGATTTGATGAACTTTGGTAAAATATCTTTGGTCATATCACTTTTTATGTAACTACTTTTCACTTGTTGCTATACATGTTGTATTATCCCTATATATAATTGTTGGGACAAAATTGACCTTTTTTAATATCTTCTATTTTCATTATTTTACGCATTATTAAATTCTATAATTACTTAACTAATTATCTAATATTATTAATTATTATTGGATGGCGAATATAATTATCCGACCCACGCGCTCGTTTTCTCCTACAAGGCCCATGTAGCCCATCATCCCATGTATAAAACAGGTATATCCTCACTATTTGTAAGTATTCCACGTTATTCTGTATTAATCAAAATTATATGCTCTGGAATTCTCCTACTTTCTTGATGATCGACTTGAGCATCGGAGGGGTCTTCCTGGGACAAATCCAGAGCCCTGTCTAACGTTTGCTAAACTATCATAGACAAGTTCCCAGCTTGAAGAACTACCAGCTCACAAGAAGAATTAGACAATTTCAGAATCCATTTACTTGGAGTAATATGCCGATTTTAAATAGCATCAATAATAGTAGCCAACTTTAACTGACAAACATTTCGTATATGAACTATAATTACTTTTAACTAAACACACTGTTTGTCAGCTTCAAAAAGAGCAATTATTGAGAGTGATTGGAAGATGTGACTAATAATGTTAGTTTGGTATATTGCCATGATATATTTATACCATTATAACAAAATAAATACTGATTTGTGATCGAGCTTTGTGCGGGTCAAATTTATACCCCGTATCAACATAACCAACTAAATCTAGAATTAGTGGATTACTTGGAGTAGAATAACCCCAAATCTATCGTATCACTAAGATAACGAAATATATGTTCAGTACAATTCCAGTGTCTCTGAGTTGTCTCATAACTGTATTTACTTCAAAACCAATATCAGGTCTAGTGCATTGCGCTAAATGCATTAATGCTTCTATAATATTGTGCTAAATACATTAATGCTCTAATAGTCATTTGTTACTCCCTCTTTTGGATTACGTTCATAATTATTACTGATTTAAGCATCAGATGAGCTTACTACTCAGGGCCCTTCTAATTGTTTATTTGTGTTGTAGACCAGTTCCATCCACAATAATTACCTTAGCTTTTGGAGTTACCTTAGGTCCTTAACTTTTGGACTTTCACTCTTAGTTGAGTGATACACATATTTTAGTATCACCAATTATAAATAAAGAATTTCATTTTAATTAGTTCTATATCATTTTAACAAATGAATATATTGCTCCTTTTTATTCAAAATTTAACAGCATTAACACCCTTGCTTTATTATTTATCATTAAAGAATAACTCGTGTAAGTTTGACTAATTATATCTATGATAGAAGTAATTATTTATTCAACAACAATTTTGAATCTTGCTTCAAATTTATGAGTATGTAACATTTTTTTTAGTTATGCACACGGATCACACCGGGGATAGAACATTTGACCTCCCCCATGAGGAGGGAGCGATACCATATGTCACAATCCTTTTTATTTTCTCTTTTTTAATTGTCACTTTTTCAGATTTAATGAAAAAGTCAAAATAAAGAGAATAAAGTGAGAGAATAAGTATAAGAATTGAAAAAGAAAAACATTCATGATGGAAAATGAAGTTTTATTCGGGCATTTTGATTGGTTTATATATATATATATATAACACTATTTATATCTTATATTTGTACTTGAATGGATGGTATGTGTATTTGTGAAAAGGATAAATCGTGAGATTCCGTAGATTTGTTATTTTATGAAATCGTGATATAAACTTCGATTTACCCCCCGTTTTATTTTTGAGAAAAACGATTCCATTCTTTTATAATATTAGAATATAGCAAAAAGTGAATTTTCTTTTAAAAGTAGGGACATTTTTTCTTTTTAATTGTAACTTTTAATTTGCATGGACATCGAGAATTATGGTGTTTCCATTTAAGCTTGAAGTAAACACTGATTTTAAATTTTAAGTTAGAAAATGCCCCCTTTTTATTATAATTTCAGTATAGCATGTCTTTGTTCTTTTAAATAAATTCCTCTTATAATAAATTTTTTGACCAACATATCAAAAATCAGACCTGATAAAAAGTGATATTCCAAGTTCTTATTGGTTCAATCTAAATAAAAGTATTACATCATTGATTATATTTCATGTATTCAATATATTTCATGCTGAATATTATATCATTAATAAAAAGGGTTATAACGTAATTTATATCTCAATTTTTCATAATAATCAACACACTAAAATTAAAAATTACAGTAACATGCCAAGACTCATGTGGTCTGATTTCATCCGAGTTAGGTTCTTAGATCCTTGGTCAAGGATTCGATTCCTGCACCCTGCAATCTAGGGATGACAACGGGGCGGGTTTGACCAAACTCAGGACCCGCCCTGCCAAGAAAAATCAAGACCCAGGATCTGCCTCGCTCCTTAAACCCGACGGTGCGGGTCTAGACCCGCCAATAATTTTTTTTAATTGCAATAATAATTTTTTTTGTATTTGTGGCCAAATTTTCAAAATCAATCCAATGTCAATAGCTCAAAAAAATGTCATTATGAAACTTATTATAACTACATTTTACAACTATTTAGCTACTATTAGGATTTTTTTCAAAAAAAAAAAAAAAACTATTAGATCTTTGCAACAGTACTCAAATAAAATTCAAAATAAATATTCAGAGTACAATATTATAAGATTATTTTTTAAAATAAATTACAATATTACAAGATGTTATAGTAGTAAATTAAATCAATATAATACTCCAATCTAAAAGTAAATAATGGAAAATATATAAATACACATTAAATAATATAATAAATATTACTATTGGACCCAAAACCCACACCGGGACACGTTTAACCGGGTCTATACCCGCCCCGACGGGGCGGATTTGATGCTGGAGTGGGTTTTAACTCGCCCCATTGCCATCACTACTACAATCCCATTTGTAATATAAAATAAAATAAATTTATAGTAACACAATAAGAGCATTCACAAGCAAGGTTGCAGAAGTCGCTAGACGCTAGTCGGGCGGCAGCTGGGCGCCTAGACCGCCTAGAAACATCATGTTTTTCTTTTTTTTTTCATTTTTTTTTTATTTTGGCCGATTTATTCGGATTAGACCGCCTAGACCCGATTTTTGGCCGATTTTGTGGCAGCCTAGGCGCCCGCCTAGGTCGATTTTTGGCCTGGCCGATTTTTCAGCCGATTTGAAGAAAATCGAATCGGCCTGGGGGCGCCTGCCGCTTAGGCCGTTTTTAACAACACTGTTCACAAGAGACTCTCTAATTGGGAAATGCTATTTATTTTGAAGAGCCATCAACTAAAAACCATCTCCAACAAACTCTTCATTTTAACTTTTAAATTTAGAGAATGAGTTTTCACTCTCAAAATTTGTAGAGCCAAAACAACTCTCTGTAATTATTTGCATTAGATTTTTTGCACTTTGAATGGTTTTTTTGAATGTTACTTTCCAAAAACAACACAATATTTGAAAAATATCATAAATTACTTTTAATATCCTATATATAATAAATTAATAAATTACTTTTAATACAAAGAGAAAATAAAGAGTCAAAGAGAGTGTGGTAATTTATATAAAAAAATATCACTCTTTAAATTTAAGAATGCTCTTTATTTTGTAAGAGATGCTCTTTAAATTTGAAGAGTCACTTGGGAATGCATTAACAATATTGACAATAAAAAATAAAATTTATATAATTTGTAAATTAGCCCAACCTACATTAATTAAATAAATTAAAGTTCATTGATATTGTTGTCTACCTATGAAGCACTGATACGGACACGGGACATGAATACGATACGATACAGGTACGAGAATACGACATAGTTTAAAGTTTTAAGAATACGTGTACGATTTGTATATACATATAAAATTATATATTTTTATATTATTGAAAATATAGACATACTAATAATAATTAAAAAAATAATGTTTCAATCATAAAAAACCAAAATTTCATATGTACTCAAATTTGAAATGTGCTAACTCTCATAGACACAAAAAAATACTAAAAAAATGAGCAATAAAATAAATTCTATCTATTTTTATGTGTAGATATATCCATGAAGTATCTATAAAGTATCGGATAAAGTATCGTATTGGACACGTATTTGGTACGGATACGGTATCCTTAGAGGGGATTAATGCTAAACTAAATTACCCGTGGGTTCTATACCATTTGATTAACACACACCCACGTGGATGTGTGTGTGTATGTGTTGATCTAATCCAGATAACCCATTAAAATACCTCATTGATCTACTTACCCAGTTGTCTACGCATGCATATATAGTGATGAATCTACCCGTGTACTCCACTTTCCTTTCGCCCCATATGCGTCAATAGCCCATCCGTACATTATCAAACCGGGTCGGGTCGGACTACACCGGCAAGGGTTTCTGCGGCGGCGTCGACAAAGCGGTCGCCGGAGTTCGCAATTAGAGATTTGAGGAGCGAAAGAGAAATTAGGGATTTGAGTATTATATGGAAGAAGTTAGAAGAGAAGAGAAGAGAAGAGAGAGCAGAATGGCGTAAAATAGACCTGTGGGTGGGAGAATCTTCGAATCGCACTACTTGGTTTGGTTGCTAAGGTTCTTCGCGTGATTCGTACGGTCTATTTCACGCTTATCTGCTTTCTCCACTCTCTCTCTCTCTTTCTCGCTTACCCCTTTTCAGTTCACCAGGAGTTATATCTGATCCCTTGTTTATTTTCAGCTATCTGTTTTTATTTATTGTGGTACTATTTAGTATACATTTGCAGGCAGAGGATAGTTTGTACCTTTTCTTGTCAGACGTAAAAGATTTAGTGTAGTCAGAGTTCTTTACATTTATCTTTTGCATTTTGTGCACGGATGCTTTTGTACTGGTTATAGTTGTTTATTTAGTGAATTATAAGAACTGTTATTAGGAAAAAATGGATAAAGAGGAGGTTGAGAATTCAGTTAATGCTTCTACTCTTGCTACTGATGGCAGACCGTCGTACTGGCTAGATGCCTGTGAGGATGTTTCTTGTGATGATTATTTTGTTGATTTTGAACTTGCCACAACTACTTCAACTCTTGCACCAGAACCACACTCTCAGGGAGGCTGCCATGACCCTAGTTTCTTTGGTGGAATTGATCAGATTCTTGACAGCATAAAAAATGGTGGCGCTGATTTGCCTACTCATAGAACCACCGACAGCAGCCAGAATGCACTTCATAGTTCCCTTGCCCAGCAAACCTGTATCCAGGATCAACACTCGGTGTCTAAGCATGCAATTGTTAATTGCAATGGAAAACGGCCATCTGCCTGTAGTAATGGATTCAAGAATGATGAAACTGACCTTGGAAAAAGGCCTCATGAACTTAACGACACTGAGCAAAGACATGACAGAAAAGTTCGTGGTAGGGATTCAAAGAGGGAGAGGAGGATTTGGGATAGGGCTCCAGGAAGGAAGAGACAGCGCGGTTGGGATGATATGGAGGATGAAAGGCAGGTAAGAGACCAACTGAGGAGAAGAGAGCGTCATGGTACAGGTAGCTGGAAGGACAGGGAATACAGGGACGCAAGGGGGTACTGGGAGCGGGAGAAAGAAACGAATGAATTGGTTTTCCGTATGGTTCTTGGGAATCTCTTCAAATAAAGATGAGAAGGTCAACTCTCAGAAAACCAACAAACATTCTGAATGCTCAGAAGAGAAAAAAGCAGACCAGCCAAAAGAGAAAATTCCCGAGGAACAAGCTCGCCGGTACCAGTTGGAAGTTCTTGAGCAGGCGAAGAAGAGAAACACAATTGCTTTTCTTGAAACAGGGGCTGGAAAAACACTAATTGCTGTCCTTCTTATGAGAAGTATCAGCACTGAATTGCAAAAACAAAATAAGAAAATGCTGGCTGTCTTTTTGGTGCCTAAAGTTCCTCTTGTGTATCAGGTATATCTTGCTGGGTAATCAGCGAAGAATTTCATTCGATTTGTCAACTACTATGTGAATAACTCTTTTTCTAAATTGCAGCAAGCAGAAGTAATCCGTGAGCGTACGGGTTATCAAGTTGGCCATTATTGTGGTGAAATGGGTCAAGATTTCTGGGATGCACGGAGGTGGCAGCGTGAGTTTGAAAGTAAGCAGGTACTTTTGAATGTTACACCTATGCTACACTTTATGATAATGTTTATTTCAAGTCGCATCCATCTCCGAGTTCTTTTGAGTTTCCTGTTTGCAAAGTAAAGGATATATGGTGAAAGGTTGAAATGTTTGTTGGATCATAAAGAGCGATGTGTCTTCACAGCTGAGTGAATATAGTAAAGGATGGGAACACCTATATTCACTACTGAAGTGAAAACCATTATTTGTTCGTGGAGTTAACTTGTCATACAAACTCAAGTCAAACACTAGATAATATTCCCTTTTTTGGGAGAGGTGAAGCACCTTGAAAACTTGGGGGTTTGGCATTGAAATTTCATGAATGGGGAAGTGAAGAATGAAATTGAAGCGTTAATATAGACCTTACCATATTTAGCATGACTAACTTTGGTTGAGGCGAGGAGTGTTATAAGAGTAAGGGAAGTACAAAAGAGGAAGTGAAAGGACGGAGGAATGGAAATCATAGTATTTTCCCCTTATTTAGTATATAACAATAAGGTGGGAAGAGACGATTATTTTTTCTTATTTTGACTGCTTTGTCCGTTTCTTCTTTAACCAAAACTCATGTATAAGTATTGCAAATTAAAAGAAACGAAGGATATTTACATCTTTTGGGCCTTTTCCAGCCAACTGTGGACAAAATTATTTCCCTTCAACTACTCTCTCTAACAAAAAAAAAAGTGAATCTTTCTTATGCATCCACTTTATTGAGCTAACAAAGCTAAATGGTAAAGTTAAACAAACAAAAGTTGACTTCACTTTTAGATAGAAACTGTTTAGCATATCTAATTTGGTGGAACCAATCATGACTTTTGGTGGTATTTATTTAAATATACTTAGCAAACATATACAATTCCTTTTATTTTAGTATTTTTGAGAAGAAACCACTTATCTTCTTTGTTTGTATGAAGGTCAGAAATTTCTTTTGTGAAAACAGATTTTCTCAGAATTTTTTGTTGACCGAACTCATGCCCCTTTGATATGCTTTTTAATGAAAAACACAATGACCAAATTGAGGTTCCAAAATTGCATGAACAATGGGTTTTACATGTAAATACATCAAAGTGAAGCCGTACTAAATAATAAGACAATGACATGCATGTTTTAGTAAGGTTGTTTCTAGACTGGCTTATTTTAATAACGTACTCATTTGAATATACAAAATTTACAGCCTTTGCTATTGTTGGCTAGTTATTTGGGCTGAGAGTAGCTTCCTATGAGTGGGGCATTCTATTTCAATTTTTATATTTGTTCTCTTGAAGCACATACACATAGATATTCATACACACTTACATATGCGTGCACTTACCCATGTATACTCACATGCGCAGAGATTGTAACACAACCTTTCTGATAATATCTGGTGGCTGCTTCTATCTTCTTATTTTGGTTTGTTATGATCTAAATGATTAATTTAAAATTCTGACTTAATAAGACTAATTGTTACTATAAAATGCTACATAATTCGGCATATGGAACATACATACAGATGCGCTTACTCTTGTACACTCATATGCCCTGACACTGTAGTTCAACCTTTCTGATATACCTGGTGGAGTCGTCTAACTTATTTCGGTTTGTTATATTAGATGATTAATTTCAAATTCAAAATAAATAATATAACTTGTTACTATAACATGTTTACATAATTTGGCTTATCGGACAGTTAAAAGATTCACTCGTATATCATATAAGAAGGCACATTATTGACCAGCCGCCTATGGTTTTCTGTCCTTAGTGGCTGATTATTTATGGGATATAATATTTCTATTGATGTTTAAATTGTAATTGCATTTCAGTCATTTCATTGAAATAACTGAGAGGGGGGTACAATTGAAAATATGTAAAACAATAGTCATTTAGCATAAGTCAGGACTTTTTTTTATAAAATAACTGTACTCTGAAGTTACTCCGTCCATCCAACTATTGGAAGATACTGAAACTCAGACCTGTTTAACTTTCCTCATGCTGCTGCTTGACCAGGTCTTAGTGATGACGGCTCAAATTCTTCTGAACATACTTAGACACAGTATAGTCAAAATGGAAGCTATCAATCTCCTTATTCTGGATGAGTGTCATCATGCTGTGAAGAAACATCCTTATTCTTTAGTGATGTCCGAGTTCTATCACACAACACAAAAGGAGAAGAGACCATCAGTTTTTGGGATGACCGCATCTCCTGTGAACTTGAAGGGTATGTTTTTGTCTCTGCAGTTAATTACCTTGTCACCATCTCTTGTGAAGTAATGGGTTTCTTATGCGAAGCATCACATGGTTTAAATGTTCACAATTATTTTCATTGATAAGTTTTCTGTTCTGCATTTGATATTTTTCTAGCAGTAAGTATTGTATTTGCTCTATCTTGTATTTCTTTTGTCAACTTTCTCCTTAAAGCCAAAAATTGTTTGTGTAACACAGGTGTTTCTAGCCAAGTTGATTGTGCAGTAAAGATTCGCAATCTGGAAAGTAAACTAGACTCCGTAGTTTGTACTATAAAGGACCGTGAGGAGCTGGAGAAACATGTGCCAATGCCTTCAGAAATGGTAGTAGAGTATGACAAAGCAGCTAGTTTATGGTCCCTCCATGAGCAAATAAAACAAATGGAACAGACTGTTGAAGAAGCTGCTCGGTCAAGCTCCAGACGAAGTAAGTGGCAATTTATGGGAGCCAGAGATGCTGGAGCAAAGGACGAGCTGCGCCAAATTTATGGTGTGTCTGAACGGACCGAAAGTGATGGTGCTGTTAATTTAATCCAAAAGTTGAGGGCCATCAACTATGCACTGGGTGAACTAGGACAGTGGTGTGCATACAAGGTGATGTAACATATTCATTATAGGATGTCTTTCTATTATTCTCTTCGTCTATAATTACATGTCCTGGTTGAGCATGGTAGAAGTTTTGGAATACCTTTTGATTAAATTTGTTTTTACCTTCTGCTTTCTCTGCTGCATCTCTTCTATTGTGTTGCAGCCACGGTGGTTTTGAAATGTAGTGATTGCTTCTATGGTTTTTGCTTTGAATTCTTTTGCGGGGGCGATTGTTATGGGTTTATTGGATGGGCAGGCAGTGAGTTGGAAGGTGCCTGGTTTAGGTTTTGTAGATTGCCGAAACAGAGGGTTTAAGATGTTTGGTTCCAGATGCCTTTTGAACTGTTAATGAGTCAATTCTGCATTATATATATATAATATATATATATATATATTTCTGATGCTTGTTTCTTTTGCAGGTTGCACAAGCATTTCTAACTGCTTTGCAGAATGATGAAAGGGCAAACTATCAACTTGATGTCAAGTTCCAAGAGTCATACCTACACAAAGTTGTCTCTCTTTTGCAATGCAATTTGTCTGAAGGAGCCATTTTGGAGAATAATACTGGAGGCACTGATACACAAAATAGTGTTACAGATGGGAATGGGACTGACGAGCCAGAGGAGGGGGAACTAACTAACAGTCATGGTGAGTTGTTCTATCTAGTATCATGCGCAGTTTGCATTACTGGTGACCCACTGATGGGTTTATCCCATTAAGTGGAGTCATTTATCAAAATAAAAAACTATCTCTTGACTGTGATTGATGATACCAGATCTGAGCTGAACAAAAAAAAAGTAATTCCATTAAACTTATTGCTAGGTAGTTGATATTTAAGTCTTGACCAAGTCTTAGACCCTATGGCTTTTATCATACATAGTTGCATTAATGTTGGTTGATTGCATGTTAACAAAAGATTCACTGGCATGCATCCTAAATTTGCATACATTGTCCTGTTTGATTAGGTTAATCAGTTATAAAGTAAATTTCGGCACATCAGCTTTCATTTGTAAAGATTCTTGAAAATCATCATGCTTATGTCTTTTTTCTTTTGTACATCGTGTCATTTAATGAAATCGTTTCTGCTTCTACTGTCACTGAATGAAAAGTTTGAATAACAAGAACTCACAGGTTCGTGATTTGTAGGAGAAGATAATAATTCAAATAAGGATTATAACGCTTCTTCACTAAGATTTTTCACAGGATGACGCATATGAATTTTTACAGTGGCTCTTTTTATTTACCTCATATTTTGTAGCTGAGTTTTATTTACAGTTTATGATGGACAAAATTCAACTTTCTGATTGAAGGTTGCACACTTTCTTACCTTTTGCTGGAGCTGAAATATCTTCCCAAACATTACAATAGACTTAAGTTCCTTTTTTTTTTGGTTATTGTGTCAAATCATGTGTATGTTGTACATCTTCTCTCTTTCCCCTTAAATTATAAAATGTATAATGGGCTGGTATGCATATTTGGTAGTTGTCTCTGGCGGGGAGCATGTTGATGTGATTATTGGAGCTGCTGTTGCTGATGGAAAAGTGACTCCAAAAGTGCAGTCATTGATAAAAATACTTCTGAAGTATCAGCATACAGAGGATTTTCGTGCTATAATATTTGTTGAACGTGTTGTGGCTGCCTTGGTTCTTCCTAAGGTCAATTGAGTACAGCAAACATAATGCATGAATTCTTGTTTCCCTTTGTACAGCAATTAATCAGTCCGTTATACGTCAGGTTTTTGCAGAGCTTCCATCATTAAGTTTTGTCAAGTCTGCAAGTTTGATTGGGCACAACAATAGTCAAGAAATGCGAACCAGCCAAATGCAAGATACAATTGCCCGATTCCGAGATGGTCGTGTATGTTGTATTATCATTCGATTGTCAAATAAACCCTTAGACTATCTCATTTAGTTACTTTTGCTAATTTTCTATTCTGCAGGTGACTGTTTTAGTTGCCACTAGTGTTGCTGAGGAGGGACTTGATATTCGGCAATGCAATGTTGTCATTCGCTTTGATCTTGCCAAAACTGTATTGGCGTATATTCAGTCTAGAGGTCGTGCCAGGAAACCTGGATCAGATTACATATTGATGGTTGAGAGGTAACCTTGGGCGATATCTGTTTTCAATTTCTGCTGGTTTATCTATGGAGAGAAAATGTAGATAACTTAATGATTAATGATTACTTGTAGAGGAAACTTGTCCCATGTAGCCTTCTTGAAGAATGCTAGGAATAGTGAGGAAACCTTGCGGAAAGAAGCCATTGAGAGGACTGATATTAGTCATCTCAAGGATACCTGCAGCATAAATTCTGGAGAGGCAATAGCTGGTACTGTGTACCAGGTGGAGTCTACTGGCGCTGTTGTGAGCTTAAATTCTGCTGTTGGACTCATCCACTTTTACTGCTCCCAGCTGCCCAGTGACAGGTGCTCTCTCTCTCTCTCTCTCACTGTTCTGATGCGTGCTTATTGTTGTCGTCTCCGGTTCCTACTGTTTTTGTGCTATACTAGTCCTACTGTTCACTTTTATTGATATGCAGGTATTCAATTCTTCATCCAGAGTTCATCATGGAGCGTCATGAGAAGCCTGGCGGTCCCACCGAGTATTCGTGCAAGCTTCAACTTCCCTGTAATGCACCATTTGAGAAACTGGAAGGACCCCCATGCAAATCGATGCGCCTTGCGCAACAGGCATGCTTCTCATGTCAAAAATCTTAGTAACATGCTTAAAGTGTATTGGAAGTACCTATTTGATAGATTATGAGATTTGCAGGCTGTTTGTTTGGCTGCTTGCAAGAAGCTCCATGAGATGGGAGCATTTACTGACATGCTATTGCCGGACAAGGGAACTGGGGGAGAAGCTGAAAAAGTTGAACAAAATGATGACGGAGATCCTCTCCCTGGAACTGCTAGGCATAGAGAATTTTACCCTGAAGGAGTGGCTGACATTCTCCAGGTTGGTTGCTCCATCTATCCTTTTAAGTGAACTGCTTTATGTTGTGAAAGATAACGCAATTGATCTGGCTTCAATATTGATATTCAATTTTTCGCAAATCAAATTAAGAGTCATAATGATGATCACTGATTTGAAAGTCATTTACCACTCCTTTTTCCACTCATAACATGACACGTTAATTTAAGTAGTTCTTAGGCAAGCCCATGCATGGGTGAATCTGCACACATACATGGATGTTTCTGGTCTTCTCTCCATCTATGTGTAATTGGGAGATAAGTTCATTATGTGGTCAAACAGTGGAAAGAATTGATTTCATAAAAAGATTGCTAAAAATTTGCATCTATGACACATAATGTCAATTGATATGAACATCAAATTAATCAAATGCTATGTGATGGGAACTTGGTACACCTCATTCAGGTGCAACCGAAATGACTTTGGAGTCATGTGGTGGTGATGGGATCATATCTTGCATAAACACTTTAACACTAAATGATGCATAGCTGGCCACTAGCTAGTCCTTTGTGAAGGTGGTTATTTTTCAACTTGTCAAGTGTCGCCTTTTCCACACGTAATGCCATGCTCGCCACTTAAACATGCTTCTTGATTGGTGCTAACCTCACTTCATGCCTTGCTCAATCTTACTCACCCTTTATATGTTATACACTAATTCTCTTTCGTTTCACCTAATGAATCATACCTAGGGATGTTATTCCATGTAGCTTATGCACCAATGGAATACAGATAGTTGAATGCAATATTAAAAAATCTGAAATTGATGAGGTGAATATGCTGCAAGTCATCCTCTAATAACCGATGCTATCTCTTTTGCAAGAGTTTTTAGAAAACTAATCTGATTTCACTTGAGCAGATATTCTGGAATCGAGGGGCAACAGCCTCAGCTAGATCTAACCTAACCACAATACTATGATTTTGCTATGCTGTAATTACAATTCCGATGAAAATATATATTTTTTAATCATTCAAGTCTCCCATTAATATTAATACCTATGAATGAAGTAAGAGTTCTCAAAAGCTACGGCGAAAAGTTCAGCTCAATAGCATGTGAGCATAAAATATACAATTGGATGTGTTATTTTATGTATTTATAGGTGCTTTCATTAACAGCCATTATGGGTCTGCATATTTGATGTCTATTATCATCCAAGAAGCTAGCAAAAGAAGTCATTATCAGGAAAATATTTGGTAGTACTAGATAAGAGAGAATCCAAACTAACTTCTTCACATAGGCACTATTTTCTCCTTTGCTTCAAAAACCTGAGCGTTCTTTCCTTCTGTAAGCCCCAAAAGAGACATAGCGAATCTGTATTCCAAATTCTTTGATCTTGACATATACACCTGTGTATAAATTTGTGTCATATTATACTTGGCATCACATATATGGTTTTATCTTGGTAGTTAACGGGGTTAAGAGATTCACATCTTAATATTAATAGTCTCAATCTGGAACAAAATTCTCAAATCTTTTTTTTTAATAAAGAGAAGTGGAGTATTATTGACCAAATATAATTCAAAATGTGGAGATTAGATTCAGTATACTGATCAACTGAAATGAATATATTTGATTAACTTCATAACATGTATAAGATATAAGATTTTGTAGACTTTGGTACGTGCACAGTATGTGTACTGCACAAGTCTTTGCTACTTATGATGATGCAAAGAGTTTCTGAATGCATGGACAGAATATATGGAACTTAACTATCTGCAATACTGATCCCTTGTTATAAAATCCCGTGTTGGAGTTCTTTCCTGCAAAGCCTATTGACTCACATATGAAAAAGATTACCTTTAAGAAATAGGGATGGGTACTGGTCTGGCAGAATAGTAATCTGAACAGTGTAAACCCTCTCTTATTTGGTATGAATAAAGTTGGGGCTTCCTATAGTTTCGGAGCCTCTGTTGGCTGCTTGTTTTTTATGGATTAAGCTTGTGATTATTATTAATGCTGGAAGCGTAACTTTTGGATCTTAGGAGCACATGTTTACCCTTTGTTCTCTGCAGGGAGAATGGATTTTATCTGGGAAAAGCTGTGATGACTCCAAAATGTTACGTCTTTGCATGTATTCAGTCAAATGGGAAAATGTTGGCTTCTCCAAAGATCCCCTATTAACTCACGTTTCAGAGTTTGCAATATTGTTTGGCAGTGAGTTGGATGCAGAGGTATCGTATTTTCTTTTAAGCTTTGAGTAATTTCAAAGTAAGGTCCTTTATGCGCTTCCCTGACTTTAATAGGTGGTATCAATGTCGATGGATCTATTCATTGCTCGGTCTGTGGTAACAAAGGCATCACTTGTCTTTAAAGGGCCGATAGAAATTAAAGAAACTCAGGTGCATTGATAATTTCATTAGTTATTTGAGTAATTGTTTTTCCTTTTGATGATGAAATGAGTGCTTGTAGAGACACTGATATTCGTTTATATACAGTTGACACTGCTTAAGAGCTTTCATGTTCGACTGATGAGCATTGTGTTAGATGTGGATGTTGAACCATCCAACACTCCTTGGGACACTGCAAAGGCATATTTATTTGTTCCTTTGGCTGGAGGTAGACCTGCAGATTTGATGACTAATATTGACTGGGTTCTAGTCGATAATGTTACGAAGACAGATGCATGGAGCAATCCCCTTCAGAGAGCTAGACCAGATGTTTACCTTGGAACTAATGAGCGGACGCTAGGTGGAGATCGTAGAGAATATGGATTTGGAAAATTACGGCATGGCATGGCTTTTGAACAGAAATGCCACCCTACCTATGGGAAAAGAGGAGCTGTTGCGCAATTTGATGTGGTAAAAGCATCTGGATTAGCACCTAAACGAGATGTTGGTGAAGTGACCAATCAAGTTGATTTAACAAAAGGCAAATTGATGATGGCTGATTCCTGTGTTGGAGCAGAAGATCTGGTAGGAAAAATTGTTACTGCAGCTCATTCTGGAAAGAGATTCTATGTAGATTCTGTGCGCTTTGATATGACAGCAGAGAACTCATTCCCGAGGAAAGAAGGCTACCTTGGTCCTCTGGAGTACAGTTCTTATGCCGATTATTATAAGCAAAAGTATGTTTTTTCCTTTGTAAATCTGCTCGAATACATACTTGTATCTGTGTCCCCCTCCCTTCCCTCCCTCTGTATACAAGCGTGTGAGTTTGTCATGTATGTGGTTCTACCTTCTTTCTGTATTTTTTGTAATAGTTTTACCTCTGGTGGGTGCAAGTTTGGAAGATTGGGCTTGGGGATGGAAGAAGGGCAAAATAAAAAAAGAAAAAAAAAAGAAAAGAAACCAAATCTTAGTTATTTGTCGAGTTACTTAAAGCTTATTTTCAAAAGCTTTTGTTCGGCACTTGCAATATGGTCCAATTAACTATAACACCCAAATTAATTGCAGGTATGGGGTAGATTTGATGTATAAACAGCAACCTCTAATAAGAGCCCGCGGAGTTTCATACTGCAAGAATCTTTTGTCTCCACGATTCGAACACTCAGAAGGTATGCTATTTACAGTTTAATTCTTTCTCTTCTTTTTCGGGCCAGATCATTTTGTTATGATATGGAATTAATTGTGGAAGTTTCTATTGTAGGTCATGATGGTGAATCTGAAGAGATACATGAGAAAATTTATTATGTTTTTCTCCCTCCCGAACTCTGTTTTGTGCATCCACTTCCTGGATCACTGGTTAGGGGTGCTCAAAGGTTGCCATCAATTATGAGAAGGATTGAAAGCATGCTGCTTGCCGTACAGCTTAAGGATATCATTAGTTATCCTGTTCCCGCTTCAAAGGTTTCTGAAATTCTGAATCCTCTGGAATGATTTTTTAGTCACTTTTACATGTTACCTGATTGTAAGTTTCCTATTTGCAGATCTTAGAAGCCTTGACTGCAGCATCATGCCAGGAGACTTTCTGTTATGAAAGAGCGGAGCTTTTAGGAGATGCTTATCTGAAATGGGTTGTTAGTAGATTTCTTTTTCTTAAATATCCTCAGAAACATGAAGGCCAGCTTACTAGGATGAGACAACAAATGGTAAGCAACATTGTACTGTATCAGTATGCATTGGAAAAGGGTCTTCAGTCATACATCCAGGCAGATCGATTTGCTCCATCTAGATGGGCTGCACCGGGAGTGCTTCCTGTCTTCGACGAGGACACCAAGGAAGAAGAATCAACATTATTTGATCAGGAAATAGATTCTAATGAGAGTGTAAGAAGAAAGATCCATGATAGTGATGAATATGAAGAATATGAAATGGAAGATGGGGAACTTGAGAGTGACTCAAGTTCATATCGTGTGCTATCTGGCAAAACTCTGGCAGATGTTGTTGAAGCATTGATTGGTGTATATTATGTTGAAGGTGGAAAATACGCTGCAAACCACCTTATGAAATGGATTGGCATTGATATAGAATTTGATTTGAAAGAGATAAATTACTCAATTAGGCCGACTACTGTTCCAGACAGTATACTAAGAAGTGTTGATTTTGGTGCATTAGAAGGTTCCTTGAATATCAACTTCAATGATAAGGGCTTGTTGATAGAAGCTATAACTCATGCATCACGTCCATCTTCTGGAGTGTCTTGTTATCAACGATTAGAATTTGTTGGTGATGCAGTGCTGGATCATCTCATCACCAAGCACCTGTTTTTCACATACACAGATTTGCCTCCAGGACGCTTGACTGACTTGCGAGCTGCTGCTGTGAATAATGAGAATTTTGCACGTGTGGCTGTTAAACATAGCCTTCATATACACCTTCGTCATGGATCAAGTGCACTTGAGAAACAGGTACTGGGTGTTTTTTTCTGCATTTTCTGTTTCTGGATTTGAGTTAAACATCCGTTGCATTAATTTTCTGCCGTTTTCAGATTCGGGATTTTGTGAAAGAGGTTCAGAGTGAACTTTCAAAACCTGGATTTAATTCTTTTGGTTTAGGGGATTGCAAAGCTCCTAAAGTTCTTGGAGATATTGTAGAATCAATTGCTGGGGCTATCTTTCTTGACTGTGGATGTAACACTGCAGCTGTGTGGAAGGTTAGATTCTTTATGTGGTCCACCTAATTTAGAGGACGTCTTGGTGTGCTTATAAACTCCTCAAGTCATCCTATAAAATGTGTGAGCTTATAAACCATTTAAAAGTATTTGGTAAATATTCTATAAGAGAGCTTATAAGGTCTCAAGATCTTATAAACTCCTTAAAAAGGGCGAGACTTCAATTTATTTGTAGGGTATTATAAAAAAACCCTTGAGGTTTGACCTAATTACAAAACAAAAAACCAACTTATAAAATTACAAAAAAGGAACCACTGAGGTTTTATTGTGTCCAACTTTTACCATTTTATAAGCAAAAGTTATTTCAAAACACCCCCGCAAAATTTATAAAATATTATAGTTGGCCCTTAATTTTAACACTAAATCAAACCTCGGGTACTTTTTGTAATTTTGAAAGTTAGCTGGATTTTTTTGTAATTAGGTCAAACCTCAAGGGTACTTTTTGAAATTATCCGTTACTTTTAAGATGTAAACAAACTCCGTCAGTTGATCATATAAATTAGGGATAATTACAAAAATACCCCTGTGGTTTGGGCTGATTACAAAAGACCCAGAGATGTTTCAGAATTACAAAAGAATCCCCCAAGCTTGATTCTATCTTAAATTTAAAGGGTAACTGAAATACTTTGAAATGTTTTATTGCTTATGAAGGGGGGAAATGTAAGACATAATCAAACCTCAATGGGTTTCTGCAATTTTCAAAAACCTCTTGTTTTTATTTTTGTAATTAGCCCGAACCTCAAGGGGGTATTTTGTAATTATCCCTATATATTATATAATTTCTATCAATAGAATCTTATAAGCTCTATGATTTTTTCTATCCGAACACTTCGAGACTTACTTTTAGTGATATCAAACATCTTATAATCTTTGAAAACATATCATAAAGATGTAGGGTTCTATAAGATGCTTTAAATAAGCTTAAGCCAAACACTCTCTCATTACTTTGTTCGTTAGCATGGTTCTTTATTACTCATTTTCTGGGGACGGATTGGAATGTGTGAGTTGAATGTTTTGAATTGGTGTTTATTAGGTCTTTCAACCCTTGTTGAACCCAATGGTTACCCCAGAAACACTCCCAATGCATCCTGTTCGAGAATTACAAGAAAGATGCCAGCAACAAGCTGAAGGTCTAGAATATAAAGCCACCCGAAGTGGAAACTTGGCTACTGTGGAAGTATACGTCGATGGTGTTCAGGTTGGGGTTGCTCATAACCCCCAAAAGAAAATGGCGCAAAAATTAGCTGCTCGAAATGCTCTTGTTGCTTTAAAAGAAAAGGAGTCGGCTGAAGCTAAAGAGAATGAGGAGGATGATGGGAAAGAAAAGAAAAACGGGAGCCAAACATTTACCAGACAAACCTTGAATGATATCTGCCTGCGTAGAAATTGGCCGATGCCCCTTTACAAGTAAGAATATTTCTCTTTAGGTTGAATGTTCTGATGGGATAATTACAAGAACCACACATGCGGTTTAAATTAATGACCAAAAAAATCTGTTATCACTTAAAATTACAAATACCTATTTGTTTTACAAATTACCCCCTCAATGGGGTACAATTTGTAAAATATAAACATAGAGGTATTTGTAATTTTGAAAGATAGCTGAGTTTTTTTTTATTTTTTTTGTAATTAGGCTAAACCTCAAGTGTAGTATTTGTCATTATCCCTTTTTTGATTGAAAAAAAGTCGCACTTGGAGGAGGTGCTTATTGTTAATTGATGTGCTATATGTTGATCTAATGTTTTCCATTCAGGTGTGTACACGAGGGCGGTCCTGCACATGCAAAAAGATTTACATTTGCTGTTCGTGTTAATACTTCTGATAGAGGATGGACGGATGAATGCATTGGTGAGCCGATGCCAAGTGTCAAGAAAGCAAAGGATTCTGCTGCAGTTCTCCTCTTGGAACTTTTGAATAAGTGGTACGCGTGATGATTCTTTTCTTTTACACAATCGACGGTGGATCTTTAAAGCATGAAATGCAGATCTTTGGAGATATCATCAACCTCTATACTTCTTGTGTGACCGATGTTTTGTTCTTCACAAGTCAAAACAAAACTACAGCGGCTATTTATTCGAATATACTTGTCTGATAATTATTTTTCTCTTTGATTATGAACAATTATAATTGTTCCGGCTTGATGTGGATATGGTGAGAAAAGGACGAGAAAAGATGAGAAATGGAAATAGCGCGTTTTTTTTTTCCATTTGCTATTGGACATTGGAGAATTTAAGAATATAATTGGTGACAAATTAACACCATTTTATCTTTGCTTTTCTGCTTTGATTAGTCCATCTCCCAGGGCTGAACTTGAAAACTGCAGGTATTTTGCTTAATCAATTTTGTTATTTGGCATCTGTTGCATTTAAAATTAGTTTAACTCAATATGAGGAGTTTGTTACTTAAAAATATATTTTTTTAAATTCTTTTAACTAGTTGGTTCAAATTTGAATTGAGTAAATCGTATCGAATGCAGAATGATTTCCAGGCTTGCTTTGGAACTGAATTTAAATGAACTTTTAATTATTAAATTTCAATCGAATATTAAATGGGTTGATTTAGATTTATTCCGTTCTGATCCTCGTATGTGTCATAGTAATTTTTGATTTATCTGTAGCCTTAGTTCAGTTTAGGGTCTACCTACGACCATGGAATCCAATTGTGCACACATTATCCACTGTACTATAATGTTGATATAAAACCATACTTAATTTAATGTTAATGATGTCAATTTATTCTATCGATTAGTAATTGAAGTCCAAACACAATATTTCGAAACTCGATGAAAAATACTAAGTTATAAAATTTTGTTGGCTATTACTTTACTCCCTTGAAATTATGTAAAAAAAAACATAATATTTTGAAAACAAAGATTACTAATAAAGTTATAGAATCTTGTTGGCTATTATTTTACTCCATTGAAACGAGAAAAATTGTTCATGAATCATGATGATTGTTGAAAATATCACAATACTCTTTTGTAAAGTTATGATTTAATCAATAGGTTGAGGATATGGTCTTAATTTTTCATTCTCAATCGGTGTTTCATTATAAAAAATAAAACGTGAGACAATAAGAGTACAAAATGGTTAACTAAAACAAAATGAGAGTACTATGAGAGGGTAAAATAAGACAATTGAGAGTAAAATGGGGCAAAATGATATCCAACAAGAGTATAGTTGGCTAACGTGAGATTTACCCTGATATATTCAACTCAACAGATTAGTTAACATTTTATCATTTTATCTTTATAAATAAAATATAAATATCTTTACCAGAAAAGGACAGGTCCAATTTTTATTGATTCTGAAAATTTAGGAAGGTTTAAAAGGAAATATCAGATATAAATGTCAGAATCACATACTTGGTGAAAACGTAATTTTTTTTGTTAACTTATGTTTTTTGAAATTGATGTTTCGTGATGGCCAAGCCAACTTTTGCAGAGTCAAGATAATTTTTTATGTGGTCTATTTGGGTCCACGATTTTGCTAAAATGTCCTTTTCGAAATGCAGATATATCATCTACATACATCAGCATTCTAGAATGTTAGGCTTTTTCTCTTGTATGTACGTAATTAGTGAGTGATGGATGTCGAAAATAAGGTAGAAATTAAATTACGTCATGATCCCAAATTAGAAGATTTTTATTTCTTTGTGTTAATTAGTATTTTTGTTATTTAACTTTGTTCCATCCTCCAGTTATTATAATTATTAACATGAATATACAAACACAACTAAGTTTTACTAAAAAAAGTGCTTTCAAACGATTAGTTGTCAATAAATTTATTATTTTAGAAAAATAAATTTTTTTAAATGTTTTGTCAGACTCATTCTCTTCTTATTATTGGCATGACCATACTACAATAATTGCATGAACCAATATCTCTATCACTCTATGGAGAAAATACACACGAATTGGGAGGGAAGTGACAAGAAAACAATTAATATTTGAAAGTGGAAAACCCAAATTTACAAATATTAATGCAAAATGTTATATTTAGAATGGTGGGTAGCATGAACATCTCTATACATGTATTCTTCATGGGATGGAGAGGGGCAAGGGATAATTTTTTATAGAACACAAGGAAAAAGAAATTCACTAATATTTGGACCTCTTCAAGTTGATAAATTTATTATTGTTACTTTAAAATTGATTAACACTTTTTTATTTCATATTTATCTTTATAAAAAAAGATAATTTTGTTCTGTTCAACATAAATTACTCATTGCATCGAATTTATATATACGTATTTTCTCTTTTAGTACATATTCAGGAGGGATGACGAGATCAATCTTTTTTTTTTTTTTTATATATATATATAAATCTGTGTTAGTTAAACATCAATAATAATAACTGATAAAATCAATCTTGAAATATGACAATCTGTATATTTAGTGAAAATCATATTACGAGTGGTAAATAACATCTTATTTAGTAAAATCTTACTATCAATATCTTATCAAATTTGGAAAAATTGTTTTGACAAGTTGAAATTCTTGAGCTCAATGGAGAAACATAATAAATCCAAACAAAATTCTTGAGTTAGAATTACTGTTTTAAAAATCACCGCCTAACTCCGATTAGTCTCACTCTAGGCGCTAGATTCCCCTTGTTTACTTACGTTTTTCTTCCGATTAGGCCCCGTCTAACCCCGTCCAGGTCTTGCTTAACCACGCCCACCTCTGCGCGCAGCGCAGCCTGCAACGCTGCAGCCCCCATCTTCTTCTGGACCTAAAGACTTTTTAGAATACTGGTAACATTATAAGAATAGGTTCCCTAAAAAAAAAAAACAATATAAGAATAGGTAAAATGGTCAACCAAATTTCAGACTCACAATACTGTCAATATAGACGACCACACACAATGAAAAACCTCATAGACTCCAAAAGTCAAAATCCTAAAATTAGACAAATGCATTTGCTAGAACTCTCTGACTGTGAACGTAGATCCGTGAAGGTATTGACACGTGGCACAAAATAAAATCATAGAATCTGTGATGACTGTGAAAAATATCAGGCAAAATTGACAGACAAACCTCAAAAAATCATTAAAAGAATTTTCTTTTTATTAAAATGTAAAAGTCCAAAAAAAGAAAAAGAAAAAAGCTACAGTCCCTCTGAGAGCTCACCCCCAAGTTGCTTGGAAACTCTAATAGGTTGATATAGAAATAAACCAAAGAGAAAAACAACTCAACAGCCGCCCCCCCTTAACCCTTCCTCTGTTTCATATTCCTTTTTTTCTTTTTTCCTTTTTCTTCTTTTTCGAATTTTTAATTCTTGTTTTGTTCCCATCTTCGTTGTATGTTCTGTAGAAATACTTGTTTGATTCTTCTGGGTTCCTAAAGAACGCCATTTTCAGGTACTTTTTCTCATTCTTTGACTCTGTTTTGCAGTTTTACTCTTTTTGTTTTTTTATTTTTTTTTATTTTCAGTTTTACTCTTTTTGGAATGTGAAAGTTTGTAACTTTTAGTTTGTACTAGCTGTTTTTTAGTTTTAATGGTGAGTTACACTTGCTTGGAGGTGTTTGACGGCGTTATTATTGGGTTCTTGTGATATTTTGTAATGTGGATTGCTGTAATTTGGTTGTTTTTCTTTCGTTGAAGACTGTTGTTTTGGTTCCTCGTGTATTTGTGTTGTGGTAAATTAATTTTTTTTTCTTTTTCTTTTAGGTGGTTTTAGTGTTTTTGGGATGAGGGTTCTTCTTTCTTTTGATTAGATTTGTTAAAGATTGCAACTTTTTCTTTTTTCTTAAAAAAAAGATTGCATTTCTATTGAGGATTTGGGATAAAAGTTGTGTAAATCTGATTTATTGGAGAAATTTCTGCTCTTTTGCATGATTGTGTAATTTCAAAGGGCCAAGTTTGGAAGCTTTGCCTTTTGCCTGTTTTATTGTTATTTCTTTAGGTTGGGGGAAGGATTTTTATTTCAATTTCGATTATGTTTCAAAATAAGTTTGGCATGTGGATAACAACTGGTAATTTTCACATGAATGAACTAAATAATAGAAATATGAGATATAAATTAGGTTTACTTAACTAGGTCTTTCTTGATTGATCAGTAAAACAACTTGTGTGTCATTTCTCTTGTATTTGCTACATAATTGTGAGTCTGCATTTTTACTGAAGTTATACTTGGGGAAAGTTCCTCAGACTACTCTTTATATCTTCTTCTCTATTTGTTGGCTGTAAAATTATATTTCAGTCAGTAAACCATTTTATGGCATTTTAACAGCTGCCAAAGTTTTGAATCTCACTATGTTTCTACAAAACAAAAATATTGATTCCTTGTAATTTACTCGTTTTCGGCCAATATTTGTATGTCCATACACAGCTCATAAAATTATGAGCAGACCCAATATTCGCAAAATGGCAATTTTTTATTTATGAGTGCTTCAAATTTTATTAAATTTTTTCTCTCGCTGACTCTGTTTATGTTTCTTAAGTCTTCGAACTTCATCTTGATATGTAAATGTTCCGGCTGTTGTTTTAGACTGCATATCACTAGTCATTCTTTATCATTTTTAACAGCAGTTTGTCAAAATTTTTCTAGATTATAATATTCCTCGTAACCCTCCTTTTCTTCGTAGTAGATCCTCCAATGGTGTCACCTAGGTCCGCTCTTCTTAGTTTTTAATTTAAAGCTTTTGCCTTTTGGTGCACTTGCTATTCCTTTGATCTTCAGTATTGTGTGATAGTAGAAATTTTACGATTCTTTGTTTCTTGGTTGATTATTATAAATTTTTATCTATATTTTACTTCTTGGTAGGATAAATCGACACTAATTCTTATATTTTATAAATGTATCTTGATTGTTGTATGACTTGAATGCTGTTAGAGTGGTCTTGTTCGTCATTACTATCTTTGTTTTCACACTACTATTTCGGAGTTGAGATAAATGGTTATCTTTTAACCACTGTTTCTACAGACCATGTTACGAGCCAAGCATCTCGGTACACTATCACAGTCTGCCAGATCCTTTTTCCTTAGTGGATCAAGATGTAGCGCAGCAGATGGGAGTAGTTCATGCACTTGCTCCGACGATGAGACTTGTATTTCTAGAAGACATCTAAGAGCAAACGTGCAACACATAGGAGCATCTTCTTCGTTGTTATCTAAAGCTTCCGTCGGAGTGAGTCCACTAGCTTCGCTCGATTCAGTAAAAGAAGTAAATGCTAAAACGACAGAGCACAACAGCACTCTTTCACAAGGCGTAGCTATCGCCTGCTCATTGGATCGAGCAGAAGATTCTGTTAGTTATGCAGATGATTTTGATGTACATTCATCCCCGCCTATAGCAGATCAGTTTGTTAAAGCAGGTATGGCGGCAGTTGGTCTTTTATCCGACTTGGTCAACTATAGAATCCCGATGACGGATGGGAGCTCAATGCTTACATCATCTCCGAACTCCATGGTTGATCGCACGAAGCCAATTTCTAACGTCCGATCGGCAAATACGAAAAATCCACGAAAAGACAAAGTATATGTAAAACCATCTGCTGCACCGAACTTTACAAGTGGTGCAACGGGCAGTGGTGATAGATCAGTTTCAGAAAAAGGGGTAACGAATGAGTCAAATAATTTTGTAGAGACTCACGGGATTTCCTCGGAACCGCGTGATAGGGTAAAATCAATTCCTCAAAGAGCAAGAGCTAATTCGAATCGCTTCATGCCAAACACGCCACAGTCGGATGGGTTTACGAGGGCAATAAGACAGGCGAAAGTAAATACTAGGCAATTTATAAGTTCTAATCCTGTTGTCGAAAGCGTTTATTGCATTTTGCATCAGTACAACTGGGGCCCTGCTACAGAAGAGGCTCTCGGGAAGCTCAACTGCTCGCTCGACGCCTACCAAGCGAACCAAGTCCTTAAGCAGCTTCAGGATTACACAGTGGCTCTCGGGTTTTTCTACTGGTTGAAACGGAAACCGGGATTTAAGCACGATGGGCATACATATACAACCATGGTTGGTATTCTTGGTCGCGCGAGACAGTTTGGGGCCATTAATAAATTACTCGATCAGATGGTTAGTGATGGATGTAAACCGAATGTCGTTACCTATAATCGTCTTATTCACAGTTACGGCCGAGCTAATTACTTGAACGAAGCTTTAAGTGTTTTCAATCAAATGCAAAATGTAGGGTGTGAACCCGATCGTGTGACATATTGTACGCTTATCGACATCCATGCGAAATCTGGCTATCTCGATGTTGCCATTGATATGTATCAAAGAATGCAAGAAGTTGGGCTTTCGCCGGATACGTTCACTTACAGTGTGATCATCAATTGTCTCGGGAAAGCCGGCCACTTGGCTGCGGCCCACAAGCTATTTTGCGAGATGGTTAATCAGGGATGTGTGCCTAATCTTGTAACGTATAATATCATGATTGCTTTACACGCAAAGGCTAGAAATTATCAAAGTTCCCTACAGCTATACCGTGACATGCAGAGCGCTGGATTTGAGCCCGACAAAGTGACGTACAGTATTGTTATGGAGGTTCTTGGCCACTGCGGCTATCTCGACGAAGCTGAGGCTGTTTTTGCTGAAATGAAAAGAAAAAATTGGATTCCGGACGAGCCCGTTTACGGTCTTCTCGTCGACCTTTGGGGAAAATCCGGTAATGTCGAAAAGGCTTGGGAATGGTATCGAGCCATGCTTAGTGCTGGTTTACGCCCGAACGTCCCCACTTGCAATTCTTTACTTAGCGCGTTTCTTAGAGTACACCGTCTTCGCGATGCGTATAACTTGCTTCAAAGCATGCTCGGTTTAGGTCTAAGCCCTTCTCTGCAAACCTATACACTTCTTCTTAGTTGTTGTACAGAAGCACAAACGTCATTCGATATGGGCTTTTGTCGTGAGCTCATGACCGTTACAGGCCACCCGGCCCACACGTTCTTGCTTTCCATGCCGGCCCCCGGGCCCGACGGGCAAAACGTCCGGGACCATGTGAGCAATTTTTTGGACATGATGCATAGCGAAGATAGGGAAAGTAAACGGGGACTAGTCGACGCGGTAATCGACTTTTTTCACAAAACGGGGCTAAAAGAGGAAGCGGGGTCCATTTGGGAGGTGGCCGCACAGAAGAACGTCTATCCAGACGCAGTACGACAGAAAAGTTCATGTTATTGGCTTATAAACCTACACGTCATGTCTGGCCAGGAACGGCTGTGACTGCGTTATCGAGAACTCTCGCATGGTTTCGCAGAGAAATGCTCGTTTCTGGGATTTGTCCGAACCGTATTGATATTGTGACTGGTTGGGGCCGACGGAGCAGGGTGACTGGAACGTCTATGGTCAGACAGGCCGTACAAGAATTGCTTAATATGTTTAGGTTTCCTTTTTTCACTGAAAACGGTAATTCCGGGTGTTTTATTGGGTGTGGAGAGCCTCTTAATCGATGGTTGCTACAATCTTATGTCGAACGGATGCATTTGCTGTAGTTGTAGTAAGGTTTTGTTGTTGCGGGTTGGCCAGTTTTGTCGAATCGGAGAGGAACAGGGATATTTTCGGGTATTAGTTTGTATTAAAACTCCTATTATGTGTAGCTAAAATGAGTATTTTGGGGCAATTTAACCTGAATCTTTTGTTGACAAGGTTTCAGGTGGTATTGTATTTTGTTGTTTCTCTTCTGATGTGGTTATAACACATATCCTTTTCAATGTCTGAATGAAAACTTTCCTTGTTGTCTAGTTCCTCTTCATTAAAAATTATAAGTTCTCGAATATTCATTCTCAGGGCAAAATTGTTTATTTCGTCTTTCCAATAAGTTTACTACTGCAGGTGAAAATGATTGACTATGCTGATGTGGTTATAACACATGCTTTTGTTGTCTGTCTACTCAGGTTTTGTTTCTGTTTCGTTTTCAATTGTCATTTAAATTAGAAAATTCAGATATTTAGCATATTAATTTACTACTGCAGGTGAAAATGATTGACTATGCTGATTAGGATGCGAATTTAGGGGAAAAGGGATAATTAGAAAAACTAATTTAGAAGAAAGAGATAATTACAAAAATTACATTGAGGTTTAGGCTAATTACAAAATACTCGAGTTATCTTTCAAAATTAAAATTCTCCTTTTAGTTGTTACAAACATTCAAACACCTAGTTGAAGTCGGTGTTTTCCTAATAAATACCCGCAATTTGTATACAAACAAATGTCATGGAGATATTTGTAACTTTGAAAGAAGATTGAGTTTATCTGTAATTAGGTTACACTTCAGGGTAGTTTTTATAATTATTCTTAGAAGAAATTGAGTTTAGAGGTCATGGTTGTGAGAATACTTCCAAAATTTTCATTTTTGAATGAAAATTTTATAGGACATGTGATTGGGATTTGGATCTGGTGAATCCAGATAATTTAAATAAGTACGTGAGACCAAATCTGGAGCGTTGACCTCTTTTTTTTAACGATGCAGATTTAATTAATTTTTATTTAGTTTACAATTAATTAATGGTTGTTAAGGGTAAGTAGGTAATTTTGTCTGAATATCAGTTAAAAACGGGAGTTATTTTTGGTAGTGCCCATTCGCATTTCGTATTTTTTGGGATTTGTTTGAAACCGTATCTCTGGTCGGACTTATCCGCTGGGAGAAATATTGCTTATTGAGGACAAATATATTGCATATTGAAGACCTTTTTTGGGATATATTTGAAACTGTATCTCTGATATTCTCTCTTTCCTTTCATAGTCAAACTTACAATCAATATTGACACATTCCACTGTGCGAAATATGTTACTTATTGAGGACAAATATGTTGCTTATAGAGGACAAATATGTTGTTTATAGAGGCAGATAATGTCATAACCCGAAATTTTTCATATTTATTTACATGATTTATATCATTCATAAACATAATACATGCATCTTAATATTTCATATTGACATTAGAATACATGAATAATCTTGATATGTCAATTTTTAGCTTAATTATGCTAGGTTACTACTTGTGCACAGAAATCGGGTAATAAATATTTTAAGCTTTATTTTATTACATAAATTGATTTTTTTGAATGTATAAAGTACATATATATGTTGAGTATATATTTTTAAATATATGTATATGTAATTAATTGTTAATCATAAGTTGAGGGGTCAACATGCACTTTAAACACACTTTAGGGGCTAAAGTACAATTTTTGGAAAATTTGCATTATTGCTCTCTTAGTAAGACTAAAGGGCAGCCATGTTATCATTATTGGGGGTCTGGAAGTTTGAAAAGAAAGGAGGAAAAAAGAAAGCAAATCAAAGAAAGAAGGAGAAAGGAAGAAAAACTTACCGTAAGATCAATTTTCATCAAAAATCCAAGGTTCTTTCCAACTTTTCTCTTGATTTTTTGTTTAGAAATCTTAAATCTATGTTCATAAGAGTGTTTATACATGAGTTTAGTTTATGTTTTTGAGTTTTAAGAAGTCAAAAATCAGATTTAGGTTTTGTAAAACAAGAAAGAACAAGATAAACACAAAGTTGCTATAGTATAAAAATCTGTTTTGCTATGTTGTAGAGAAAGTTGCATTTGAAGGTCTAAAATCATGAGTTTTAATTATTTGAAGACATGGTTATATTTTTATACATGTTAGTTTATTGTGGTAAAAATTTGGGAGTGACTGAATACATTAAGAGGTGTGAAAATCTACATGAACTATAAGGTGACAACATGATCCCCTGTTTCTGTCCAGCAACAGTTTTCTTCTGTATTGCTCCATTTCGACCGATTTGCTTTCCGAATTTGGAGTTTTGTAAAACATGAAAGTTGTAGAAAGTTGAATTAGCTTTTCAGTCCAACTTGAATCATTTTAATATAATGTTTCTACAGAAATTATGTTAAAAATACTGAAGGCTGCCAGAGTGAAATTTTCAGACGTTTTAGTTGAATATTTTCTAAGATTTGTCAATTGTGATTAGTTAAAATGCATACATGGCATACATACATGACTTCATTAGTACTTAGTATATGATATTAAATTTGGTTATGCATTTTTGATATATTTATAGGTCAAAATCTCGATAAAGAAGCGAATAAGGTTGATTAGACGAATCGGGATAACGACTTCACCTTGTGAGTATAATCTTGTAATTTGTTATTTAACTCTTATGTGATTGTATGATTGATGTTTTTGAATGAATTCCATATGTGTCGATTTTTGTGAATATGAATCCATTGTATTCTTAATGTGTATTATATGGTTGTTTTGGTGATATTATGATGATGTTGATATGAATGTGAGAAATGTGAAATGTATTGATGATATTGATATGGAATCGAAATATATGAAATGTATTGATGATACTGATATGGATATGAATTATGTGATATGAAATATGCATTCATCAGAGATAAAAGGATTCTGTTATGACCACCAATATCCTTGAATCATGTGTTATAGATTTTTAGAATTTTCTGAATACAAAGTACCGTACGGCCACCCCGAGTTCTTGAAACTCAAATATATGTGTTATGTATTACAGAGTGCCATGGCCATATTCGTGATCACGATTTATTCTTGGATATGGATGGTCCATAACAGTAAAATAATATGACTAAGCATATGCATTTGTGTACTTATTAATGATAAAATAGAATGTGTAAGTTGTGTGATGATGTGCTTGTGTTGATGATGTGCTTGTGTGATGTTAAATAACTTGTTACTTGATTATACTTATTGAGCTTGCAACTCACCAATTGCAATGTTGACTATTTTTCGATTATGTAGATGAAGTGACATGTGAAGCTCTTGTACAAGTTGAAGTATGGATCCAAGGTCGGCCGACTGATTTTCAGTCCTTCTTCCTCAGCTCATCATTTGCATATCATTTTAGAATCTTGTTTATAAGAATGTGGTCTATAATGGTTTGTAATATAAATTATGTATGTGTGTATGAGTGTTGAAAACCTTTTCATTTGGGAACAATGTTTGTGTTTGTACAATATGTTTGCAATAATAATAAATATGCGCACTCTGATAAGTAAAGCAGTTGTAATGCATTTAAGTTTGTATTTGTATTTTAAGAGTATATGTTACAGGGTAAGGGTGTTACAGATAATGTTGCAACTACCAACTCTTTTCTTTCATTTGTCTTTTTATATATATGTAATTATGTTGTTTTTTTATGTAAACTAGCAGTCCACCCGTGCGATGCACGGATTATATTAATATTTTAATTATTTTAATTGATTACAATTAGTAAATTATTTAATTCTAAAGTCAAATAACCATGGATTACAAATTAAATAATTATATGCTAACAGGGAATTACAAATTAAAATCGAATGACCACAAAATATGAAATTTAAAAATTTATTACAAATTTTGAAAAACTTTTAAAATATGACATTGGTTGTTGCACTTACATTGGTCACTATCACTATCCCCACCATATATCAAAATTTAAGACCTTATAATTAGTAAATCTAAAAACAGTAACACACCATTTACCATGACTAAAAATATTATTTTTTAAAAAAAGCCCTACATTCGACAAAAATTGACCCTGACATTTATTAATAGATATTGCACAAGATAATGAGATATCATCAACAGAAACTGCATTCTTTGAAATTTGAATGAAAGTCTTTGATCTGAAGGCGTCAAGAACATTCTTGGAATTACCTTTGGTAAGAACTTGTCCTTCCAAAGTATGATTATAATTATGTAAATAAAATAGTAATCAAAATAAATATATCGTTTGTGATATATAACAAAGGAGAAAGTGTTGCCAAATGTAACATGTTTTTCATAGAAGATTCAACAATATTGTGCTAAAATAAACGACCTCCGAAATAATCATTATTTGAATATGATAAATATGATACAAAAAATTATACAAATTAAAAATAAATGTACATGTAAAAATAGAAGTATTTTTTATTTTTAATTTTAAACAGAAAAATATAAAACTTAAAGCCAAAATATTGAATGTAAAGTTCAAGCCCAAATTATTGTTGGACCATAAAACAAAAAAGAAAACATTAGCACATGACACATAAAAAAGGCCCAAAGCCCCAAAACCGGTTTTGAATATCTTAATGCCACCATCAATTATTTATTTAAAACAAAAAATACATCACCAACCCTTGATATATAAATGCAAAAATATTATCATTTCTTCTTGGCCACTCAACACACACACCATTAAGACTAATAACACACACACACACACAAACTATTCAACACTAAAGCTCACACCATACTCATTCACCGACAAACCCTGAAAGTCACACACACAAACACACACAAATTCACGGAAGAAAACAAAAAAAAACCCTCACACACACATAATCACATAAAAAATCACGGATACTCGCAAAAATGCAGGCCCCCACTGCCCCCTAACCCCCTCTCCCCCCAAAAAAAACCCACACACGCAATTGAAAATACATTGAAACTTCTGGGTCGGTTAATCTCCTTTTGTTTTACAGTCGTTTTTCATCTTCAAAAGTTGGAATTTCTTACATTTATTAATCGAGGTATGCACTTTTTCTATTTCCTATTTCCTTTTTTTTTTGTATTTTTGAACCCTTGCATTTCATTTTGATATAGTTTATTTATATATTTTTGGGTCGATTTTTAAACATAACAATATTTTTTTATTTTTTGATCGCAAGCACTTGTTCCGTTGTTCGGATCTGATGATATGTATGAGAAATAACCTTTTTTTTATCGAGAGATCTTGTATATTTAATGACAAAATATAAGATCTTCATACAAATATACTTCTTATATAAAACTTGTAGATGAGAAAAACCTTTAATATTGCCGAATAATTTTTTAAAAATAAAATATAGTTCTATTTCATGCAGATCTGATAATATCCTTATTATTTGCTACAGTTTATACATTTAATATTTTGTCCGACATGATATACAAAAATATATTACTCGATATTAGTTTTTGTTCAGATCTGGCAAAATATAGAGAAAAAAAATCAGATTGACTTATTTGTTACAGATCTGGTTTTTCTTTTTGTGAAAGATCTGAATTTTCCGTGAGATAGCCATATATATTGTTTGTTTTACTTTTTCATTTGAATAGTCAAGTCCGTTGTTGTTTTATTGTTATTCATTATAGCTTTAAGTTGCAAAAAAAGGACCCAGACTCCTATTTTTGGCCAAAAGATTTAGTCAAATAACCCTACAAACTAAATAATAATCTGCAAACACAATAAATATTAATATTTATGTGATGTTTATATTTTTTAACAGAGATGGGATAAGGCTCGATTATCATAGTGGCAAATTGACTGTGGGATGGCAATGAAAGAATATGAAGAAGGTCGGCAAGATTAAAAAAAAGTGTAAGTGGGTTAATTTTGTTCCAAAATTATTTTTTCATATTGAAACATATAATTTGTAACTTACCAAATATTTGCATCAAAAATAGAAAAAAAGTTAGAGCAATAAATAATTATTTAAATGTTAAATCGAATGGAAGGTGAAAATACTCTTTTCTGAAGGATTTATAAAAGCATGCTATATATAATACTGTAATAGAATCCTATATGGGAATATCAATATTTGTAATGTTTCTTAACATAATGTACATATACGTACAATGGAGCTATTTTGTATTTTCCCATTTTCTTGTATTTCGTTATGTTGTCTGCTACAATAAAAAACTTCGCGGCATACAAATGACTTTTGTATAGAATGAGATGGAATTTTTTGATTTTTTGAAGATACAAAATATAGGCAAAAAAAAGAACAATATTCATACATTTGCGTCATGAAAACTGCATTTTAAACTAAAAAAATTCATTCATCATCTGTTTCCGGGGGCACATAATTTTTCATTTCTATTTACTGTTATTCTCTAAAACCAAACATTTAGAATATCTCATTAACAACAATATTCTTGCCTTTTCTTTCATCACCTCAATCTTCGCTTGTCCTTTCTAGTGAATGAGAACTCGTCTATGAAAGAGAGATTTTCAAATATTGAATCCTGCCCAATTTTCCTGTAAACAGTGGTTTATTTGAGTTCTTCAAAGGAAACCTCATATTTATCTGTGATTGAAACAGCAGAAAAAAGACAAAAATATCAAAACCAAAACTATGGCCACATTAAATGAAAATTCAAAATATTTACCTCATGATTGTATTCATGTTCTGTTCCCTTTTAAATTCGAGAAAATATTGCTTTCTTGACTAAAAACATTTGAGTTATTGACTTATTGTCATATGCAGGTACACTTCAAAGATGAACAAATCGCATTCTCATTGTCGAGTTCATTTTCATAGGATCTGCAGAAATCTTTATTTGTGTAGTTGCACCATAGTAGTGTGTTTTCTCAATGGGGTGGAGCCTATATATAAAGAGTCTGTAAGTACAAAAAAATTGAAAAGAGTTTTAGCTTCCCAAGAAATGTATAATATTCAGTTGTAGTTGCTTAGAAACCATGTATTGGGTGTATCAAAAAAAAAAAAAAGAAACCATACATTGCGATTTTGAATTCAAAATTTTTGGTGGCCCAAGAAAGACATTAGACCAACTTTCTAGCTGCCCAATGCATTCCTATTTAATTATTTCTACTTTATCTTCAACCAATATATTTGTTGTATAATGCACTACCTTATTTAATATACTGATATTTTCAATGTACTTTATTGCAATTTATATTGCAGCAAACATTAACAGCTGTTCAGAACTATAAAATATATAAAATTAATTAAATAAAATTCGATCATAAATACTGCAAAAGTCAATTTTAAAAGCAAAGTCATTAATTAATTAAAAAAATACCTTTCCAAATCTGGCAACTGGATTTTTGGCGGGATTTTTCCCAAAATAGTACTATCTTTTTTTTATATATTATATAGATTATGTTGCTTATCGATGACAAATATGTTGCTTATTTAGGCATACAATGTTTCTAAGATGGTGCAAATGTGTTGATTTAAATAGGCGATCTACCTTTTTATATATATGTAAGTATGTTACTTTTTTAAGTCAATTGTACTGCTTATTAAGGACAAATATGTTGCTTAGATAATGTATATTTGTTGCTTAGACAGTGTATTGGGGACAAATATGTTGCTTAGACAGTATATATTTTAGGACATGTGATTGTTTGTGGAAGAAATGAAATTTTTTCAAGAAATTCTCATTTCTCTCCAAAATTAACTCATTTTTATTTTTCTCTATCACACTTCCCAATATCTAATTATACTACTATTTATTTCTCTCTCCTCACCCTATTTATATAAATAATCTCGATTATTTCTTTAATTTATCACTATATTTATTATTATTCTCTCATCTTGTTAACAAAAGGTATAAAATGAGAACCATATTGTATATTTTTGGATCATTTTTTTAATCAATTTTGTTATATTATATTTTACATTATTATTTCCATAAATTTTTTCACAAATAATCAACATCTCTAAAAGATTATCAATCACATCAACATAGTGAATGTTTGGGAGCACTTATGCAAAAGCCCACTTAGAAAATGGACTTTTCAATAAGTGCCTTCTCAAAAAGGCTCTAGTTATAACTTCTATAGAATGAATTTTTTGGAGGAGTGACTTATCCAAAAATCCATTTTAAACTAACCACCAAACATATATTATAATGGAAAAGACTTTTAGATTTAAAAGTCCATTTGAAAAGTGGTCCCAACCAAACACATAGTCATCCCTTATTCACTACACATCCAATTTTTACTTTGAGGAAATTACACAAAATACCCTGATTTTTGAAAAAAGGACAAAAATACCACCCCATTCCAAATATGCCCAATCCGGTCATAAACATGACAAATATGCCCACCAATGTACGAAACCCAATTCACGAAACCTAACCAATTAATCTGAGTTGCTGATGGATTCACCCCCTCACTTTGCTCTCCGCCCCGCCGTACAACGACGGATTCACCGGCAACGCGTGTCTGAAAGATGGAAAGGCGTTTGCTTACAACTGCGCCACTTGCTCGTACGATCTCCACATAGATTGCGTTTAGTGGCCGGAAACAGTGACCCGATCGGACCATAAGCACGCTTTGACCGGAAACTGTGCTTCAGCTTTTGATAGAAGCCCAAGGCCGAAAAGCCGCACTAGAACTTATTTGAAGTTTTCGTTGTAACTTGTGAAAAATCTTTCCTTCTCATTTGCTTTTTCTGAGTTTCGTTTCATCTGTCTTTAAATTAAATTGATCAAACATGCATGTTTACTCGGGGGAGTAAAGGAGTCGAGCAAATGTATTAGATTGGGATTGCTTGTGAATTTTTTTTACCCAAATTTTTATCTTAGTGAAATGTGTGATTAATGTTTGTCAGAATTTTTTAATATTGTTAGAACTTTTCTTTTTTAAAATATTAATTCAAATTAAATGTGATATTTCAAAAACTATTTTGCTGATACATGATTTTTCTGTGTTCTTTTATTATTTTGCGATTTGAAGTTTTTCGTTTGTTTCGAAGTTGTTTATTTTATGTTTCTTTTGTGCTTTTATGTATTTTCCATTTATTTATTTATTTTTATTATTTTTGATTTGTTGTGTTATACTGTGTATCTTTTTTATTTCTTTTATAGTGAATGTGTGATTTTTTGCTGCTTGTTATGCCGAGCATTTTATTGTTGGGAAGGCTATAGACGTGGAAGAATTCGAGATAGAGAATGAACAAGCAAGACTCAGTAATCTGCTTCACAATTTTGCTAAGTTGAAGCTGCAAAATGGTGATGACTATGACAACGATATTGAGTTTCTACCTCCACTTCCTAATGATTTTAGAGAATTGTTGTTATGAAAATCTTAATGATGGTGTAATCAGTTGAAACATGTAAGAAACATAAATGATACATGTAAGAAACAATTGTGAAACAGGGGATCATGTGATAAAAGTTTGTAGTAAATTGCTTTTAAATTTAGAGAAATAGTGTAGTTTTTCCCCATATACTCTTCAACTTTTTAGTTCACGTGATATCTTTTACAGTTTCATTTACATAAGAAAGAAGTTTTACCTCATCCAAATATGATTACATTGATTTAGAACCTTTATTCAGAGTAAACAGTTGCATCTTGAGTTGGTAAACATGTGTGCGAGAAAGAGAATGATATCGCAGTTTCAAAGCATGCCAGATCTCAGTCGTAATAGTAAGAGAAATTACATGAGACAACTTCGGAGAGGTGATTGAGGAAAAAAGACAGATGCGAAGATGTTTATCATTTAATTCGATCAAAATAAGGATTCGAAAGGGAAGTTCCATCTGAATTAGTGAGCAACATTTGGGGACAGGAAGAAACTCCAAGAACATGATTAAGAAGATCATATGCATCGAGAATCGCAGAGTTGAGCATGCCACAACTGAGATTTTCACCATGCAACTGTGGAATGCAATGAAAAATTGGCTAAGTGAAACATATAAGAAACATAAATGAAACATGTATGAAACAACAAAGAAACAACAAACATGTTTGAAACAACAAAGAAACAAAAAAGAAATCAGCGGAAAATGGGTATTTTTGTCAAAAATCAGCGGAAAGTGGGTATTTTTGTCAAAAATCAGCGGAAATGAGTATTTTTGTCCAAAATCAGCGGAAAATGGACATTGTGCATGGATTAGGTATGGAAAATGGGGTATTTATGTCCTTTTCCCTTTTACTTTTAAAAAGAATTTCACCACTATTCTCTCAGAAAATGAAATTGGACGGAATGAAAGCACAACCAATCACAACCCAACTTTTTTGAGCTGGCCGTTTAAGTGGACGAATTTGGAGGTAAAAAAAATTTGACTTAATATAAAATATTGAAAATTTGTTATCCAACTATTTATGCTATTCAAAATGGCTTATTTTATGTCATACGAGAAAATCAAATCAAATATTAATGTTTATCTTAGACTGCATTGACAGTCTCACTGAAAAGTATTAATAGTCCTCGAGTACTTTCCTTAACATTATTAGTTTTCCCCCTTAAAGATTTTTATTAATTTCTGTAAAAATATTAATTTCTCCTCTAAAAAGTATTAGTAATTCTGTTGAAAAGTATAATTAGTTGAGAACTAAAACTCGACTTTTTTTACTTTATAAAAGAAATGAAAAGATAAAATTCCCAATAAAAAAATAATCCATGTGATCAGAGAAAGGGAAGGATGAGAATCACAAAACAAAAACACAAGTAATGAACATGGAGAAAGAGAGGATCACTTCACACAAAAATGATGAGAGTTAACTGCTTTGATTTGTCAACTCCGTTGATGCCCACTTTAGTCATACACACATTTGATATTTTCAGGTATATGATTTCGCTGCATCACATTCCATCAGACAAAATTAGTTGCTTGTGGAGCTTAATGAGAATTCTAAACAAAAGACCAAAGAGTTTCTTGCTTTCTAAGATCTGTTTTAAAAAAATTAACTTGCTGTAAAAGTCGAGGGAATTCTTTTAATATTCAATTACAAAAAATGATCATTATTTTTATCTAAAAATATATCCGAATATTCGTACGTGAAAGTCTTACACATGTTTATGGTAATGAATCTAAAAGATATTACATGTTGTAGGGATATCTAATTTAGATTGAACAAAAGAGATTATTTAGAGAGTTTGGCTAAGAATACAAAATGATCAACCTCTACTTATACTAAGAAAACTCTCTAACCAATCGTTAGGATTTATTTGATCTAATGGTTGCAATTCATCCGCTACAATAGTCTAATAAAATATCTATTATTATAGAATTTTGTACAACTTTTCTAGAAAACTTCAAGAAATTGTTCTCTCTAATATTCAGATTCTTAAATTTAGAGCTTTGCAATTACCATTTAACTCAGTAAATAGTAAATACCATTCTTTCAATAAATAGGTGAGGATAGAACCTTAACGCCTCATCCTCAATAGGGTGTTTCAGAGAAAGAAAAAAGATTCTTTTTAATTTTATACTAAAAACATTCTTTAAACACAATTATTTGAATTAAATCAAGTTTATTTTCAACATATATATTATATATATTAATGATTTACACACACACACACACATATATATATATATATGAGAGAGAGATTTGTATAAATATAAATATATCTAATATTATTCGAATTTTTTTTTGAATACTCGAATCGAATATAATGATATTCATATTCACATTCACATAATATAGGAATTTTAATGATTATTCTTATTTGGATTTGTATTCCATTTTATCGAATTCGATGTTAATACACGAATTCGAATACGAAATCGAATTAAAAAGATTTGATTCTTTTACACCGGTATACTAAACTATGAACAATGGGTTAGTCTCCTGTTAGACGGATCCAAATACCCGGCCACGACCAATCCACCTATTAACCCGCACAATCACTAACACCACAACAACCACATTCGCTGCTAATACTTTTTAGGAGGGCTACTAATATATTTTGGGAGGACTACTAATACTTTTCAGAAGAAATACTAAAATATCTTTAATTGAAATAACCTAATACTTTTTAATAAAACTAGTAATACGTTTTAGGGGGAATACTAATACTTTTGCAGGAAAGAATAAATACTTTTCATGTAGATTACTAAAAAAAGTGTTCAAGAGGTTAACAATACTTTTCTAGGGGATTACTAATATTTTTATGATGGATTGCTAATACTTTTCACGATAAAAACTAATACTTTTGAGGGTTGTCAAATATTACATCACTACCTAATACTTTTCAAGGGGACAATTAATATATTTTAGGTGGATTAATGCTACTTTTGAGGGAAAACAATACTTTTCATGAGGGCTGCTAAAAATATTGTTCAAGGGGATTACTAATACTTTTCAGATGTACCACTAATACTTTTTTAGGAAAAACTAATACTTTTAACGGCCCTAATATTACAAAAATACTGTTGGTCCGGAGATCCTATGACACCACCCCATAATATTACAAAAATATCACTGGTGCATGAAATTAAAAAAAAATCTCCAGCCGGATTGGATCCGTATAACGGAAAAATCCGTTAGACGATCTAACCAAAGTTTATATCTTGAACAATAACTAAATTCAACAACTGAATAAACTTTTGAAATATTTGAAGGAAATTAATATGAACAAATATATCAAGATGACAAAAAAACTTGATTAACAAATTCAACTGTATAATATAATTAAAGAATTGAACTCGTTTGAATATGCAAAAGGGGAGCGCTATTAATACCCCTAAAAACTATCTATACACCCCTTCTCTTTAGTTAAAAAAACACCATCAACTAAAAAGACTTAAATACCCTTAAATACTCTACCAAATTTCGAAATACACCCACCAAATATACACCCCTATCTTTTTTAAACTTTAATCTTTAATTAATTAACATTTAGCTTTTTTCCTAAAAAAATAAAAATAAAAATTTAACGTTCAGCTTTCTAGTTCCACCTTACACATTTAATGCTCCAAATTATCATCTTCTTCCTATATCCACTGGCGGGGCCCAGCCCATTTTTTTTTAAAAAAAAATTTTAGTGAGGATTTTTAAAAAAAAAAGAAAATTTAGTTATAATTTGTATTAATTTTTCTTGAATTTTCTATCCGGCCCACCCCATTTTCGTGTATCGGCCCACCCTGGTAAAGCGTCCTCGCTCCGCCCTTGCCTATATCATCATATGCTGTATAATTTAGTGCCAAACAACCGTAACGTCATCAATCAACACAATAATGTCTACATACTCATTCTATGTGCATCTCCTCCACATCTAATTTACTTTTCATTCATCCGCATCATCTCCAACTAACCCACCCTAGGAGTGGTGCTTCGATCAATCATGAAAAGCACACCAAAGTTTCCTGTTTTTCCTTCGAAAATTTTGGTTTCAGAAAATACCTCGGTTTTCAAGAAAGGATGGCTTTCTTGGAGAGGGTGAGGACGACGGTGATTTTTCATGTAGAATAATAGGTCAAAAGAAGGAGTAGATGTTAATTTTTGGTGGGTTTATGTTTTGGAAAAAGAAATGGGGTTAAATTGGGGAATATTAGGGGTGTATTTAGTAATTAAGTTACTTTTAAAAAATGGAATGTAGGTGTATTAAGAAGAGACGTGTATTAATAGGTATTGGGGGTGTTAATAGCGCAACCCTATGAAAAATTTGGATAATAAATTCTGTTGGGCTTTGATCCAACATCTTACCTGATGGGCTTTAAAAGTGGCTCGAGGCCCGACCCGTGATTCAAATTCTTGAACACTGGATTGTACAGTTAAATGAGAGCTTAAAAGGATTTATATGGACTACCTATATCAACATATGCATCTTCTTTTCTGGTGCCCATTACATAGAAACTCTGAGGTTAAGCGTGCGTGGCCTGGAGTAGACATGGGATGGGTGACTTCCTGGGAAGTTTTCCAGGGAGCGCTGAATGAGGACAAAACGTGCTAGAAAAGACTCGTGTTGATTTGTTGGGACAATCGCCAATTCAATAAAGCGCTTGAGCTCCAACAACTGGTATCAGAGCAGGTCACGAGTTCGAATTCGCTTGAAGCACATTACGTGACGCTTGAACTGAAGAAGTTGGTGTTAGAACTAAGGAAGTCTGGCGGGCAGCGGAGTTGCCAAGCACTGGAGCTGAGATGCTGACAGATGTTGGAAGGGGTATTGTTGGGCTTTGGTCCAGTATCCTGCCTGCAATTGGCTTTAAAAGAGGCATGAGGTGCGGCCCGCGATTCTTAAAAGGATTTGATATGGACTACCTATAACAACATATGCATCTTCTTTTCTGGTGTCCATTACATAAAAACTCTAAGGTTAAGCGTCTTGGCCTGGAGTAGACATGAGATGAATGACCTCTCGGGAAGTTTTCCAGGGAGCGCATGAGTGGGGACAAAGCGTGCTAGAAAAGACTCGTGTTGGTTTGTGGAGATAGTCGTCAATCCAGTGAACCGCTTGAGGTCCAACAAATCCAAAACTACTCATTCCTTCCCAATTATATAGTCAAATATTCTTTTTTTGGAATGTCCCATATATATAGTCCAGTTTCTATATTTGGTAATATCTTTGCTAGCATTTACTAATATACCCCTATATTATTTTGAAAACTAAAATCTTGGAAAATATATTTTTACAGAATATAATAAAAATACCCAATTTGAAAAAGGAGACGCATTAAATATTGGGTAAATCTCAATTTGTACTCTCATTGAATATCATTTTACCACCTTGTACTCTCAATTTGTATCACTTTGTCCCCTTATACTATTAAAATACCATATTATCCTCATATTCCTTTATTAAATGACCTAATTATCCCTACAATTATTTTAAATTTATTTTATGGCATTAAACTCATATAAGTATATTTTGTTTAATATTTTTTGCTATTTATTAAGTTTGATACAATTTCTATTAAATAACTACAATATAGGTCATATTCCGTTAACTAATATATTTAATTGTATATATTTATTTTTTTCATCATAAATCTAAAAATGTGTATTATATTGTAGATACTATTTTGTAAACGTAAACTATTAGTATTGAGTTTCTTATTATAAATGAATGCCAATAAAATAATTTAATATATATATATATATATATATATATATATATTGTATATCCATATTTAATATATTATGTTAAATTTAAGGATATTCAATTTTGTATTAAAAACATTAGCCACTAAAACTAATATCATTAACATAGTTTTTATTATTCAATAAAAAATTGAAAAAATGTTAATAATATTTCACATCATTAATAAGAATGTATTAGATATGTATAATATAGTAAAAGTTTATTAATATTAAATAAGTACAAGTTATTAATATTAAATATTTTTAAAATAATTTTGCTATTTCACCAAAACTAATAGGTAAGGATAGTATGGTCATTTTTTTGATTATATGAATACAAAATAATATCATAAAAGAATAAGATGGTAAAGTGATAACTAATTGTGAGTATAAGGGGGTAAAGTAATACAATTGAAAGTACATGGGTAAGGTGATAATCAAGAAGAGTATAAGGAAGCAAAGTGAGATTTACTCTTAAATATTTTCAAAAATCAACTTCCTCTAACTTTGTATCAAATTATAGTATCCTTTAGTATTCCAATTTCATCTCAATACAGACTTATTGAGGTGCAACCCATAATTTCATAATTATAGGGGCGAATTTCCATGTTGTGGTGAATTATTTAAGTGAATTTACTTCCAATACCCACTAAATAAGGATATTATATGAAGTTTGTAGGTATAATTTGTTTTTCTAATACTTTTCTTAATATGTGGGAAAAACCAATCTGGACTATATAATTGAGAGGAAGTAAGTAATAAGAATATCAAAAGCAAACTATTAACAAAATTACCAAAAGCTCCTTTTCAAAATCAAAAGCACTCGACCCCCAACCTGTAGAATTTGATTAAGCTAGTAATCTCGCCCGTGTGTGGCACGCATATTATTATTTTAATATTATTGATTGATAATGAAACTTTTGATTAACATGAGTTGATATATACTACTTTTTTAATAATAATATTCATATAAAATAAATAAAAACAAAAATTTATATATCAAATTTAATTCAACTCGTTTTGATTTATCTCTCAATATATGTTTATCTATATATTACTATTATATCTATCCACCCCCTTTTCACACACACTTTACCTCTCTATAAAAAATTACATATATAATATGTGAGACATATATTTTCATGTTGAACTTGTACTGTTGGAAAAATGAATAGATGACATTATTACTCAAATATTTTCTTAACAGAAATGTATTAATAAATCTATCAAGTTTCCATAAATAATGTTAATGAAGGAATGTAATTTACGAATTATGAAAAACTTCCTTGTGTACAACATTCGTCGTTTTGTTGCTACATTTATTCTCGCCATCACAAATCAAGATTTTTATACCCTTACGATTAGCTACTCTGGATACAAGAGTACAATTGACCACGACTGAATACTATTTTTCGAAAGAAGTCCAACATGAGAAAGAGACTGTCATTGACTTTTGTTGATCGTCATCAAGTATGAAATGATCAAAGGAAATTGCATTCGTTGGAACTTGAAAAGCAACCTCGGATCGGATGAGGTCACTGTCATTCGAGGAATTAATACATTTTCATCATTATTATTTCCTGAAAGAATCTTTGGCTCCAAAACATTATCTCTAAGCTTTGTAACAACCATCCTAATGTCGTTGTACAAACCAAGTGAATAGTATATGTTCTTCAACAACATCACAGGAGTTCCAGACTTTCAACTTTAACTCATGATTCGACATTGCAGAACATCTAATTATGTTTAAGAACTCCGGTGAGTGCACATTCTACAATAGGTCTATATTTGAACTTGATTCGCATGAGCTGTCAGAGCTCGAATATATCTTACATTCTCCATCATTCAATGATGTCATATTGACATTTGAATGATGTATCCCAAAGGTCCCAATAATCTATGATAAATAAAAGAAATATTGTATAAGATTTTCATGAAATGAGTAAAACTAGTGGCAATCTAAATGTTATAAGGTTATTAAATAATGTCAATAATGTTATTATCAACAATTTATAACATATGTTCATTCAACACATAATTAATTATATTAATTAACACTTATCAATCCAAAGAAAATAATTATATCTATATTATTTAAAGATGTGGAGTTATCATCTTTCTGAACATTATACGATGCACTCGTCCTTAGATGGTGTTTGAAGTAGTGTATCAAGTTCCAAATCTGTAACAGTTGATGATATATTACTCAATTTTGTACATGGATAAGATATAGACACATTTTTTCATTAAACTCGACAAAAAATTTGGAAATGTATTCTTTGATACGGATACTGAGATGAGTAAGAAACGAAGTCTAAAAATTTGAAGTTTAAAATAAAATTAAAAAATTACAAATAACTTTTTCGCTTCTTAAAGATTTACCATGTGAAATATCACTGCAGGGGTCTTTGAAAATGGATATGTTACAATGCTCAATTCAAAACTTCAAATATTTATAGGTTTGTCAGACTTTTCTGAGAGGCGATTTGTATGCGAGCCTGATAATATAAATTTTTCTACATACATACAAAGTACTAACACTTTACAAATGATATAAAAGACAAAAATAGTAAATAAATGAAACAAATTAATGCTATCATTATTATTTCTTATTAGTTCTTTTGGAGAATCCTGTTTATACCATATTTTATTTAGGTAGAGATAATATATGATGCATGTTTCTCAATTCTCCTAATCGATAGCTATATCTCTTTTACTTGTTATTTATCTTTCTTTGTAGGGGCCAAGTTAATATTATAGTCTTCCAAAGTGAACTAAATCAATGCATAACATCATATATTAAGTTCTTTTGTCATGATGATGTTTCTCAAGTTGTCTATAGTAATATTGTTTTTATAACTAACATTATCTAGAACACTTTGTTGGGATACAATAAAAATCAGAGGGATACAACGGGGGATAATTTGAACTAACAAACGTCTATTACAAACAAAGCAAAAAATAAAACAATAAAGCAAGTCGAGGCGAGCGAACTCTTTCTTTAAGACTCTTGTTGCCCCGTCACAATGCTCACGGTTGCAGGCAACGAGTCTACCAAGATACAACGACTTTGGTAAAGGATGGGAGCACCACAAATCCTTCTACCCGACGAACTGAGATAAGTGAGGCCTCAGGTGACGCCAACACTTCTACGTAACACTTCTTGTGTAATGCAGATTTTTGAGTGACAGACTGTGAATGTGAATGCACAAATTTTTTTTTTGTGTTTGTGATGTATATTGCACGAAAACCACTGAATGGGAGGGTTTCAATATATAGGGAAAACACAAGGGTTCCTCTAAAGGAAAGCCCCAATGATTTTGGACTCAATCAAGTCCATCAATCCTCAATCAAATCCTTCCTATTTTAGATTGATTTGTGTCAAGTCAAACCTTCCAATTGTGGCCTCAATCGGTTTAGGAATATTTTGATGCAATGAATCATGTTACCATAAATTGGTGATTTGAGTCAAAGTTGCCTATTTAACGGATAAAATCAAGCAACTTACCAAACACCAGATTTGACCAATCTACCAACATTCCACATATGTTGGATACATTTCCCACAAATATATCTTTTCAAGTGTACCATTTGTGCATCGATTTCTCACTCACCCATAAATGGTTTTGTGAAATTAATTACACCACTCGTTTCCAAAATTAATGAGTTCCCACTTAGAATTTCGGCTTAACAAAATCAATTTTTCCAAAAATCCCCTATATGAGTGGAAACGATGCATGAATGCATGCAGACTCAGTCACTCAGCCCCAGGAAATATTGTTACATCAGGATAGGTAGCTTGTGGCTTTGAACCTTCCTTAGTAAGATACTATGGATATATCTACTGCTTAGTGGACACGATCCCTTGAACTACTCCACTTACGAATATACCAAGACAACAATATTTACACAACAACACTTCTGCTTATCTCGATGTTCTCTGGTTGTGTCCATTTTGGCCATGGATCACACTTGGGATTCATAAGTGTTTCATTGAGGCAGCCCGTCGTCACACTTACATATGTGACCTTGCCTATCAAAGGTACCCTGCAATACCCCACCTTATTAGGTATAGGACGTCATTAAAAGTCCGTAGGACTTAACCTCACCACAGTCAACAACTTCAATCACTTGGTTGTGCTCTCTAGGGAATGGTTAGCTTGAAGCTAAGTACCAAGTGCTATGACTGAACAGTTTAAAGTTTAGTTTTCCCATTGAACCAAGTTCTTGAGATCTCCAGTCATCATGGTTGGGTTTCCACTAGAAACTGTTCTTTAAGTTGTGGATTTTACACCCATTCCCTCTAGCAATTTATGGAATTGATCTCTGTTTAGCCCTTAAATGAGTGGATCCGCTATATTCTCCTTTGACTTCACATAGTCAATGAATATAATTCCTCTTGAGATTAATTTCCTTACGGTATTGTGTCTCCGACGAATATGCCTAGACTTACCATTGTACATGGCACTTTGTGCCCTTCCTATAGCTGCTTGGCTATCACAGTGTATCAATATTGATGACACAGGCTTGTCCCAACATTGAATGTCCTCGGGGAAGTTTCGAAACCATTCACCTTATTCACCAGCTTTATCCAAAGCTATGAATTCCGATTCCATGGTGGACCTGGCTATGCACGTTTGCTTAGTGGACTTCCAGGACACTGCACCGCCACCTATAGTAAATACATACCCACTGGTGGAATATGAGTCTTTTGAGTCCGATATCCAGTTTGCATCAGTGTACCTTTCTAGTACTGCTGGATAACTCGTGTAGTGTAGCCCAAACTTCAAGGTGTACTTCAAGTATTGTAACACCCTTGTCAATGCTTTCTGGTGCTCACTGCTTGGATTGCTCGTGAATCTACTCAGCTTATTCACCGAGTAAGATAGATCGGGCCTTGTACATTTCATGATGTACATTAGGCTCCCAATGATCCTAGAGTACTCAAGTTGAGCCACTGGTTCCCCTGTGTTCTTGATTAAACGCAGGCTATCGTCTATGGGTGTCTTTGCCGATGGGTCATCAAAGGTATTGAACTTTCTCAATACACTTTCGATGTAGTGAGACTGAGACAATAGGATGCCTTATGAAGTCTTCTCAATTTTGATCCCTAAGATCACATCGGCTAGACCCAAATCCTTCGTGTCGAAGTTATCTTTCAACATGTTATTCGTCCTCATGATCAATTCACGAGTGCTTCCTATTATCAACATGTCGTTAATATATAGACAGACAATGATAAACGACTCCGGTGTGCCTTTTACATATACACACTTATCGCATTCATTAATACGAAATCCATTTGACATCATCACATTGTCAAATTTTGTGCCATTGCCTTGGTGCTTGGTTTAGTCCGTACAAGGACTTAACTAGCCTGCACACCTTTTTCTCTTGTCCAGGAACCATAAACCCCTCGGGTTGCTCCATATAGATTTCTTCCTCTAATTCCCCATTTAAAACTGCAGTCTTTACATCCATTTGGTGAACTTCGAGATTGTGCAAAGCAACAATCACCAAGAGCACCCTAATGGAGGTAATCCTTGTAATAGGTGAGTAGGTGTCAAAGAAATCATGTCCTTCTTTTTGTTTGAAGCCCTTAGCCACTAATCTGGCTTTATATTTATCAATTGATCCATCAGCCTTGTATTTCCTTCTTAGGACCCACTTGCATCCTAGAGGTTTACTGCCAGATGGGAGATCAACCAATTCCCATGTGTGGTTTTGCATGTCTATCTCTGCATTGATAGCCTCCTTCCATATTGGGGCTTGGGGACTAGACAATGCTTCTTGGATGGTCCTAGGTTCGTTATCCAACAAGTAGATCATGAAGTCTGGACCAAATAACTTAGCTGTCTTTGCCCTTTTGCCGCGTCTTGGCTCATCACCACCTTGTGATGTATCGCCTACAGCATTACGAATTCTTTTTATCGAACTTTCTTCTTTGTTTTCTTTGCAAGGATAGATGTGCTCGAAAAACACATCATTCCTTGACTCAATAGTGGTTCCTTCCGTCACATCAAGTATATCTGACTTGTGTACTAGAAACCAATATTCATCACTGTTCAGTGCATATCCTATGAAGATACAATCAACCGTCTTGGGTCCTATCTTTACTTGCTTTAGCTCTGGCACTTTTACCTTAGCCAAACACCCCTATACCTTTAGGTAATTGTAGGCCGGCTCCTGACCTTTCCATAACTCATATGGGGTTTTATCTTTTCCTTTGTGGGGAACCCTATTTAGAATATGATTAGCAGACAGAATTGCTTCCTACCACAAGTTCTGTGGTAACCCTGAACTAATCAACATAGAGTTCATCATGTCTTTCAGGGTTCTATTCTTGCGCTCAGCAACGCTGTTCGATTGAGGTGAGTAAGGTGCTATGGTTTGGTGAATTATGCCATGTTCATTGCAAAATTCCTCAAACGGAGCCACATACTCTCCACACTGTATCACTCCGGATTGACTTAATATGGGTGCTGAGTTGATTCTCTACTTCATTTTTGAAGTTCTTAAAGGCATATATAGCCTCATCTTTACTTTTCAACAAGTAAACATAATAGAACCTTGTGCAGTCATCAATAAATGAGATGAAATACTTTTCGCATCCTCTAGTCTGCACAAGTTTCATACCACATACATCAGTGTGAACAAGTTCTAGAGGCACCGTGCTCCTCTTCACTGAATGAAAGGTGCCTTTGGCATTTTAGCCTCAACACAGATCTCACATTTATATTGTGAGTCTAATTCAACATTTGGTAATAATTTCATATCTACCAATTTCTTTATGGAGTTCATGTTAACATGCCCAAGTCTAACATGCCATAAATCACAGGACTCAATCATATAAGAGGAAGAAACAATAGTTTTATTAGCATCATTTGTGCGGCGCACAACCATTACATTCATCTTGAACAATCCATTTTCAAGGTGTCCCTTTCTAAGGAATTGCCCATTCTTAGTAGGTACAAAGCTACCAGACTGAAACACTAGCCTAAAGCCATGTTGTACAAGTAATGACCCTGATACAAGATTTTTCCTAATGTCTGGGACATGCAATACTTCTTTTACTATTAGCTCCTGTAAGTCCAAGTGGCTACGATGATCTAGAGGGGTGAATAGATTATGCCCATTTTCTCGATTAAGCCCATTTTTTCGAATGTAATAAGCCAAGACAAGAATGAAAGTGCGGGAAGTAAACAACAAGTGATGATTTATAGAGGTTTAACCCACCTAGGGCCTAATCCACTACCACCCCAGTATCTCCGGGATGGATTTCAAAAAAAAAATATTTTATTAATTACCACAATTAATACAACATCACCTTACAACACCTCTTTGGAGATTACCACAATCTCCCTTGAAGATTACCACAATCTTCTTGCAACGGCACCTTGTGAAGATCACCACAATCTTCTGACTTGAAGAACACCAAATTCTTCAACACCTCAAAGAGCATCAAACTCTTCAACAAGAAGATTGCCACAATCTTCTTACACCTAACACCTAGATCACCCAAGTGTGTTCTTACCACAAGAACACTCACAAGGATATCTTGTGTTGAATGATGACCACAAATTCAAGATTACAACTCGATAATGAATAATACAATTTTGAGTGCAAGTGTAATCAAGAAATAAACCTAGACCTCAAGATATGAAAGTGAAAGACCTTAGGCTATTACAACAAGAATATTGAAATAGAAGAACAAAAGTGTTTGCTTGAATGTATCTTGTTGTGTTGTAGTTTTCTCTCTTATTGTGTCGCTCCAATTCTTCATCTATTTATAGAGGATGTCTTGAACTTGATAGGCTCCTCCTAGAGGATTGTAATCTGTAAAAAAATTGCAAGACAAATGAAGAATATAAGCTGTTAGAGATCAACACCATAAATTGAGGAAAAGTTGTCTGATGCACAACGGTTAGAATTTGCTTTGATAAACATATAGGGAGACCGGTCGCGCACTAATACAAAATTGAAATTAAAACAGCAAAAATAACACCTTGGACCGGTCCAGGTGAGTTGGATCGGTCGACATAGGGTCCGACCGGTCGCCACCCTTGTGGACCGATCACCCTACAATATTTTTGAGAAACAGAGTTTCTGTTTTCTCTTCATCACCGTTGACCTTTTGGTCGATCGGTCGACCTCCAAGGTTTTTCAAAACGTCTCGTTTCTATTTTGGAAATCATTTTTCAGACACGAGTTGCCCTATAGGGAGACTGGTTGAACACGAGACAGAAGTGTTGTCCAATTTTTATCGAAAATAAACTTCAAGAGATACTCCAAAAAATTAGTAAAAACATTTTAAATCGATCGGGAGTATTTGGACAATATTTAGAAATATTATTTTGGTGTAAAAACACTTTAACACAAAATCATCAAAAGTGTTGCCCAATTTTTTGTCGAAAATTAACTTGAAGAAATACTCCAAAAAATTAGTAAAAATATTTTAAATCATTTAGGAGTATTTGGACAACATTGAAGGTGTAAAAACAAAATTATCAAAATCATGATAAAACCATTTATCTAACAAACTCCCCCCTTTTTGATGATTCCAAACCAAAACAATTTAAAGAGGTTGAATTTGAAAAACAAAACAATTTTCCTAAAAATGAACTATCCGTTGAGAGCGACAACATTCCACGCATAATAATCACAAGGATGAGAGTAGATATATTCAAACACATATAACAAATGCTCCCCCTATCAACATGCACAACAAGAGTAATATAGAAGCAATCAACCAAAAGCTAAAAGCTCAGCTTTTACATATTGAGCTTAAGTATCAAGAGCTTATAAGCTCCCCCTATCAACAAAACATCATTAGTCATGTAAATAAGTCCATAATACAACAAATGGACTAAGTATCATCCACAACTTTTGGCTTTTAATAGGAGCTTATCTTAGCTTCTTTGAGCTAAAGAGCTTATTACCTGTTTCTCCCCCTTTGGAATCATCAAAAAGAATGTTAGCACAATAAAAACATCATATACCCATATCAAAGTGCGCAATTTAACCGATTTATCGAGCTATTTGAACGTTGAAGCTTATAATCCAAATAAAAGGGGAAAAAATGATCATTTGATTTGCAAAAGCTCATTTGATAGACAAAACATGATCTCTATAAATATATAAGACTTTTGAAACCGAGAGAATCATGTAAGTGATGAATTTTTCATAGAAACATTTCGTTGAACACTTGGCGTGCGTCGAATAAAACAAGAGATGTAAAACGCCTTTGTAATACAATTAAGCCAAAAAAATTCATCACCAAATATAATTTTACAAATATCATTCATCAACAATCATCATTCACAACACAATTATACAAGAATTCCATCAATTCATAAACATTTACTTAAGGGTTCAACCCAATTGAGATTAAAAGAGGAATTAAACTTACCAACCAATCGGATGAGTCGAGTAATACGGATGATATACTCATACTATAAACCAAAAAATATATAATATACATGAAAGAAATCATTTTGGGTGAGTTGTGTGTGAATTGAGCGAATGGGTGTGAAAAAGTCGAATGAAGAACATAAATATTTTAACACTGAAATTTGGCACAGGCGACCGGTCGACCTTCTTGGTCAACTGGAGTCTTTGCATTTGATCAGTTTCTGTTCGATTTGATTTCAAAATGCGATATTTCACCCCTATTTTTTAAAAACACAAAATGCAATAATAGACCTCATTCAATATACATTATGTCTAAACAAGCTCGAGATGAGGTAAAAGACTCGGTGGTTAATGATTAAAAACAAATGTCCGTGAGTTATCCTTGAGACGGAATTAAACACATCTCAATTTTTCATTTTTTTTAAAACACAATCCCTTAGAACAAGTTATTGAATCTCAATATGTTTAGTTCGATTATAACGAACCATATTTTGAAAAATTATTATCACTAGACTTGTTATCCCGAAAAATGTGAACATTTTAAACTTTGGATAAACAAGTCATAAGAAGAAGTGCTTTTCAAATATTTGAATTTTTTTTAACGGCACTTTAATGAGATTCGTTGGGATAGTTTTGAAGTCGAGCATATAAACATAAGGCATAAAAATGTCGAGTCTAAGGAGTAATAAACGTAGATAAACATACCTCGAATTTGTTTGTCAACCAATATGCCTTTCTCAAACTTGAGCAATCATGATGTTGGTTTCCATATGAGTAGAGACGGTTCTTTGTTCTTCAATGCCGAACTTCTTCAAAAGTTCTTTTGTGTACTTTGATCGAAATATAACCACCTTCTTGGCATTATTTAACTTGAAGTTCAAGGAAGAAGTTGAGCTCCCACATCATGCTCATCTCAAATACATCTTGCATCAACTTAGAAAATATCTCGCACAAAGATTCATTAGTAGCACCAAAAATATTATCATCAATATAAATTTGCACAAGTAAGCAATCTTGTCCTTTTTCAAAAAACAAGGAGAGTAGTATCAACTTTACCTCTTGTAAAACCATTTTGCAAAAATAGCTAAGTCTATCATACCATACACGGGGTGCTTGTTTTAAACAATGCAAGGCCTTTTTAAGTTTATAAACATCATTAGGCCTAGAAAAATTTTCAAATCCCGGAGGTTGTTTTACATAGACTTCTTCTTGAATAAAACCATTTGTTAATGCGGATTTAACATCCATTTGGTAAAGCTTGAAATTTTTAAGATAAGAATAGACAAATAAAATACGAATAGCTTTAAAAAACATGCTACGGGTGCAAATGTTTCAACATAATCAATACCTTCTATTTGACAATACCATTGAGCTACTAACCTCGCCTTAGTCATCAAGCTTGTTCCGAAATACCAAAAACTTCTGCAAAATCTTAACAAGATATCTTGCACAAGAGCATAGTAATATCAAATAATATAAACACTATAACAAGTAACACATACTATGCTTTTAAAAAAAATCATCAAGAGTTTAATAAAACATGTAAGTTCAAATATGCTTATAGAAAGCTATATAAGGTCTCTTTTGAAATTTGAAAATTCGAGAGCATATAGTTGAGACCTCATTTAAAAAAAGTATTTGATCAAGAGTTTTGACAAAGCAAACAAGAATAAGGACATGAATATGTGCAATCAAATGCATAATTTTGAGAGAAGGATAAAAATTGAATGTTTTATCAAAACAAATATAATCCTTTACAAGTCTCGAATAAAATAAGCTTTATCGAATAGTACCTTTCAAAAATCGAAAAATCCTCTTAATGACACTTGTATGAAATACTTTGAAATATCTTGAAAAGCAAAACATAGGCATATGACAAAAATATATCGAGTCTATGAGATGAACAACAATGATGAGCGTACCTCGATAGTTTATGTCACTCTTGACATATTATGACGTAGATGGTCATTTATGAAGGTATATATCCTACACAATTCTTAAACAATTCTAGCACAAAATATAATGGTAAAGTGTAGGCTAACACAATAATATATGTCACAAGTTTGCATATGCTATATAAATCCATAAGGGATAATAAAACACCTTAGTCTAAGTATATGCACAAGAGTTTTAAAAACATTATGCAAGGTCTCCTTTCAAAAGATTTTAAAAACACAAATATTTATTGAAAACCTTAATTTAAAAATAAATATTTGAAAACTCATTATGACAATTAAGACACAAATAAAAATATGCATAATAACAAAATAAAGTGCATATTTAAATAAGGAGATACGGTTTATCAATTACGCCATTTCCATGGGTTGTGTCTTTCCCATTGTTGATGATATCTTCTCTTTGAAAATCATCTTGTTGATGATAGCTTCTCCAATTGCTCCATTTCCAAGGATTGTGTCCTTCCCATTGTTGATTGTGTCTTTCTCTTGGATATTCATTGTGATGTTGTCTTCTCCTTTGATCAAATGAAACGATCATTTGATGTCTTTTTGGCGGTATGAATTTTCTTTGATTGTTATTCCGCCGAGTACCTAATATAACATTGTTTTTTGGTACCCTCAAGTGTTTGGGTCCTTCAGGATTAGCATTGAGACTTTTAGGTCTCCAACAATAATTAGAGCTATTTCCAGCCCAACAAGAATTAGCCGTGTGACCCTTTTTACCGCAATAAAAGCAAGTAATAATTCTAGAAGTATAATAACCAACATGTTTAGAGACTTAACTCTTTTTCATATGACTAGTAAGAAACACGTGCGTCGCACATGATCCAGCTGACTTTACTAAAATAATTTTATTATTTAATAATTTTATTGATTAATATTAAAATATTAAAAAGTGAATTAAATATTAATTAAATTTAAATATTACACAATAATTAATATATATTTTGCTTTACTTTAATTATAGATCGATATGAATTACTAAATAATCATTTTAAAGAACTCAATCTCACAAAAAATTTACAATTAGTATACCAACGAAAAAAGTTTTATATTAGCTTACAATCACATTCGTCGGTCTTTTATTTCATTGTTATGGCTAGAAAAATCTTTTCTCTTACATGATTTTTGAATTCTTTTAGCATTGAATGCATTTTACATAATTAGACTCATAATTTAGCTTATAAATCATAAGCTAATGATTAGTAAATCACATGAAATTAATTAATTAAATATTATACCAAAATCCATCATAATATCATTATTTTATTTGTTATTGTTATTCAATTAAATAAATTAAAATAAGGTTAGTCAAATTTTTATACTTCCTGTGCTTACTTCTTCTATTTTATCTCAGTTCTTCGATTAAAGAAATGTATAAAAATTACAATATAATATATATGTAAAAACTATTCATATATTATTTTAATTCTAGTAACAAAGTCAATATTTTATCATTAACACTTAAATTTAAAGTTTGTAGTCCTCCAATTTCCAGTGTCTTAAAAATAATAAACATTAACCTAATATATAAAAAAATTAATCCATTATTTTCATCGAGAGTCAGGTATTAAATAAAACTATGAAAAAGTGATAAGTCGAAATCTGAATTTTGAAACTCTATTCAATTGCACACAAAATATCTTTATTTAATAAATAATAAAACCAAAGACAGTCTTATGAACGGAAAAATAAGTTAACAATTTTCACGTGTCAATCTTTAATAATTAAATATAATACTAATTAACTTTTGTGTTTGAATTTCTTTTTGCATTCACTTATGTTTTTAAAGTTATACATAATAAACTGAAAACTAATATAGTTTTTTAAATTTCACAAAGTTTTAAAAGATACGTTATAGTATTAGAGTTTGTACTTGTAATTGAATTTGGCTATTTTGGTTATATTAATATTTACATAGTTGTAAATTTTGTGAGCCGTATAGTTATGAAAATTGCAATTATTCTTAATAAACTGAAACTAATCTATATTTGTTTGAAGAGACTGTAAATTTAAAATTGATCTCATTTAATCTCGTTTATAAAATCATATTATTTTGTAAAATATAATAATCAATCCATATTTATTGCCTTTATTGAGAAATGTTATATAGTACATTAATCTTTATATAAAATTTTAATTGAATTTTTGATCAAATAAGAAAATATAGTTGCCAAAAATTTAGATATCAAGTGTTAAAAACCCCCGTTAACTATTCTCTTCCGCATCTTTATGTCCAGAATAATTCATATTACTTGGCACTAAACATGGTCACTTTACTCCAATTTATTATTATATATAGTTTAACACAATAAATTTGATATATAAATATTATTTTGAATATTTTGATTATTATATTGGTACCTAAATTAACATGTAATTTAAGAAATATTAATCTTTGACATAAATATCAAACTATTTCATATTAAATAAGTTTAGTTTATTTATTTATTTTTTTACAATTTCATATACATACAATGACTTTCCATTTCTGATTCTTGTTTTCAAGTTTTTCTTAATATTTGATTCTGTAAAAATTAGAATAATTTGTACCCAATTTTATAAAAATTATCCTTGTGCTTGAATATTTATAAGTCATAAATGTGTGCTTTTAAAATGAAATGTGATTTTATCGAAAATATCAAATTTTACATATTATATGAAAGCCATTTAATTTTTCTTTAGAATTCTCAGCTATGACCCACATATTTTTTTAAGTATTTACTTTTATTCTTTCAAATATTTATAATATGTTTCATTTGGTTTAATATTAAAATATCTATATATGTGAGATTAACCCCCAAAATTATTTAGATCAATCTCAACTCATCAATGTCAAGTATAACCATTTATTTTTTAATATTTTCTATTCTTAGTTTTCACTCTTATTTGTTGTAATTATTTAATTTACTTAGTTTTTATGAATGTAATGTTAGTATTTGAACTAATATATAAATACTTTCTCAGTAGCCAAATTGTTACATATTAAATGAGTTTTTTTTTACATAGCAGATATGATCTTTTAGACTAATCCAATTTTAGCTCATGTTTCACACCATTTTATTAAAATTTAATTATTTTGGTATACGTTTTTACTATAAATATGTATCATATTGATATTTTAAACTTATAATTATTAAGGGTGTGATTTTTAAACGACATTCAAGTTATACCACAAATGTTAATTTAATACATATGGATTTTTTTATTAAGTTTATCGTCTTTGTTTTTTTATAAATTAATACATACAACTTTTAACACTTGTTTACACTTGTTCTTAAAATTTATAGGATATAAAATAATCGAAAGATTGAAATCATAATATATTAAAAAATAATAAATTAGAAACTAAAACTTATAATGTTATATATAGAAAATTAAGTAAAAGTCATATTAACACATATAGTTAAAATTTAAAAGGTAACATTTTTATCGCTACAAACTTGTTTTGGTTCTTGTTCGCCTTTTTTTCATGTTGATCTTATTCCTTTTATTTTGTACTTTTTTATTTTACTGATATAAAATAAAATATACATGAAATTGCAATAAAAATAAAATATGAAACTCTCTTTTTTCAATATTATTTCTTTAACAACCATCAATAAATTATTTTTAAATTGCATATTACTATTTGAGGGAGAATGTTTCGACCATAAAGAAATTATGTATTTTCTCTCCTTTTTATTTATCATCAAAACCACCTAAAATATTTTTTATTTTATTTTTTCTTATCATGTATATGGTAATTTGATCTTTTTCTTATAAATTATAATAAACATATTTAATTATTGAGAAAATTTAAAAAAATATAAGAAACATATAATTTTGCATCATATTAAATGTTAAATTGTTAAAATTTTATTCTATAACGACTTGAGTATATATTTAGAACATATAGTTGAAGATTTTGAAACATAGTTTAAATTTGAAATTGATTTTATAAGAAATTTAACGTATTCTTAGTGTTATGATTAAACAAATATATTTTTAGATTCTGAAATCTTTTTTGGCTATAATGAACATCTCTCATACAATTAAACAAAAAAGATTAAACTAACAAAACTATAGGAAAATATAAATTCTTAATTTTTACATAGTGTTGAACTTTATAATGTTAAAATTTTCTCATGTGAAGTCCTTATATATGCTTATGACATATGGATAGAAAGCTCTCGAAATCTAGTTTAATATGAAGCTAATATTATTTGAAAATTTAAAATATATTAAGAGTTAAAGCTGAATGAATAAATACTTTTAAAATGTAGAATATAAAAGGTCACGTTGAATTATAATTGATTAAATAGAAGCTAAATAAATATCAAATTACTTAATTGTCCTAAAATTTTACTATGCCTAAAGGTTATTTTTGTCCAATCAAAAATTGCAAGAAACATTCACACTTTTAAGATAGTATAGATAGATAGATATAGATAAACAACATTAGGCTTATGATCAAGTCCTAGTTTCAAATTATCACAACTATGAACATCAATAATCTTAGTCATTTTATCGGTACTCAAGTTGAATTTTGATAAATCCTTTTTCATGCAATTAATATCCTCAACAAGAGTACTATTTTCCTTTTCAAGGATTCTAACCTTATCAAGTGTGGTGGTGTGAGAACATGAAAGTAATTCATAAGAGGAAATAAATTATCCTTATCATTTTTCAAAACATGGAATTCCTTTTTCAAATTTTTGTATTTAACAAGCAAGCTTTGGAATTCATTTTGAAGCTCATCAAAATCATTTTGCAAATCACTATAATCATTTTGTAATTCATTATCATAAGAAGTAGAGGGTTTAGAGCGTACCTCGTTTTCTTCTTCGATGCCCATAAGATAATGTTCGACTTCTTCATCATCGAAAGTTGTAAGAAGCTCATCCCATGTTGTTGGATTTGATGTTGTATCCATTTGAGATGTAGATGCTTCGTGTGCCGATCGTATTCCTCGAATATGACCGTATTCTGAAAATGTAAGTGAACAATGAAGAGTATTTAGAGCTTTGCCATTTAAGGAGAGAATTTTCTTTTCTTCATCATTAAGCTCCTTGAGGACTTTGGAGGTGAGTGGTCCGTCTTTCATCGACATGGATTATCCATTTATGACCATGTTCCAAATATCGAACCCGCAACTTTGTAAATAGCATTCCGTTCTCTCTTTCCAAAATGTATAATTTTTGGAATCAAATAGTGGTGGCTTGTTGGCGGAGGCGCCAGTGAGATAGACTTCATTCGTAGCCAATGATCGTTCCTCTTTACTCGCAATGTGGAATGAGCTTGCCAAAGAGTTTGGCTATGATACCACTTGTAAGTCCAAGTGGCTACGATAATCTAGAGGGGGGTAAATAGATTATGCCCATTTTCTCGATTAAGCCCTCTTTTTCGAATGTAATAAGCCAAGACAAGAATGAAAGTGCGGGAAGTAAACAACACGCGACTATGTATAGAGGTTCAATCCACCTAGGGCCTAATCCTCTACCACCCCAGTATCTCCGAGATGGATTTCAAAAAGAAAAAAATATTTTATTAATTACCACAATTAATACAACATCACCTTACAACACCTCTTTGGAGATTACCACAATCTCCCTTGAAGATTACCACAATCTTCTTGCAATGGCACCTTGTGAAGATCACCACAATCTTCCGACTTGAAGAACACCAAATTCTTCAACATCTCAAAAAGCATCAAACTCTTTAACAAGAAGATTACCACAATCTTCTTACACCTAACACATAGATCACCCAAGTATGTTTTTACCATAAGAACACTCACAAGGATATCTTGTGTTGAATGATGACCACAAATTCAAGATTACAACTCGATAATGAATAATACAATTTTGAGTGCAAGTGTAATCAAGAAATAAGCCTAGACCTCAAGATGTGAAAGTGAAAGACCTTAGGCTATTACAACAAGAATATTGAAATAGAAGAACAAAAGTGTTTGCTTGAATGTATCTTGTTGTGTTGTAGTTTTCTCTCTTGTTGTGTTGCTCCAGTTCTTCATCTATTCATAGAGGATGTCTTGAAATTGATAGGCTCCTCCTAGAGGGTTGAAATCTATAAAAAAATTGCAAGACAAATGAAGAATATAGTTAGAGATCAACACCATCAATTGAGGAAAAGTTGTCTATTGCACAACAGTTAGAATTTGTTGATAAACATATAGGGCAACCGGTCGCGCACTAATACAGAATTGAAATTAAAACAGCAAAAATAGCACATTGGACCGGTCCAGGGAGGGTTGGACCAGGTCGACATAGGGTCCGACCGGTGGCCCCCCTTGTGGACCGGTCACCCTGCAATATTTTTGAGAAACAGAGTTTCTGTTTTCTCTTCAGGCACCGAATGACCTTTTGGTCGACCGATCGATCTCCAAAGTTTTTCAAAACGTCATGTTTCTATTTTGGAAATCATCTTTCAGACACGGGTTGCCCTATAGGGCGACCGGTTGAACACGAGACAGAAGTGTTGTCCAATTTTTATCGAAAATAAACTTCAAGAGATACACCAAAAAATTAGTAAAAATATTTTAAATCGATCGGGAGTATTTGAACAACATTTAGAAATATTATTTTGGTGTAAAACACTTTAACACAAAATCACCAAAAGTGTTGTCTAATTTTTTGTCGAAAATAAACTTGAAGAAATACTCCAAAAAATTAGTAAAAACATTTTAAATCATTTAGGAGTATTTGGACAACATTTAAAAATATTGTTTTGGTGTAAAAACAAAATCATCAAAATCATGATAAAACCATTTATCTAATAGCTCCTTCCCAGACGTCATCTTCAGCAACACCTTCCCAATTCCAGCAATGTCAGAAGTTGAAGAGTTTCCCATGTGGAGACTCCTCCCGGAAATTGGGGTATACGTAGAGAAAGCATCACGATCCGAGCACACATGACAAGTTGCACTAGTGTCAACGAACCACTCCCTAGGGTTATCCACTAGGTTAGCTTCGAAAACAACAGCAGATAGGTCCAATTCGGACATACCTTCCTCAATGACCAAGTTAGCTCCGGATTGTTTTCCCTTGTTCTTAGGGGCATCCCGACAGTCCTTTTGTTTGTGTCCAGGCCTACCACAGTTGTGGCAATTTCCTGCAAACTTCTTGGCTTTTTTGTTATTGGGTTTAGCCTTATTGCTATTCCCGGGGTCTTACCATGCTTGACATTTGACTGCCTATTGCCTTCTTCAATGCGCAATTTCACAATCAAATCATCCAAGCCCATTTGCTTCTTCTTATGCTTGAGATAGTTTTTGAAATCCCTCCAACTAGGCGGCAACTTTTCAATAATTGCAGCCACTTGTAAGGTTTCACATAACTGCATCCCTTCAGCATGGATAGTGTGTAAAATCAACTGCAATTCTTGGAGTTGACTCATAACAGTCTTGGTGTCAACCATCACATACTCCAAGAATCTGCCGACAATGAACTTCTTGGTGCCGGCATCCTCCGTTCTGTACTTTTTGTCCAACGAGATCCACAGTCCCTTGGCAGTACCTTTGAAGAGGCATACACACTGTACAACGCATTATCCAACCCATTAAGGATGTAATTCTTCCACAAGTAGTCCCCTTGACCCCATGCACCAAGGGCAGCCCTACGATCCATATTGGTATCGTCTGGGGCAACAACATGAGGGTCCTCTTTAAGGAACCTCACCAAACTTAGGGTTGTCAGATAAAAGAACATCTTTTGCTGCCACGTGTTAAAATTAAGTCCGGTAAACTTTTTCGGCCTTTCGGCATGGGCAGCCACAGTTGCTGGAACAGGTGTGATCGAAGGTGTTTCCTCGACAGAGGTAGAACCATGTGAAGCCTGAAGTGAGGCCACATGTGTGGTCACACCGAAGGCCGAACTTGCTGGAACATCAGAAAATTGGGGTGTGCCAGAAGGTGTGGTAACACCATAGGCCACACTCGTTGGAACATCAGAATACTGGGGTGTGCCAGAAGGTGTGGTCACACCCCCTACAGACACTGGAGCATATTTGAGCAGAGGTGATGTAACACTTCCCACAACCACTGGAACGTTTGAAAACAGAGGTGTGACAGAAGTTGTGGTCATACCCCCCACAGTCATCGAAACATAAGCATGAACAGGTGTTGGCAGAGGTGTGGCCGAGGGTGTGGTCACACCAAAGGCAGGGACAACAAAAACAGGTGTTGTCGGAGGTGTTGTCACACCCGAGGCCACACCTACAAAATCGGTGGTCATCGTGTTGCTTGAAGACGCCATCAGTCCAAATTACAAACAAGAGTCTTAAAATTGTTGGGATACAATAAAAATCAGAGGGATACAACGGAGGATAATTTGAACTAACAAACGTCTATTACAAAGAAAGCGAAAAAGATAGCAGTAACGCAAGTCGAGGCGAGCGAACTCTTTCTTTAAGACTCTTGTTGCCTGGTCACGATGCTCACGGTTGTAGGCAACGAGTCTCCCAAGATACAACGACTTTGGTAAATGATCGGAGCACCACAAATCCTTCTACCCGGCGAACTGAGATAAGTGAGGCCTGAGGTGACGCCAACACTTCTATGTAACACTTCTTGTGTAATGCAAATTTTTGAGTGATAGACTATGAATGTGAATGTGAATGCACGAATTTTTTTCTGTGTTTGTGATGTATGTTGCACGAAAACCACTGAATGGGAGGAATCAATATATAGGGAAAACACAAGGGTTCCTCCAAAGGAAAGCCCCAATGATTTTGGACTCAATCAAGTCCATCAATGCTCAATCAAATCCTTCCTATTTTAGATTGATTTGTGTCAAGTCAAACCTTCCAATTGTGGCCTCAATTGGTTTACGAATGATTTGATGCAATCAATCATGTTACCATAAATTGGTGATTTGAGTCAAAGTTACCTATTTAACGGATAAAATCAAACAACTTATCAAACACCGGATTTGACCAATCTACCAACATTCCACATATGATGGATACATTTCCCACAAATATATCTTTCCAAGTGTACCATTTGTGCATCGATTTCTCACTCACCCATAAATGGTTTTTGTGAAAATAATTGCACCACTCGTTTCCAAAATTAACGAGTTCCCACACTTAGAATTTCGGCTTAACAAAACCGGTTTTTCCAACACACTTGATTTTTAAACTAATAAGCGTAGATAATGTTTGCTCATAACAATCTTATGTATGCGACAACCAGTTTTATATCTAGATTTTCTGTTACTTCACTGAAATTTCAATTAGTTTTCATCTCTTGATTCTGTCATTCCTTTGCTTGCAAGTTCTTAAATAATCGGCTAAGTGTTTATAATATTGATGTATAAAGTTTAGAAACTATATATGTGGCCTCTTAACCTAAACTGAATTAAAAATAAAAGATTTTAGCTAGATGACATCCCAACAGGACTAAAGAATTTTGTATTCCAAATCACCTCAACTCCAGTGCATCACTATCTGAACTCATTTAATCCCAAATCAGATACTTATAAAAGACACCCTTGGCTATTGGTCAGTTTGATTGCCTTTGCACATAAACAAATATTTTGTTGAAAATGATTATCACATAGGGGGGTGGATTGATCCAGGAAATACGATTAGAAGAGCGAGATTTTTTTAAATAATCAATTGATAACATTTAAATTGAGATATTATTTTGTAGCGAGATTTTTTTAAATAATCAATTGATAACATTTAAATTGAGATATTATCCAAAATAATATGACAGAAAAAATCATGAATAAAAATTTAAAACAAACTATTATTTCATTGTTTGTTATACTTGTCAAACCAAAGATAAGTTGATACGCGGTATCTAGATTTTTTGCTGAAAAATAACCTTTAGTACATTTAATCGGAACTATTAAGTACGGCCCATAACAAGTGCAACTCAAACTACAAGTTCCCTTTTGCCCAGGGGCTTTAGCAAAATTTCCTATCCATGTATTTTATTTATTACTAAATACTAATAACTAATAATAATTTAGCTTATTGAAGGAAAATAGTGGAGTAATTAACGTTGTAAAAACGTGTTATAGAGGATATCTATAAATTTTTATATTTCTTCTTATCTATCAATTCTGAGGCATCCATGAACATGATTTATTCCATGAACATATAGGAGGTAAAACCGTATGCCCTAAAAAATTGAAACATATTTTAGGGTTTAGATATTTTTTATATTGATTTCATCCTAATTTTCTATGTGATGTTGTTTTAGAACTAATTTTAATTCTGATCTCAATTCTTAATATATACGAAAATGTATACAAAATAATATAAAAATAAATTCGGTATGTGCTAAATTTTCTTGGTTTTGGTTCGATTCACTCGGTTTACTATACTGTTTAAACTTACTTTTGTGATGTTTATATATTAAAAACATAAATAAATGTACATAATCTTTTTTTTTAATTGATATGACAAAGTGAAATTGTGCAAAGTCTAAATGGTAAAATGTAACAACTTTTGTTTGAATCTTAGACAAAAACGGTTTTACTAGCACATGGAAGGCATACTCGGAATATTCTACAAATATTCCACTGGCAAAGCAACGGCAAATTGCAAAAATTGTATTGTATGCATGGTAAAGTGTAAAAAAAATTAGTTCATACTGCAAAAAGCGAATAGTTTGGGTAGTTTAGTGTTTTTCCATCAAAAACAAAAAAGCCAAACTCCCAATGTAACATTATTTTCTGAGTTTCTCGATATATAGTGTTAAGATCAAATTTGGCAGGGGGTTACCGTGTGGCAATGCGGATTAGTCCAATCCATTAATTCAACAAATCCAAAGGTTTAGGTTTTTTTCGAATTATTTATTTATTTATTTAGTTTTCGCCCAATTAAGGGCATAACTGTCATTTTATTTGTAAAATAAAATAGTTACTTTTGGTAATTATTCATCCCAGCGATTTTTATGGGATTTGATTTTATGTATGTTCCCGCTTTTCATTCATTTGTGGTTTACTCACAATGATGTATAATTAGTTATACAATGATGCATTGTTAGATATAATATGATGCACAGTGAGTTATTAAATAAAGCACAGTTCAACTATTAAAATAGCGCATAATTCAATTATGGAAACGTAATCTTTATCACATCCATGATTGTAGGGCGTCATTATGGGAAGGTGATTACACCATTTTGTCTTTATAGTTCTTTTAGATGATGTACAATTAGTAATACAATGAAGCACTGTTAGATATAAAATAGTACACAATCAGTTATTAAATGGTGCATAGTTCAGCTATTAAAATGGTGCATAATTCAATTATAGAAACGTGATCTTTATCACATCCATGATTGTAGGGCGTCATTATGGGAAGATGGTTTCTTTTAGATGATGTACAATTAATTATACAATGATGCACCATTAGATATAAAATAGTGTGCAGTTCAGTTATTAAATGGGAATATGGTTACACCATTTTGTCTTTATAGTTTTATTTAGATGATGTACAATTAGTTATACAATGATGCACTGTTAGATATAAAATGGTGCACAGTTTAGTTATTAAATGGAAGATGGTTACACCATTTTGTCTTTACAGTTCCTTTAGATAATGTACAATTAGTTATACAACTATGCACGGTTAAATATAAAATGGTGTAAAATCAGTTATTAAATGGTGTACAGTTCAACTATTAAAATGGTGCACAATTCAGTTATGAAAACGTGATATTAATCAATCCCTTGATTGTAGGGGCGTGATTTATGCCATTTCGCTAGTTACTATTATGCCATTTTCACCTATTAATTAATTGATAAATCAGTTATTTTTAATAACAATCTAGACCATTGAATAAAATGTGTGGATGGATGAGATCAATCCACACTGCCATACGGTAAGAGGCTGTCACACGAGATTCCATATATATATAGGCTTCGTTTGGTTGGCATAATAGAAGGGATATCGATCACTTTTCTAATATTTCACTCCAATTATATTGTTTGGTTCACACATCCATGACCCTGAAAATTAGCGTGGCCCAGTTCTTTATCCTTCTCATTGAGGTAATAGGTATCCCACCCCCTAGGTGGGATGAGGAATACATCCCAATATGTTGCTATTACAAATTATCTATATACCCCCATTTACAGATGTCCTTGTAATTGTGTAGGGTGATATAGGAATATGAATTATAATATAAGGGCAATAAGATAATTCAATACTTATTGGGCTATTACTATCTCTTTTGAACCAAACAATTTAATAGATAGCCCTTACAATCCAACAACTCAATCACTCAAACAAACACATTATTGCACCTTAATAAATCCATAGGAAAAGACCAATAAAGCTGGTGGGAAATAATCAAACCTAATCCTATTGATAGAATGAATGACCCAGTTAATTGTAAAACAGTGTTCTGTTCGAGTTTAAAAATATTGCCCGTCATCCCACCCAAAGAATAACAACTTTTTCATAGTTTGTTATACTTTTCAAACCAAAGATAAGTTGATACTCGCTATCTAAATTTTGTGCTAAAAAATAGTTTTAGTACATATTGATCATAAAATCGGAACTAATAAGTACGACCCATAATAAGTGAAACTCAAACTAACTTCCCTTTTGCTCCGGTGCTTTAGCAAAATTTCCTATCCATGTATTTTATTTATTATTACTAATTACTAAATAGTTATTAGCTTATTGAAGGAAAATAGTGGAGTAATTTAAATTTGTAAACGTGTTATAGAGGATATCTATAAATCTTTTTTTTTTTCATTTTTTATTTTCTTATCTATCTATTCTTAGACATCCAAGAACGTGGTTTATTCCATGAACATATAGGAGGTAAAACCGTATGCCCTAAACAATCGGAACATAATTTCCTGAGCAAAATAGGACTCTACTCAGGATGCTACACGTCCTTAACGGTTATGAATTTTAAAGAAACATTCCCACATTTTTCGCCTTATATCTTTTTACTCAGTCTTTTTTTTCACTCTTTCTCCTCACTAAAATCCACACATTATCATCTAAATTCATTCATACTACCACTTCAAAATCACTCTTCTTTCCCCAAAAAACAAGAACCACTTTAATCCCTTTCCTAAAAGCAAAAATCCATATCATTTCATACATTCATTTTTTGATGCCAGCCCCGAGAATGACCCTAAAAAACGGCACCGGCCAAGCGTGCGCGGCGTGCAAGCACCAGAGGCGGCGGTGCAACCCCGATTGCCTTCTCGCCCCATTTTTCCCGGCCGACCAACCAAAAATGTTCCAAAGCGTGCACAGACTGTTCGGAGTGAAGCACGTACAGAACTTACTGAAAGGCCTCTCGCCAAATGATCAAGCCTGGGCCGTAAAATCCATCAAATTCCACGCAGCCATGCGCGAAAAGTACCCAGTGCACGGATGTTTAGTCGAAATACAACAACTCACTTACCAAATTCAAGCAGCTGAACAGGAGCTTCAGGTAGTTCTCCAACACCTCGCGTACTATCGCCAGCAAAATCAAAATCAAAATCATCGTCCGCAAGAAGATATTTCACCTGTGGATGATTACCTGTCGCAAATACAATTAGGCATGGCGCCTCCGGGAAATGGCAACATGCCGATCGTCTGTCATGATAGTAATCCACCACAACATTACGACGAAAATTTTGAGTATAATAATAGTAATTTGGGGTATAAGGAGAATATCAATGATGTTGATTCTTTTTGGATACAACAGCAAACATACTGTTACAACAACAACAACAATGCGAATTCGATGGTTATGCAATCACAAACTATGCCTGTACCAGAAGAAACAAATCAAGATTATAATGAGATGCATTCGTTTTTCGACAATATTGATGACAGACAATCGTATATCGGCTCCAAGGAAGCATATGAATCCAGGTATGTTCAATTTGTTTTATTGTTACTATATTTATTCCAATGGTAAATTCTGAAAGTGTGAAAATTTGAACCTGTGCAGTTTGGAATCATCACTCAAAGATTCTAAACAAGCAATGGAGCAAATGGCAGATAATGAACTAAAGGATGCTGCAGCATGTTTTAGCCTTACAAGTGTCAACTAATAAAAATCAAATCAAAGGGACAGTTTGGCCTATTGGGATATATATATCCAATTTTGTTTTCTTCTTGTAAACTTCATAGAGTTATAAGCATTCCAATCTCCTACATGAATTTTTTCTGTATACATTTGCATTTTTCATTTGCAATGTAGTACAGAAGTCATAATTTTTGTTCACAAAATTAATAGCTCTCTTTAATAATGCCTTTCTTTCCTAAATGGAAGAAATAATTCTATAAACGTACAGCCAACACAGACATGTGCCATTGAATTTGAGGCAATAATGTTACTCTTATCTCATAAATTTTTCCACTCATGGATTACCTGCTTTGTTGCAGCAAGACCATAGTTGTAAAGGCGGGCAATGTTGGCCAGGCGCGTGCCTCCCCTTAGTGACAACTTCTTTAAGAAGTTTAAAGGTGTAGTTTGGAGACAATATAGGAAAGGAAACAAAAAGATAAGAGGCTAGAGTTTTTATAGGAAATCTTCAATTACCATACTTGAACATCTTCTAAGCAAACTTGAAGGGCAGTCAACCCATCATACTTGAATTATGATAATATGCATGTTTTGAAAACTTTGTTCGTTTTAATTTGAGTGTTTTAATCAAATTTATCGTGTATGTGAGGCGCTACCCCTTTGTGCCAGAGTGTGCCTAGCTCCCTTAACAACGGAAAAGAGTCTTTTTGGTCTATTAACTTGGACTATTTGGAGATTTAATGTGTTATCTAAGTAATCACCTTTAAACTTTCATCCAATATCTTTGAAAATCCGGATATTAAGTCCAATTTTGTCCAAATTGTGTAATTTTACCGGAATTATTCACTAGGACTCGTGGGCCACTAATGTGTCCAAGAATTTTTGGAATTTCTGCGATTGGGTGCAAAAATTAACATGTTAAATCATCAGAATTGACACATAAAATTCGGGAATTTAAATATTTAGGCGGCGGTTTTCCCAAATTTTTTGACATGTTTATATCTCACCAGTAAAATTCGGTAAATTTCGATAAAATTTCACCATTTCGGCTAAAATCGGACTAGATGTCCAATTTTTAAAAAGATATTGAAGCAAAATTTAAATGTGACTACTTAGAGAAATAAATCTCCAAGTATGGGTGGGTTTGGCAAAGCCCGAGACCCGCCCCGCTCCAAAAACCGTCGGGGCGGGTCTAGACCTACCAATTTTTTATTTGCAATAATTTATTTTTATGTATTAGTGGCCAAATTTTCAAAAGCAATATAATGCCAATAGGTCAAAAAAATAATTGTGATTATTAAACTTATTATTAACTATATTTTACAACTATTTAGCTACTATTAGAATTTTTTTTAAAAAAAACTACTACTAAGATCTTGCAATAGTACTCAAATAATATTCAAAAATAAATATTCAAAGTACAATATTACAAGATTGTTTTAAAAAATAAATTATAGAAATGAAAGAAAACCGTACCAAACACATAAGAGTTCAAATATTGGTGATTTCACTACAGTGAGACCACCCAAAAGGAAGGCCTTGCAAGATGTTCAATGGAAATAGAGACTTTTTTTACTTATTTTCCTAAGTTTTTTCTAGGATTTATGGGTATTTTTCGGCTGTTTAAGTGAGGATAGCAAGTGAATACTGCTAGTTTATGCATATCTCATGCGAATATTTATGAGCATATATTCCTTTAGTTTGTATATTTTTAGTTCTTTTGTTTTGACAAAAAAAAATGGAAAATATCTAAATACATATTAAAAATATAATAAATATTAATGTGGTAGGGTGGGTCTTATTGGACCAGAGACCCGCCCCGGATCCGTTTAACCGGGTCTAGACCGCCCCAGTGGGGCGGGTTTTAACCCGCCCCATCGTCATCTTTATCTCCGAGTAGTCCAAGTTAGAGAAACAAAAAAATTATTTCCCCCCATCTTAACAACTATGGCAAGATGAGAGAACATGTAATACCCGAGAAATTTGGGGGAAAATAGAAGTTAGGGCTCGATTATTTGACAGTTAGGGATTTTAACATTTGGGAATTTGTAGACTTTATTTTATATCCTGGCCCATAAGAAATAATCTTAGATCCTTTACAAACCCCAAACCAAACCCAAGTCCAAACCAATGTCATCTATCCAAATATGGTAAAATAACAAATCATCATTTATCTTAATAATCTCTAATTAATATTTTTATAACAGTATAATATTTCAGTTATTTGTAATACATTTATCTCAATTAATCAGTATTTATTTTAGTCAACAAATTCATCAACAATTACCCAAAAATATTCAATACGTAAATTTTGCTATCAAATCTTAGTTTCAAATTTTTAGTAAATCATAATTTAATATCCAATCAATCATAGACATAAAAAAAGGTCTAAAAATCTTTATTACCAAACTTATAATTCTAAGAACAATACAAAAACATCATATTCTCAATAAATTTTCCCTTCACAGCAAATCCCTACATCTAATTTCTCCTACACCTAAAATCTCCAAACATCACCAAAGCCATCCACCACTGTCACCACAGCTAGTCACCACGAGCAACCATCATCGGTCGCCGGAAACCATCGACAAGCCAAAAATCCTATCCAAAACCACAAAGCCAAAACAAGAAATTAACAAAAAAAGAGAAACTGAGAGAGAAGAGACCCGGACAGAAAATAGATGGAGGAAAAAGGGTTTACGCTCGGTACCCCGATCGCCGCCGACCGCCCATCGCCATTGGTCGCCACCGTGTGTGCGTGGTGTGTGAAAAATGGGAGAGGAAAAAAAAGAAAAAGAAAAGTTAATTTGGGGTAGGGATGACAAAATCCCCGCGGGGAACCATCCCCGTTGGTACCCGAGCAATATGGGATGGGTAATCCCCGATTAATTTGGGGGTGGGACGGGGATGGTGATTCCCCAATTCTTTAGAACCGGGGATGGGATGGGGATAGTATTTATATCCCTCGTCCCATCCCCGTCCCCATCCCCGTCTCCGTTTTGATAAAATGGGGATTCCCCGTCCCCATCCCCATTCCCCGATACATATATATTATATTTATTTATTATTATATTAGTTCTAGTTATAATATTTATTTTATTAAATTTAAAGACTAAACTCTTAATTATTTATAATTTTCACTGTTCTCATTATTTCTTTTATGCATTGTTTTATAATTTTTTTTTATTTTAATTATTTTAAGTAACTTATTTTATAATTTTTTTATTAAAAATTACAAATGGGAACCCAATTTCCCGTGGGGACCCCGATTCCCGAATGGGGATTCCCCGTCCCAAATGCACAAAATTGGAAATGGTACGGGGATGGTATTTGGGATGGGATTCTGGGACGGGGATGGTATGTCCAATACCAGCTCCGTCCCCGCCCATTGCCATCCCTAATTTGGGGATGAGATTAATGGAGAAGATGAAGAAGAAAGGAGGGGGAGGAGGGCAAGGGGTTATATGGCAGAGAGGTGGGGGTTAGAGGCCGGGGAAGAAAAAAACAGGAAAGAAATAGAGAGGTAGGGGAGAAGTGGATTATGGGAAAAGAGGGGAGCGAGGAAGAAAAGGGGGAAAAAAAGGGAAAAGAGAAACGGAAAAGGAAAAGAAAAAAGGAAAAAGAGAGAAATGAGATTTTGAGTTTAGGAAATTTATTCTAAAATCTAATTTTTGCCCCAAATAATCCCTAGTCTTAAATTTCAATTCCATATATATATATATATATATATATATATATATATATATATAGAGAGAGAGAGAGAGAGAGAGATTGGTTCAAATGAGACCAACCTCTTCAGGTTAGTCCATAAGACCGCATATAGACCATTGATTTAATTTTTTAATGGCTGAGATCTCTTTAGTTATTTTTGGGTTATTAAGGGTATGATTGTATTTTCACCATTTTACAGTTTTTTATAGAGATAAAGTTAATTGCTAATTAATAGGAAAATAGGATCTTTCTTTTATGAGTTTCCCATTTTTTTAGGGGGAAATAACCATACATTTTCAGTTGTGTCTTTTCAAAACTGATTCCTTTTGGCTTCCCTCCACTATACGGTTTTTGACAAGAAAAAAACCCTATATCTTTCTTCCTTCCTCCAAATAATCCCTCTCTTTCTTCCCGTCGAGCAGCAGCGCCCAACCTTAACCTCTCTCTTTCTTCTTTCCCCCAAATAATCCCTCTCTTTTCTTCCCAAAGTCGAAAGCGTGGCGCCAACCCTAACATTTTTTTCTCCCCCAAATAATCCCTCACTTCCAGTCGAGTAGCGCTCAAAACAAATTGCTGGTAGGCGGTTGTGTTTGCGAAGAAGAACCAGAGAAGTGCCATTTTAGTGCCCGTTCACTGCGTGTGCAAAGGTGAGTCTCTTTTCTCTTTATTTTGGCACAAATCCGTCAAATTTAAGTTTGTTTTTGTATCATCAAGTAATTTTTGGTGGGTTTAGGAGTACGATTTTTGTGGAGAAGATTTGAGGAGAGGGGGGTTTTGTCGTACGAGTTCTTGATTTTGAAGGTGTTTTTGTTGTTTTCTTCTTATGTGCTTTTTATTTTTCCTGGTCGTTAATGGAGGTCCTCTGTCGCAATTTGTGAGTTTTTCAAGTCATCAATTTTTAATTCAGTAATTTTATAATTATACTGATAACAAACCCATAACAAGTATGCATATTTTTTTATTAAGTATACCGATATAGTTTGTTAGTTATACAACATTAAGTAGTATATAAGCAGACTTTTGTATTTATTTTTTCATACATGAATTAAGTGTTTTTGTATGTGGGGAGGTTGTGGTGTATTCTTGCTATTCGTACATGTTATGCTAAGTAAACAGGATTAAATGGAATGTAAACAAATTAGTGTATCCCAATTAAGAAACACATAACAATTATGCAAACTTTTTTAATAAGTATACTGATATATTGTCTTAAATATACAACATTAAATTTAATGTAAACAGACTTTTGTAGGCATACTTGTATACTAAGTATAGAAGTCTGTCATGTTAAACATACAACATTTATGGGAATATAAACAAATGAGGTTTAAAATCTTGATACAGGGTTCTTTTTATGTAGGTGTTTGTGGCTAGTAAAATGTCAAGTGAAGAGTAGGAAATAGAGGTCAATAGTGGTGCAGAGCATAGTTCCGGAGACGAGCAGCCCAAAAAGAGGCGAAGGATTGACAGTTCATATCCCGGCACACAAGTTAGCGGGAAACCGAAGGTTTTGGTTGATGCTCTTGCTTCTATGAAACCTGCACAGGAGAATGCAATACGTGAGATGGGTTTTGGGAGTTTGTTTTCCCTGAAATTTGAGGATTTCAATAATAAGCTCACGTATTGGTTAGTTGAAAATTTCAATCCTCTAAGTAGTGAACTTGTATTTGATGATGGTAGGCGTGTTCACATTGAGAGTGAAGATGTTGGTAGGCTGTTGGGATTCCCTAACGGGGATGTGGCTATTGAAAGGAAGAAAAAATCAGGGAGATGTGCGTTGTACGATGAGTGGAAAACAGTGTTCCCGAATTTCCAGAGAGTGACTGCGGGTGATTTGGCTGTGAGAATGATGGAGTGCGTAGACGGCGGGGACTGGTTCAGAAGGCATTTCGTGACGCTTGTTGACAGCGTTCTTATTGGAAATTTACAGTGTGGGTACATCAACCCACTTATTCTGGATTGCCTCGACGATGTGTCAAGAATCAAGGAGTTTAATTGGTGGGATTACACATTGAACACCCTGATATCTAAAAGAGTTAAGTAGGATGGGACGAACAAGATTGAGTTCAACGGCCCGGTGCTGTTGATAGCGGTAATTTGCCATTTATTGTATTTTCCAGTTTTTTAGTTTAATGTGGTGTCACTTATTCAATGGTTCGTATATGTAGGTGTTTTATTTGGATAGAGTGTGTGTGCTTGGGAGGGATGTGCCGAGGACTCTACCGACTATGGCTTCATGGACCATGGATAAGTTCAAGGAAAGAGTTTATAAAGAGTTCAAACATGGTGGATTTGGGCAGGGATATGTGCAGGGACCATATTTGGGAGGGCCTTCACCGCAACCTCGCTTGGAGAGATTGGTGATCGTCAAGAGAAACAGTCATCTCATCCCGGCCTTCGGCGGTCGCATTAGGCGGTATACAATGTCATATGTTGTATAGTTAGTTGGTTTTGTTTGTATACATAAGTCACGAGATATTGTATACTTGGTATGATATAAAGTTTTTTTAAAAAATAATATATGTTGTATATTTAGTTAGTGTGTGTGTTACACTTAAGATGCATATGTTGTATATTTGGCATATTACATACATGGTTTATATCTTTTTGTATAATTACTTGATGTATGTGGTGTCTTAGTTTATTTGTAGTTGTATAAGTAGCTCAACATAGGTGTATACATAATGTAACTTTGCTGTATAGATAGTTATGTTACAAAAATTAGATTTATGTGTAGCATTTGTTACCATACATAGGTCAGTTTTGTGTATAATTAGTCTACATATATTGTATACTTAGTTTACCAATATTGTATTTTTGGTCTTATGCATACATAGTTTATATTGTAGATTTGTAGTATTTGTTGCATACTTAGTTTTGTGTATAGTTAGTCTACATATATTGTATACTTAGTTTACAAAGGTTGTATGATTGTTCATAAGCATACATAGTTTAGTTTGTAGCATTTGTTGCATAGTTCGATTTTATATTGACTTTAAATCATTTTTAGATATTTTATATGATTGTTTTTATGTTGTATTCTCTCGTTGGATTATATTGGGAATATTAAGACAAGGATTGCGTGTCTTGCTTCGGATGTGGTAGAAATTATTTCGTTAATTCGGGATGCACCTTCTGATGTGGTGGAGGTCCCTGAATCTTATATGCCACAAGACTGTTCAAGTAGAGGGAACACGGGCTGGAGAGGATTTAGTTGGAAGCGAGAGTCAACAGACTGAGGCATTTTGGAGCAATCCCGACAACATAGCATTGCTTGAGAAGATGGAAGCTGCCATTTACAAGCGGGATGAGTTTGAGAAATGGAAAGCTAACAGGCCTAGTTTTAGTCTTGGTTTAACCCAAGAACAAAACAATGCTAAATGGGATGCCGTGCTTGGGACATCACGTCTGTATGTCCAGGAAGAGGAGGAAAAGGAAGACGATGAGGAGGAAAATGAAGATGATGATGAGGAAAAAGAAGATGATGAGCAGGTAATTTGCATTATTTGTTTTGCATAATTATTTATTTTTTTGCTGGACATATGTGTTTATATTATTTTTTTATCAGCAGGAAGAGGCTCCGATTGTTGATGGTGGGAAGGGTGCGGTTGTGCCTCAGGAAGGAGGGGGCGAAGAAGAAGCAGTGAGAAGCTGAATGTTTATCGCCAAACGAACCTCGTCGAAAAAAGAAGACTTCGGAGACATTGACGTCCCGTTCGTTGAGCGACATGTCGATGTGATGTCTAGGTTGAATGAAAGCGTGAGAACATGATTGTTAAATGGTTGTTTGAGAACCCGGTTTGAAAAGTAATTTAATTTTTTTATGGTCAAGTATACTATAAATTTTAGTGTAATTAATGAATTTTAAATTTATTTTTTATGTATTTCTCTTTTTGCAGAGATGAGGCCATTTTTAAGGCTGGTCATATGACTATTACAAGGGAAGACTTTGTGACTATGCGTCTTGGAAGTTACTTGAGTGTCTCCCTGATTGATGTGTGGACGAAGATTCTGAATGCCAAAGAGTCTGTTAGGAGCAAGGGTTCGTCATTTCGATTTTTTGCTACGACATATTCTACGGTACTCTTTTTTTTTTTACCATTCACGCATGTATTCAGAAAATAAATGTAAGGGCATGTTTGGTATGCATAGTAGGGAATTAATTGCATGCAAGTGCATGTAAATGTATGTTTGTATAGTTAGTCTGGCAGAATTGTATAGTTTGTTATGTTGATTTGTTTATTTAGTTCAGTAGACATTATCAGGCATGCAAGTTGGTCGATTAATCTTTTATTCTGATCCGATGGATTGTGTATGTATAATTAGCTCAGTCTTATTTTATGTTTATTGTGAAATGATTATGCATACTTAGTAATATTTTAGTGAATTTGTACAATTAGGAAGGTTAACTCATTTAACTGTTTTTGGGTTACTCTGTAATGTTTTAATGTTTATGTATGTTTATCAATATTTAATTGTACAGTTAGTTAGATGCACATGTTTACTTTTAATGTTTTCATCTTTGTCATTGTTTTGTACATATACATGTAAAGTTAGTATACTATAGTTGTTTACTTAATTCTGAGAGTGTGTATAGTTAGTATATCAGAGTTGTTTACGTAGTTAGTATACATGTATATTTAGTATATTTGATGTGTATAGTTACTGTATTGGAGTTGTTTATGTAGTTCAGAGGATGTGTGTAGTTACTATTTTTGATTTGTTTATGTATAATGTGTACTTTGCCAAATGAGTCTGCATACTAATCTTTTTTTTTATTGTATACTTAGCATTCCTTTATTGTATATTTATCGTATTGTTTTTGTGCATTCTCATTATTGCTGACTGTTTATATTTTTTTATATTTGCATGTAGTTGTATTCCGTTGTTACACCGTCTGAGCCAGATGATGATAATAAAAATTTGGCTTTATTTTCTCAAAGTCCAGATGCCGAGTTTGGTGATGTTAATCCAACAAAGTTGCAGGCGTTTGATATGGTATTTATTTTATATATTCATTTTTAGATTTACAACATTTATTTTCAAACTTAACTAATATTTTCTTACCTTTTTCCAGTTTTTCTTTCCAATATGCAAGAGCGAACACCTGTTTGTTGTTGTGTTTGATATGAAGAGGAAGAGTATGCAGATTTTGGATAATTCTTCTGTTAGTGGAACCAAGTTGGACAAATACGAAGATGTGCCCGCTAAATTGATGAGTTTGAACATGTATTTTTGATATGTATATATTTACATTGCTTTGATACATCATTTTTCTTCATATGATTTTTTTTAATTGTTTGTATCTATCGTGGCAGGTTTGCGCCTTTTCTCAGTACTTGACAAGCAAAGGTTGCGTGCAGATGGGTCAAGAGATTGGGCAACTCACTCCAACCAGAACTTCAATGCCATGGAGAGATGCAAGAAACAAGGTCGATTGCGGAATATTTGCAATGCGGCATATGGAAACATATATGGGTGGAGGTTTGAGGGGCTGGACACCTGGTTTACGTAAGGGCGATGCAAATCTCATGTGTACCTTCCGTTCCAAGTACGTCGGCGCTATTTTCCTAGACGACATGAACGAGTTAAGGGGGAAGAATTTGGTTGAGTGCAAGAAACATTGGACTGGCAAGAAGCCGCGTCACGAGAGTTGGTTTTATTTGTGAATGGTGGAATACTCTAGTTTTTTTTTTTTTGTTAATATCTGGTAACTAATAGTGGTTGTTTTAAATGATGTTGGATCTGTTTTGTTTTGGAATGACATTGGTTCTGTTTTGTTTTGGTTGTTTAAGATGATATTGGATCTGTTTTGTTTTGGAATGTTGGTAATTCAAACTTTGGTACAATTTATTAAGTTGTTTTGCTTATTGTGTTTGTGTCATCTCATTTTTATCTTGTATGGTGTTGTTAATACCGGATGCGAAACTTGTATAGATAGTTGTATCGAATTGTATATTTAATATGTTTCATTTGCTTACTTCTGGATTATTTTGTATTGTATATTTTGTTGTATAAATCAGGTTAATATAATTGCTTGATTAGTTAAGAGGATTTGTATTTTTTATGTGGTGGAATTGTTTTCTGGATTGTATGGGCTATTAACTGTTCTAGTTTAGTGGATTTGTATAGTTCAGTGACATGTTTAAATAGACATATCGGATTGTATATGTAATGTGTAGCATTTGTTTATTTTTATTAATTGAATGTATTATTCGTTGTATAAGTAGATTAATATATATGTTTAATTAGTTATCTTGAATTGCTTATTTTGTACGGTGGATTTGTATACTTAATTAAATGGGCGGTTTTCTGATTTTAGTTTAGTTGAATTGTTTTTCAGGTTGCTATGTACTTGTATAAATAGATACATAGAATTGTATATTTAATGTAGTGCATCGTCTATTTTATAGTAGTTGAATTGTATTATAAGTTGGATAAGGAGATTAAGGTATTTTGTATAAATATTAAGGTACTTATTGGCGTTTACAGTGCAGTTGTTTACGAAGTAAAACAATTCTATTTGCTTAGTGTTTTTACTTGCATATTTAGATGAATGTAATTGTATATGCGATAAATGTCTAGAGAGAAAAAATAACTTTAAAGATAAATCAACAAATCACTCAATGTATCAAAAAAAAAAAGTTTTCATACCAAATAAACTGACAGAATTGTTTTTTTTTGCAAACAATAGAAACATTGCATTAGGGTGTGTCGTCGCGTTTTGGACATGTTCGGTTGTTATGCGTTCCGATCTCACCACATGTTCCACATTTTCTTTTGAGCTTTGTACTTGCTTTAATGGCTTTCTCTCTTTGGCTCTGAATTCTACTTCTCGAGACATCGCCGTTGCCTTTGTTTTTTGCTTGTTTTGGTGGTAACACGAAATATCAAGGTTTGTGAGGTTGACCACAATAGGTCTCTAATCTTGACTTCTTGGTTCCAAAAGACGGTACATGTTGCCCATCCTTTAACAATTTCGCCTTTTCTTGAGACAAGTCGTGATAAATTTGATAATTTTTCAACATTCCTCTTGCGCTAGACCAATGCGGTATGGAAGTCGGACCAAAGGTTGTTTAGCGTGATTGCGGCTTCATCGCCCCCGCAAATTGATAAATCGGCGATCTTATGTATTGTGTTATTGAGGAGTCTTCATCCATCGTCGAGCTAAAAATTTCATAGGTATTTCCTGACAAATCCTTTAGTATTACGAAAACATGACAACACAAAGTAAGCCCGTTTGTTCGAACATTTTGCGGTACTGCGATTTATCATTGTCTCTATCTTATAATTTACGACATCAAAAATTCGACTTGTTTTGTCTCTAATTCTGTAGGAACACTTGTTTGCTTCGTCAGTTATCTATGTAATCGTGCACTCATAGCAGGCTGATTCAATTTATGTGCTAACATCGGTAAATACAGTGTGTGTGTGTACACTGAACATGCATGCTTCTCAATGGTCAATTTTGTCTTGCATTGTGGGAATGATGTTTGGCAGATGTGGTCCAATTTATCTGTTGTATGCTGTTGTGACTCTATTGCACTTTCAAAGTGCATGAAAAATTCAACCAAGTTCGAACTAGGATTTGTGTAATTCCCAAACCAGTTATTGGTGCTCTCTGGCCGTGAGGTAGTTTTGAGCAAATCACTCATTGGCACATTTGTAAAATAAGCCGGTATCCAACTTCGTCTAATCTCATACAAATCGTGAACCATGGATGCGATTTTAGACTAAAGTCAGTCATAATATCATTCCATTGACTCTCAAAATCTTGTATTGAAATGCTGCCATCCCACACGATTGAATTTAGATGATTTATGAAATTTTTATCCTTGAACAGGGTGTGACCGACTTTTACACTAACATTTTCCATTATGTGCCACATACACAACTGTGTTTCTTTGTCTTGAATACCGATTGTATTGCTTTCTTCATTGTTGGATCTGATCATTACTATATAGTATGGCTCGACCAACAACTTCCAAGAACTTTGTGAACGGCCGTGGATACGACTCTTCATCTTCCTTTAATATAAGTCCAATTTTGCAAAATGTCACACATCGGCGATGGTTATCGACTCCGGTGAATGGGGCAAAAACCATTTTATACCTGCACATTTTTGTTACGTTAAGTTTACGGCATAAATCTATCTTTGGTAAATTAGAACATGTATACAACTATACTAAACTAAGTATACAACAAAGAATGAAAAATTTTAATCATACAATTATAGTAAAGTAAGTATACAACTTCAACTAAACAAGTATGCAATTCACCAAACTATATATACAGCAGTATAGGAGTTTGTAAATCTAATTCGATGTACTAACTAATTTTAGCATATAGTTCACTGAACTTAGTATGTAGTTTCAATATATGTAGCATACAATACAAATGAACAAATAAACAACAAAACAATCATATGTATACAATTTAGATGTATTAATATACAAGTCCACTCCAGTATTTATTCAATGGAACAGATTTGCATAAAATTCTTTAATATAAACAATTCTTAAAACTAAATATACAATTGCATAAAATTAAGTATACAATTACACCAACAATAAACATGAAGATCCATTTAACCTATTAGTATTGTATGTAGCATCAAATGAAATCACATAACCAAACGTGTCGTAGTTTCTTATAGCTTTTTGGTCTGCCCAAAATAGCCTTGTCAGTTGTTCATCTTTGTCTACATCGTAATCGAACGACATCCCTTGATTAACTTCCTTTTGTCTGAACAATTTGTCTATTACCAATTGTGCGTCTGCACCACTGATGTATGCTTTCAAGTCGCGCTTGAAGTTTTTAAAATCAACCTTTAGTGCCCCGACTTGTGGATATTCGCCCACCATCTCCCTGAATAATTCGTGTTGTTCAGAACTCCCTATATTAGCTTTCGTGCAGTTGATGATAAATTGCTGATGACCGAAGTTAAGGTTTCTATTAACTTTAAGAAACTGCTTGAATGCATCCACTGCCATTGGGTGAGTGTGGCGCTCTTCAAAACTGTGTATTTTATAGGCGCCGTTACCAGTGTACTCGAAAATACAGCGTGCATTGCATCCGACACGATTTGAAGTCCTTTTTCGCGACCCATGTGTTGTGCTGCTTTCACTTTCCTCTGCAGGTTCTGCATGTATAGTGTTTTTTGTGTTTTTGAAGCCTTCTCTATTGCAAAGAACATAATGCTGGCGAATGACTTCATTATTGAATCGCTTTGTTGTGCTCCTTCTGATGTCGAATCCGCTAAGTGCTCCATAGTCCCGGTAAAATTGTATACCGGTTTCCAACGTAGCGAAATGCATTCCCACTTGCGAAATCTTTTCGTGTTCCACCTCTGGTATCCAATATTTTATTGATCCTGGCGAGATTTCGAGCCGTTGTCCTACGTTGTTTTTTGACATCTCAAAGGATATTAGTCAATAATACAAAATGTATAAATTATATATACAATTTTATAATATCATTCATACATTTTTAATAGTCTATACATGCACGTTTTGATTTATAAGTATACAAACTTATTAATTTATTATGACAGACAAATCCTACTTGAACAACTTACAGATGTAAATATACAACTGATAAATAAATATATACACGTTGTAATTGTTGATCAAACATGCAACGAATTTGGTAACAAATGTCCTATAAGCAGATAAGGCGTAAGTATGCATATACATAATGCTATATACACAAGACTTATATTCTAAATGGGAAAATTATCTGTACTAAACATACAAATTACTAATTGAGATGCAACCTTCATACAGGTGGGTAATATGCAAACATATAAAACTATATATACAATGTTGACAAAGTAAATAGACAAGATTCACACACTAAACATACAAAGCAACAATAATACAAAGATTATATTTTTGCATACTAAGCAATAATTTAGACTTATACCCTAAATTCGCAAATTATCCGTTACAAACATACAAACTACTAACTGAGATTCAACATTCATACAGGTGGGTAGTATGCAGACATATAAAGACTATATATACAATGTTGACACACTAAATAGACAGCATTCATACACTAAACATACAATGCAACAAGAATACATGTATCTATTTTTGCATACAAAGCAACATTATTCACTTATATTCTAAACGGGTAAATTATATGTTCTGAACATACAAACTATTAATTCAGCTGCAACCTACATACAAATGGGTAACATGCAAAGACATAAAAATAGATATACAATAGTGACACACTATTTAGACAACATTAACATATTAAACATACAAAGCAACAATAATAGAAGTGCATATAGTTTAGCCATCAGTTGCTGATTCACAGACATATGAATATTATAACTTATATCTCTCAGAAATTACCGGGAGGACATTCTTCAGTTGCGTTGTAATCAACACTTTTTCCATTGTATAATTTTATCCAATCAAACGGATGATGATTCATTGCAAATTGTTAGATATCTGTCGAGTATACTATTTTTGTGGATGAATTGCAGGACAAGTTTGGGTGACAATGGTGATTACAGAGATTTTGATAACGGCGTTGTAATGTTGGCGTTGAGAAGGAGACGCATATTTTTGATCGTATATGGTTATTTGCGTGATTTATGGGGACGTGATCAATAACAGATCACGTCCCTATAATATAGGAGGAGGTTACAATTAATAATTTTCTAGATTCCAATTTTACCCTTACTATTGTATAGTTACTTTCGTAAACCAGTATAGATTGTAACGAATTTTGGCCATTGGTTTACTATTTGGATGGTCTAGATTCGGTCTTATGGACTAACCTAAGAGAGTGGTCTCACAGGATCCTCTCCCTATATATATATATATATAAACTCTATATAAAAGTTATAATATATTAATAGTAATTTAAAGTTAATTTGTAGGCAATGAAGAATTTCGAGAATAGAAATTTGTACTCATCATCACACTCTATTTTACGTCACTTTTCAGGTAGGGGTATATCTAACTCTACATTATTTGTCCTTGTTAAATGCCTTAAATATGTTGTTTGATAATTATGCTTCTACGTGCTATGTGTCTATGTCATGTGGGACTATACAGAGGTCCTGGGCATAAAAGTTTCCTCCGGTGAAATTCCGGCAATACGAGCCACGATCGTGTGGGACCATACAGAGGTCCGGGGCATAAAAGTTCCCTCCGGTGAAATTCCGGCAGTGCGAGCCATGTTTCAATGCAATAGCCATAGCTACAGTTAAAATTTTAATTTATAAGCATGTTATTATATTATGTGTATTTGCATATTTAGCTTTGACAAATTTGCCTCTCTTGAAATTGAATGTACACCCCAAATATAATTTTTTTATTTTAGATTAATGATGGAGTTGACTAGACATGTGGTGGCGGTGACCCGAGTTAAAGTTTCAGAATAATAAATTTTATTTCAAATTTATATTTCCTTTGTTGGACTAGTTTTAAATAAATATTCGGAACTGATTTTGTTTTATGGTATAATAATATTTTTTTTGGAATTGTCATATAATATTTTTTTAAATTATTTGGTTAGAAAAATTCCTTTTAGAATACTTAGAAAGCGTTTTTTATATCAAATCACACTTTCATTTTATAAATCGTGTTTTCTCTAAAAAATTATGAAAATTGGATGTTACAGAAGTGGTATCAGAGCGGGTCAACGTTTATGTAGACTCGTTTAAAAAAGGGGTTTTTTTATTTTATGTTAGAATAAATAAAAATATAAAAATATTTGTCAAAAAAAAAAGGATAATACATAGAAACGGGCTACTTACCACCACTATGCCATGTCAACTCTACAAGCCAAGGCACGAACTTAAATTTTCAAAAGTTCTATTGCTACTTCTACAGCTATTGACGTTGCTACTTCTATTGCTATTGTCATTGGTACTACTACTGACAAAACTATATGATTTCCATTGCAGATAAAGAAAATGATGTAACTTAAATTTCATGGATGCATAGCACATACGATAGAATATGAGCATTAGGCTAAAGCGAGATATTGGTGAATACATAAATAAATAGAAAGAACAATACAAACTCTAGAGTACCCTTATGATAGAATACATGAGGTTCATTACGAATTTATAGGCAATCTAGAATGTTAGCATTGACTATGGGTAGATTAATAGCAACATAGATTTAGAGGGACTTTACTAATTTTTCAAGTTGAATATTCACGATTTACGTTATGATCTTTCTCCCAATAGTTAATGGTAACAGATTGAGATGGTTATGATATGATTTGGAAAGACAATAATTATTGTTTGCATGCCTAAAGTCGTGAAACATAAAGTTTGTAGACTGGATTTAGAAATTAATTTGTATGAAGGAATAATTTTTTTATGGTATCTTAGTCATGGACAAACTTAGGAAGAGCCGAGAAGGTATAAAGTGACATATAAGGAGAAAATATTTCAATGCATAAAGAAAATGAGTTTATTTTCTATGGAATAAAGGCTAGTATTGTACCTCTAATTGTGTTAGGAAAGAAAGCCAAAAAAAAAAATAAAGAAAGAAATTATCAGAGGTATTTGGTTAGTATAGTAGGTTTCCAATATTTTGATTTTATAATGATCAATATGCTAGTCATTCGAGACTTTGTAAAATATTTTTAAAAATATGTTTGAGATTCCACTGGATAGACAAATAGAATATACTGTTGACTTTTACTTGGACTATTACCGGTCAAACTCACCTTATAGAATGGCGTCAAAGGAATTACAAGAGTTCGAGGTTCAATTATAATATTTATTGGTTAACTGACTTATCTGACCGAGAGTATCACTTTGAGGAGAGCCAATCACGTTTGTTAAGATGGAATATGAGCCTATAGAGTCTATATTGGTTACGTGAAGAATTTATTTGATCATAAAACAAGCATCAGTACATAGAAGAAATGATTTATTTAATTACATAAGGAGCTAGCAAGTGTCTTCTCTAAGACATATTTTAGGTCTGAATAATCACCAACTGAGTTCAACAGGTTTAATTTATTGTTAGACTATGTAGTATTTCTTGATCATGATGTTACTATTTGAGAAATAGAATTTGACCTGATTAAAGTCGAAGTTGTTCATGAATGACATGCGCCTACAATTGCGAATTAAGTTTGAAGTTTTCTGGGTCTCTTTAGATATTACAAAAGGTTTATAGAAAGTTTTTCGAAGAGTTCAACACGAGGGACTAGATTGATCAGAAAACATGGGAAGTCTTGATAGACAGAGAAATGTGATGAAATTTCCAATAACTTAAAGAAGAGTTGGCTAGTTTACCTATAGAATAAGAACAGTTGATGAATTGAGAATTAAGGTTGTAGCACCTTCTAGTTGATAGAAATTAATAATTGCAACAATGGTTGTATGACTAGTACTTAGAGATAAAATCAGAGAGACACAAACAACAAAAAAGTATTTGTGCAAGATGAGAAACTATTGCCTTGAAGACATCAAAGGATTTGCTATAACTACTAAATGCACATAAATCTATGAAGGAAGGTTGGGTGGTCATAAGGATGAAGAACTAAGAATTAAGCATTGAATAAACACATTGTACTTCATACACCGCTCACCCATGAGGCACAAAGATGTACCGAGATTTAAAAGAGGTGTTTTGGTAGAGAAGCATGAAAATGGACATTGGATTATTTATAACAGGGTATTTGACGTGTCAGCAAATCAAAGTCGAACACCAAAGACCATTGACTTTACTAAGGCCTCTTCAGATTCAGTTGCCATTATTGGTAAAAAAAAAATAATGATATATGACCAAATAGAGACATACGTTTCACTTTGATATTTTGGAAAAGTCTGCAATCAATCTGAGGAACAAAGTTAAGCTTTAGTACAATTTATCAGCATTAGATATATGGGCAGTAAAAAGAAAATGTTCAAACTTTAGAAGACATATTATGAGCATCAGTGCTTGACTCAGGTGAAAACAATTTTACCTTTGGCAGAGTTCACTTGCAATAATAGTTATCAAACAACTATTAAAATGACAACATTGTATGTAAAAAAAATGTAGATCACCCTTGTATTATAGTAAATGCAAGAGAAGAAAATTTTGGGACCAGAATTAGTTGAGCAAACATGGAGGAAATAGAAAAGGTTCGGGATAGAATGAAGATAGTGCAAAGTAGACAAAAATCTTATACGGATAGACAGAGGAAGATGTTCGAGCTAAGTAGGTGAATTTTCTTAATATTGGTAAGCATTCGAATTTCGAGGACGAAATTAATTTTTAGGTGAGTAAGATGTAATACTCGAGAAATTTGGGGGAAAATAGAAGTTAGGGCTCGATTATTTGACAGTTAGGGATTTTAAAATTTGGAAATTTCAGAAATTCTATTATATTTGGGCTTAATAAATTATTTTTGTAGACTTTATTTTATATCCTGGCCCATAAGAAATAATATTTGATCCTTTGCAAAACCCAAACAATGTCCCAAGTCCAAACCAATGTCATCTATCCAAATATGGTAAAATAACAAATCATCAATTATCTTAATAATCTCTAATTATTATTTTTATAATAAATCTAATATTTCGATTATTTGTAATACATTTCGACAAAATCGGATTACATTTCAATTAATCGGTATTTATTTCACTCAACAAATTCATCAATAATTACCCAAAAATATTCAATACGGGGTAAATTTTTCTATCAAATCTTAGTTTCCAATTTTTAGTAAATTATAATTTAATATCCAATCAATCATAGACATAAAAAAGGGTCTAAAAATCTTTATTACCAAACTTATAATTCTAAGAACAATACAAACACCGGAGGGGCCTTGACGCAGAAATTTGCTCTTGGGGGGGAGAAATTCATGGGCGGCGCAGATGGTGCCGCTGCACAGGAGGTCCTCCGGCGAGGACGCCCGAAGTTTTTTTTATATATGTACATACACAATCAATGGCGGAGATAAGAGCCAACCCGACCGGGCCCTCCTTTTCTTTTTCAAAAACATTTACTAGGTAAAAATTTTCAAAATTTTTTTTTAGTTAATATTTATTTGTATTTTTTAATTTTTTTATCGGCCCACCCGTAATAATCCCTAGCTACGCCATTGTATATCATGGCGTAGCTAGAATTATTACGATTTACTGAAGTAGACCGATACACGAAATTGAGGTGGGCCAGATAAAAAAAATTGAAAAAATACAAATAAGTATTAACCAAAAAAAATTGAAATCTAATACAAATAAAAATAAAACATACAAGTTTTTATAACAAAATTACATGGAAATTGGGGGAAGGGGGGGCAAGATATGTTGGTTTACATTTTTATATACTATATTAATTTATTAAATAATATATTATAGGGGTTCAATCGCAAGACGAGGGGGGGCGGTTGCCGCCACCAGCCCCCCCTGTGTCCGTCCCTGACAAAAACATCATATTCTCAATAAATTTCCCTTCACAGCAAATCCATATTCAAGGTAAATGTTTCTTCTTTATTTTCTCCTACATCTAATTTCTCCTACACCTAAAATCTCCAAACCTCACCAAAGCCACCCACCACCTCACACCACAACTAGTCACCATGAGCAACCATCACCGATCGCGAAAAACCATCGCCAAGCCAAAAATCCTATCCAAAACCACAAAGCCAAAACAAGAAATTAAAGGAAAAAAAGAGAAATAGAGAGAGAAGAGACCAGAAGCGAGGAAAATAGATGGAGAAAAAATGGTTTACGCTCGGTACCCCGATCACGCCGACCCCATCGCTTTGTTGGTCGCCACTTTGTGTGTGCATGGTGTGTGAAAAAGGGAGGAGGAAAAAAAAGAAAAAGAAAAGTTAATTTGGGGATGAGATTAATGGAGAAGATGAAGAAAAATGGAATGGGAGGAGGGCAAGGGGTTATATGGCAGAGAGGTGGGGGTTAGAGGTTGGGGAAGAAAATAGGTAATAAAATAGAGAGGTAGGGGAGAAGTGGGTTACGGGAAAAGAGGGGAGTGAGGAAGAAAAGGGGAAAAAAGGGGAAAGAGAAAAGAAAAAGGAAAAAAAAAAGAAAAAAAAAGGAGAGAAATGGGATTTTGAGTTTAGGAAATTTATTTCAAATTCTAATTTTTGCCCCAAATAATCCATAGCCTTAAATTTCAATTCCATATATATATATAGGGATTAGATCAAATAAGACCACATAATTAGAGTGAGACGGTGTGGATTAATCCTGTCCATAAATCTGTAATTTTAGATGGTTGAGATTTACCCAATTTAATAAATATTTTTGATTTATTTTAAATCTGAAAATGGCAGATTGGTCATTTAGTTTTCAACCCCAATTATGTGGTCCCCCAAATCCCGTTCAATTCAGTCTCCTTTGGAATGTTTAGTTTCTATCTCTAGAAGAGGGAACCCTAGTTTCTTTGTGTCTTTGTTTTTTCTTCTTGTCTCTTTCCTTGTGTCGGCGTCTCTCGTCTGGTTTGATTCTTGCATCTTAGGTTGAGCTAGTATGGAGCCAGATGTACCATTCCATTATCTCTGTAGTGTTGCATGTGTCTTAATTCTATGAGCTTTGCTGGAATCTTTTTCACCTTTTATAATGAATGCTTTTAATGTGTTTTGCCTTTATTATTATTTTGTCTAACCTTTCCACCCACCCCTACCCTCTCATCCATTATTGTTCTTTACTGTTACATATTCTAATCCCCTGTCCTGTTTTTTGGTCCACTCTGTTCTTTTTTTCCTTTTTTTCACTGTTGTTCTCCAGGTGGCGTGATCTTGGAACTTTGAGGTAGATCTAAGGGTTGGTTTGTGGCTTGTTCAATGGAGGAGGATATCCTTAAAAACTCAGTGCCTTTGACCTTTCTTTGAAGGAAACACAGGAAATTTCGTTAGAAGATAAGGATATCGCTAAAAGCAAAAATGAATGTGAAAGGAGTCTGTTTGGCAAAATTTTCGGGTAAAAAAAAATCAACTTCACCGGGATTAAAAACACGACTTCGAGTATTTGGCAAACAACAAATCCTTTCTCTATCAGGGAGCTGGGCGTTAATATTTTTCAATTTGTCTTTCACTCACAAGAAAATAAGTTGAAAGTTTTGAAAGGGAAAACATGGAGTTTTGAGAATCAATACCTTATCTTGAAGGAATGGTCTGAAAATATTTTGGATAATATTGGTAACATGAACTCGTTGGAACTATGGGTACAAATATGGAACCTCCTTATCATTGGGTCAATTAAAGTGGGTATGAAAATTGGTAGCAAATTTGGTAAAATTTCGACATTAATATTCCTAAAACAGGAAGCGATAGAGGGAGAAATATCGGAATTCTTGTGGAGATCAAGTTGGATAAACCGATATTACGAGGCACCAATATTAAATGTGGAGAACAATCGATTTGGGTTGAATTTAGATATGAGAACCTGCTTTGGGTTTTTGTGTCTCTTTGTGGGTGTATCGGTCATGTGGAAAGGTGATGTTCTTTTAGAAAAGATGATATTGACAAAAGTCGCTTGAAAGAAGACCAATTTAGTGAATGGCTTAGAGCTTTGGATTTTTTCCTAGCCACAACAGTTTCGAAACTCGAAAAGTCCAAGAGGCCATCGAAAGGAAAATTCAATCTAAGGTTGAGGATCTTGATGGAGAAGCTTCAAAAAATGGAATTCAAGAACAGAAGGAACAATTATATAAGGATAAGATGTTGAGTCGGAACTAGAGCCGAAAAGTTACACGAGTCGATTCCCTTTGTTGGTGGTCAAGAAGCTACGGCTAAAACTCCACTACCCGGAAATGATGTTCACATAACTAGACTGACCTAGTTAATTCGGCGGATCATGATAAAGAGAATGTGAGATCTCTGGAAAACCCAAATCGATTAATATCCAAATTAAAAAGAAATGTAAAAGAACCCCTTTGAAGGAAATCCAACGACTGTGGTTAGCGTTTCTAAGCCTAAAGCAAAAAAATGTTAGAGGTAAGGGGAAAAAGTGAGCTACACCGACCAAGGCAACTCGGTTCTGCTCCTATGGATATTTTCAATGGTGTGAAGTGCATTCCAAGTGGGCAAAAAGGGGTTTTGCCCTCATTGATGATGAAACCGAAAGCATTATGGGAGATTCGAAAAAGCTAGAGTTGATGGAGGTGAGGAAATTATTATCCAGAAATGGAGGTGGAGGTGGCCAGCCTTAATTGGGCCCAACCCCATCAATGAAGGCTATGGTGTGGAATTGTAGAGGATTGGGAGGACCCTATACAATTCTCCAGCTAAAGGAGTCAGTTCGACTCCATCTCCCTAATTTGGTGTTTTTGTGTGAAACTAAGAGGAAGAAAGTTTTTGTCCAAACGGTATGCAAAAAATTGAAACTCCATGATAGATGGTTGATGGTCGATCCTACAGGTATTAGTGGTGGTTTATTGGTGTTTTGGTCTTCGGATATCAATATTCTTCAATATGTGCTCGCTCCTTTCTATGTGGAGCTGGAAGTCAATTTTAAGGATGCTTTCTTGAGTCCTTTTGGGTCATTTTTATTTATGCTAGTGTGGATAATGCAATTAGAAGATTGCAGTGGAATTATTTGGAAAGTGCTCAAAGCAAATGGGGTAAAAATTGGATTATGGGAGGAGACTTTAACGATATTTTAGGTAATGAAGAAAAAAGAGGGGGGCGTATTCGGACTAATTACAGTTTTCAGGATTTTCGAAATCTGATTCATTCTTTGGGGATGGGAGAAATCTCTTTTCAGGGTCACCCATTTACTTGGGCTAATAACCGTGAGGGGGAGGATTTTGTAGAAGAAAGGTTAGATCGGTTTTTCGGTTCCCCCTACTGGATTGTTAAATACCCGAGTGCTTTGGTTACCCTTGTAGAGAAACAAGCTTCGGACCACTGTCTCCTTCTGTTGGAATCTCGTCAAAATTTGTACAAGGCTAAGAAACGATTTTTCTTTGATAAAAAATGGTTGGGATGGGATGGTTTTCATGATGTAATGGAGAAAGCTTGGAATCAGTCCGTATGGGGTACCCCTCTATTTAAAATTCAGAAAAAAATTGGTCTTTGCAGGTTGGCTATCATTAACTGGAGTAAGAATAAGCACTCCAACTCGGCCAAAACCATTGCGAGGTGCAAGGAAAGGTTAACTGATCTTATGAAAGGGGGCGGTATTAAGGATAAACGGGAATGGAGAACTCTCAAAGTTGTCTTGGGTAAAGCTTATAAGGACGAGGAATCTTATTGGGGTCAAAAGGCTAGAGTTAATTGGTTAAAGGAGGGTGATAGGAATTCAAAAAAAATTCATGCTCTTACTACCATTAGAAGGAAAAAGAACAATATTTTTAGCCTGGTTAAGGAGGATGGCAGATGTGTGGAGACTCAGCATGATATTGAGATGGAAATCACTGATTTTTATTCTAAACTCTTCAGCTCATCTAATCCCCCTTTGGATCCACATGTATTTGAAGGTATTCCAGCCTCAATATCTACCTCAATGAACAGTTCCTTAGTCAGCCACGTGGAAGATGCGGAGATTAAAAAGGCATTTTTTGATTTGAACCCGAATAAAGCTCCCGGTTTGGAGGTATGACTCCCTTATTTTTCCAACATTTCTGGCCTAATATTTCTGAGTATTTGTGATGCAATTCAAAACTTCTTTGTACACAGTAAAATGCTAAAAAGTTTTAATCATACACTGATCACTCTCATTCCAAAAGTCTATAATCCCTCTTCTATGGCTCATTTTAGACCTATTAGTCTGTGTGGTGTGATTTACAAAGTGATTTCTAAAGTGATTGCTAATTGTCTTAAATTTGTCCTTCATTGTTGTATTAGCATTAACCAATCTGCTTTTATTTTGGGTAGACAGATTATTGATAATGTGGCTCTTACTCATGAATGCATTCATTATATTAATGGATTGAGGAAGAATAAGAAAACGCTATGGCTTTAAAACTTGACATGTCTAAAGCCTACGATAGAGTGGAATGGAACTTTTTGGCTCTGGTACTTCGTAAGATGGGATTTCATTGCAAATTTGTTCATTGGATTCTTGTTTGTATCAGTTCGTCCTCTTTCTCCTTTAATATTAATGGTCAAGTCTCTGGTTATGTGCTCCCGTCTAGGGGTATTAGACAGGGTGATCCTCTTTCCCCATACTTGTTTATTATTCTATCTGAGGCTCTCTCTAATCTTTTCAGGAAAGCTCAATCTCAAGCTTTGTTTCATGGTCTTAAAATCTGTAAAGGTTGTCCACCTATTACTCACCTTTTTTTTGCAGATGACTCTATTGTTTTTTGTGAAGCTTCAGCCTCTGATGCTAGGGTCATTTATCAAATCCTTGATTCTTACTCCAAGGCCTCAGGTCAAGTTATTAATTTAGAAAAGTCGTATGTTGTTTTCAGTCCTAATACCTCCCCCCCCCCAATTAAAAGGTGTTATTTGCTCTATCTTGAACGACATTACTGATAAGAAATGTCCAAAGTATTTGGGTCTTCCGATAGGGATTGGTAGGTCAAGGAGGGAGGTGTTTAGGTATGTTATTGAGTGTGTTAAAAATCGAGTGAGTAAATGGTGTAACAATTTTTTATCCCAAGCAGTTAGAGAAGTTCTTATAAAATCAGTTCTTCAAGCCCTCCCAACTTATGTCATGTCTTGTTTTAAAATCCCAATTTTTATTTGTCATGATATTTGTAGATGTGTTGCTCAGTTTTGGTGGCGGGGGCCTATTTAGAAATTAAAAAGATTCATTGGGTTTCGTGGTCGAAGTTGTGTCTGCCAAAAGAGTTGGAGGGGCTGGGATTTCAAGATCTTATTTTGTTTAATGATGCCTTGATTGCTAAACAACTATGGAGAGTCTTAACCCAACCTAATCTCTTGTTGTCTAAAGTGCTAAAGGCCAAATACTTCCCTCGGGGTAGCCTACTGACTGCGGAAATCAAAGGTGGGGACTCTTGGCTTTGGAAATGTTGGCTAAAAGCTAAACAAGCTCTTCTTGTTGGTATGAGATACAAAATAAGGGATGGGAAGTCGATTAGAATTTGTGAGGCACCTTGGATCCCCAAGCCTCCCTCATTCAAGCCAACGGTTCTCCCTTTAGTGCAGTTACAGGAAACGTGGGTCAGAGAATTGATGCATTTGGATGGGAAATCATGGAATTGTGAACCTGTTTTTAAATATTTTTGCTTGGAGGATGCTAACATGATTGTGCAGATCCCTATTTGTCAAGAGGGAAGCAAGGACAAATATGTTTGGCATTGGGAAAAAACGGCTCTTTCTCGGTTAACTCAGCTTATAAAAAGCTACTTATGCTTTAGAATCTAAAAAAAGACAACCCGGAATCGAGTGAGAGCAGGGGGACTGAATCTGTCATTTGGAAGAGATGCTGGAAATTGGACATTAAAAGTAAGATTCATCATTTTATTTGGAGGTGCATCAAGGGGGTTATTCCTACTTCGGATCATCTTATTTTGCGAGGTATGGATCTTGATCCTATTTGTGCGTTTTGTGGGGAGTTTCATGAGACAAATGCTCATGTTTTATTCCAATGTGTGAGAGCCAAAAATGGTCTGGAGACTAGCACCAATTCAGTGGAACAATATTAACTTAGAAAAATCAGTTAATAATTGGTGGCTTTTTGTCTGTGGGCTGGATTTTAGCAAAACTTCAAAGGATAGAATTTAACTTTCTTGTTATATCCTTTGGTGGCTTTGGAAGACCCGTAATCTTTGGGTTTTTCAAAAATGTTTTTGGTCGGAGTTAGATACAGTAAATGGGGCTACTAGAGAATGGCTGGAATTTCAAAATGTGCTGATGGCTAAATGAGAGCAGACTGGTTTCCATCATCAGGCTGTTAAAATTTTTAATGGTTGTGACGCTGCTGCTGCTGCTGCGTCTTATACTGCCGTAGAATCACCCTCTTTGGTGATTAGTGTGGCTGCATTGAAGGATGTTAAGACTGGATTTGATGGTTGGATTTGTGACGCGGATGGGAAGATTACTTATGCATGGGCGCATTCTAGGGAGTTTTCAATGACTCCAGTAGAAGCTTCCCTTATGGGTATTCGACACGCGCTTATTTCTGGTTTCAATTTGGGGATCAAGAAGATGGTTGTAAAGATAGATGACGAGGATATAATCAACATGCTTCGTGATTTAAAGCCTTTTGAAGATGAAGCGAAAACTATAGCCGAAGACATCTTTCTTTTTCTTTATCTTTTTTAGAAATGTTCTTTTGTTTTGGCAAACAAACATTGTATTGTGTTAGGTTCGAGGTTAGCCCAATCGGGTATCGATAGTGAGTTGGATATGAATTGGTATAGCCAATTCCCCTCATGGCTAGTATGAGGTCATGTTGGAAGTTAGCCAGTCGGCTACGATTTGATGTAATTCTGTTGAGTTTATTTATGAAAAAGTCTATCGCTCGAAAAAAAAATCCCGTTCAATTCGCTCTTAATGTTGAACCAAAACCTCTCCTCTCCACTTGCAGATAGAGGGATAATCAAATCTGTCGGATTCTCGTTCAATTCCATAGAATTTCTCAATTTCGTTGACTTTCGATTGGGAGGAAACTGAGATAATAGGAAATTGACGGCATGTGCTGGTGTGGAGGATCTCAGCCCCGGCGAGCCAGACGCTGGTGATGCAATCGTACTGGGAACCATTGGAGACGGTGGAGAGTTGGAGAACGGCGTGCGTCCACGAGCAATTACGGGGATTCCATATCCTTATTAAACAACAACAACCGGAATCATTAATCCTAGATGTGGTGCAGATTTTAATAAAGAGGCTATTGACTTCTGTTTCTGGTTGATGGAGTGGTATAACTGTTGTTGTAGATGGAGGATTGGTGAAGAAGACGATGCTGATATGGATGGATTACTGTACACTTATATGTTTTTCGATGTATACTTAGATGTGTTTTGATGTATAAGTAGTTAATTTTTTATGTATGTATTTATGTTGTTGTATACTTATTTTTTTTGATGTATACTTATATGTGTTTTGTTATATACTTATATTTTTGTTTGACAATTGTAATATGCAGTACAAATATGTTAAATATACAATATAATAGTGTTAAATATACATTAAATATATGTTAAACATACAGTACAATAATGAGCGTGATTTTCTCTCTCTACAACTGATTTACTTAATCCACGGTCCCTACATGTTAATGAGTGTGATTCTCTCTCACAATATAATTGATTCCTTGATTCACGGTCCCCATATATTTTTGTTTGACCATTTTAATATGCAGTAAAATTATGTTAAACATAGAGTAAAATAGTGTTAAGTATACATCAAATATATGATAAGTGTACAGCATACTGCATGGGAGAGCACATGCGTAATTTTCTCTCTCTAGCGCGATTTTCTCTCTCCCCACGTGATTTTCTCTCTCCTAATAACTGATTCTATATTTAGATGGTCCCCCACTTGGTTGATTTGAAAATTATACCCTTATTTTTTCTTAATTAAATGTTTAATGTAATTTTAACCCCTATTTATCTTAGCAATTTATATAGATAAGGAGGGTTGAGATGAGTCCACATTGTCTCACTATAATATGTGGTCTCATTGGATCCTCCCCCTATATATATTTTTATATATATAAACTCTATATAAAAGTTATAATATATTAATAGTAATTTAAATTTAATTTGTAGGCAATGAAGAATTTCGAGCGAAATTTGTACCCATCATCGCACTCTATTTTACGTTACTTTTCAGGTAGGGGTGTTTCTAACTCTACATTATTTGTCCATGTTAAATGCCTTATATATGTTGTTTGATAATTATGCTTCTACGTGCTACGTGTCTATAGTCGTGTGGGACCATACGGAGGTCCGGGACATAAAAGTTCCCTCTGGTGAAATCCCGACAGTGCGAGCCATGTTTCAATGCAGTAGCCATAGCTACAGTTAAAAATTTAATTTATAAGCATGTTATTATATGATGTGTATTTGCGTATTTAGCTTTGACAAATTTGCCCCTACTGAGCTGTTGAATGCATACCCCAAATATAATTTTTTATTTTAGATTAATGATGGAGTTGACTGGACATGTGGTGGCGGTGACCCGAGTTGAAGTTTCAGAATAAAAAATTTTATATCAAATTTCTATTTTCTTTGTTGGACTAGTTTTAAATAAATTTTTGGAACTGATTGTTGAATACAATGGCACAGAATCGGGAATGCCTTCAAAATGGAAAATTACATAAACAGAAGATTACAAGGAAAGAACTAGCTATTACAACTTCTTCTCTTAGAACTTTCAGAAAGCCGAGTCGAGAAGAATCTCTTTCCGCAAAGTAATTACGTCCCGGCTAGTGCTCACGGTCTGACGTAGTGCTTCCAAAGATAAAACGGCTTACGTCTTCTGTGTAGTAGCACAACTAACACAGAAGCTCCTTCGAACTAGAAATGTACTGAAGACTGGTTGCTGGACTTAGTGCAGAATGAAGAATATGAGTGTATGCTTTTTATGGAGTAAGAATTCAGTGTATCAAACTGCAATGCATGACCATGTATAAATAGCCAACCATTCCACCTGCAGGAGAAAAAACTGGGTAGTGGGCATTAATCACTTGTAACAGCCAAGGTGTTACATCCCACTACTGCATAACATCGGTAGTGGGCTAACTTCGGTGACCACCACCACCGAGTTACAACTCCAACGATCACACGAATCCCGGACACCTACAATGTCCGATTCATTGGGCTTCAAATCCATCCATCATCACTTGAATCAGGCTAAGCCCATTTTTGAGTGGCAAAACTTTAGTGGACTGGACTTGGGCCCAATATGGTCGGGCGCCCAAGCCCAGCGGTGGGGCGCGCGCGCACGTGTGGCCCCCTAGTGATCATCCACTTGTGTTATAGTTTATACAACATATAACACCTTCTAGTAAATAAACTAGGATAAACAATGATTTGTATTTCATGTGGGATAAGGCAAAAGCCTTTCATCTCCCTTTACATAATCTTTACATAATGCCCATTTATGTGGCTACCTTCGTGTATTAATTTCTCACTCACCGGAATTCAGTTTTGAGAAATAAAAAATGCTACGAACATCTACTCGGAACGTAGATTAATAATATATAATTTAATTCCTCCAGAATTAAATATTTAGCCACCGAATATTTGGTCAAAGTCGGGTCGACACCCACTTTATCAAAACTAAAATTCCAACAATCCCCCACATGAGTGAAAATTAATGTATGCATGAATGCAGACACGTAAACCAGTCCTCAAAAGATAATATTGCATTCGGAAATGTAGTTTTTGGCTTTAAACCTTCCGTAGTCAATATCATTGGGTACACTGGCGGCTTAAAGGACGCAATGCCTTGAACTATTCCTCCACGGTGTATACCGAGTCAACAGTATTAACACAATAAGGTCTCAACACCTCTTGTTCTCACGTTTTGTGTCCGTTTCGACCATGGACACCACTTTGGATTCATAAGTGTTACTTTGAAGCGATCCGCACTTCTCACTTATATAGGTGATCTCCTGTCAGTATCTGCCATACTCAACCTCAACGAGGTGTAGGAATCATTAAAAGTCAAATGACTTAGCCTCACCACAATTTTACAGGTGTTTCAACACTTGGTATTGCTATCTAGGGATGGGTTATAACATTGTCTCCAAGTGTTACAACATAACCTTCATAATTTAGTTTTCCCATTGAACCAAGTTCTTGGGATCTCTAGTCATCATGGTTGGGTTACCACTATGATGGTTATTTTTACTTTGTGGACTTTAAGCCCATTTCCTCTAACAATTTACCCAATTGATCTCGATTCAGTCCTTTTGTCAAAGGATCTGCCAAATTATCTTTTGACTTTACGTAGTCAATTGACATCACACCATTTGAGATCAATTATCTAACGGTATTGTGTCTTCGACGAATATGTCTAGACTTACCATTATACATATTGCTCTGCGCCCTTCCTATAGCCGCTTGGCTATCACAGTGAATCATCATAGAAGGCACAGGCTTTCTCCAACATGGAATGTCTTCCAGAAAGTTTCGAAACCACTCTGCTTCTTCACTAGCTTTATTCAAAGCTATAAACTCATATTCCATGGTGGACCGAGCTATACACGTTTGCTTTGTGGATTTCCACGATACCGCACCACCTCCAATGGTGAATATGTATCCACTAGTTGAATAAGAATTTTGAATCAAAATCCAACTAGCATCACTATATCCTTCAAGTGCAATGGATATCTTGAGTAGTATAGCCCATAATCCAAGGTATACTTCAAGTATTTTAACACCCTGTTAACGCTTTCCGAGTGCTCATGGCTTGGATTGCTCGTGAAGCTACTCAACATATTTACAGGGTAGGCCAAGTTTGGACGTGTGCAATTTGTGATGTACATTAAACTGCCTATTATACGTGAGTATTCCATCGAGCCACTGTTCGCTTTATTAGCAACCGATTTATACTTAAATCAATGGGCGTCTTTGACGGTGAATCAAAAGTATTGAATTTCTTGAGCACTTTTTCCACATAGTGGGATTGTGACAAGATAATTCCATCGGGAGTTCTCTGATTTTTATCCCAAGGATTACATCGGAGGTCCCCATATCCTTCATGTCAAAGTTCCTCTTTAACATTCTTTTAGTCTCCATGATAGTATCATGACTACGCCCATGATTAATAAATCGTCTACGTATAGACAAACTATGACAAATGCTTCCAATGTCCCTTTGACATATACGCATTTATCACATTCGTTGATTTTAAATCCATTTGAAAACATCATATTTTCAAACTTATGATGCTATTGTTTTGGAGCTTGTTTCAGTCCGTACAAGGATCTTATTAACTTGCACACATTCTTTTCTTGACCGGGTGCAACAAACCCTTCCAGGTTGTTCCATGTAGATTTCAAAGATCTATCTCTCCATTGAAACGCGTTGTCTTGACATCCATCGATGAATCTCTAGATTGTGCAAAGCAAAGCGATCGCGCGAAGCACCGAATAGACGCAATCCTCGTTACTTTAGAATAGGTATCAAAGAAGTCATATCCTTATTTTTGTTTAAAGCCTTTGGCTACAAGTCGTGCTTTATACTTATCAATAGTTCCATATGCTTTATACTTCTTCTTTAGGATCCATTTACATCCTAAAAGTTTATGACCAGTAGGGAGATCAACCAACTCCCAAGTATGGTTCTCGCATAATGGACTCGATTTCACTATTGATAGTTTCTTGCCGAGAGCGGAGCATCCGGACTACTTAGAGCTTCTTTAATCGAGTTTGGCTCACCATCTAACATAAATGTTACGTGTCCGCCCAAAAGGCTTAGCCGTCCCTAGACCTCTTCTTTGCGTCTCGGTTCTTCACTAATTGGTGTTGAACCACTTGCAGTTTCATGAGTTCTTTTATTAGTACTCACTTCTAACTTTTCTCTACAAGGGTAGACATCCTCAAAGAATACAGCATTCCTTGATTTGATTATGGTACCTTCAGTCATTTCCGGATTTTCTGACTTATGTATCATAAATCTATATGCATTACTTTGGTATGCATATCCCACAAAGACACAATCAACTGTCTTTGGTCCATTTTAACTTGTTTTGGTTCGTATTGCTACCTTAGCCAAACACCCCCACACTTTAAGGTATTTATAAGAAGGCTTACGATTTTTCCACAATTCGTAAGGTGTCTTATCTTTCCCTTTAAGTGGTATTTTATTCAATATGTGGTTGGTTGTTAAAACAGCTTCCCCCACATATTGCAGGGTAATCCGGAACTTATCAACATGGCATTCATCATCTCTTTTAGAGTTCGGTTTTTGCGTTCAGCAACATCGTTAGACTGTAGTGAATATGGTGTTGTTGTTTGATGAATTATGCCCGACTAGGTACATAGTTCTTCAAATAATGCAACATATTCGCCACCTCTATCACTCCGAATTATTTTAATCCGGTTGCCAAGTTGATTTTCAACTTCATTTTTATAATTCTTAAAAGCTTCTAATGCTTCATCTTTGCTTCTTAACAAGTATAAGTAGCAAAACCTTGTGCAATCATCAATAAATGTGATGAAATATTTTTTACCACCTTTAGTTTGCACAAATTTTCTATCACACACATCAGTGTGTATCAACTCTAAAGGTGAAGTGCTCCTTTCAACCGAATGAAACAGTAATTTAGCCATTTTAGCTTCAACACAAACTTCACATTTTCTTTGTGAGTTTACTTGAGTAAATTAATCAATTCTAAATTTACCAATCTTTTTATAGCATTGATTTACATGTCCTAATCTAATATGCCATAAATTAGAGCACTCAAAGAATATAAAAAGAAGAAGCTTCATTCTTATTCATATTCTCGCCAAAACGGCATACGATCATTACATTCATTTTGAGCAGTCATTTTGTCTAGATAACCCATACCAAGGAACTGTCCAAATTTGCTAAGTACAAACTTTTCGGACTAAAAACTAGTCTAAACCCATGGTTGACCAAAGCAACGAACCCGAAACCAGATTTTTGCGGATGTCTGGGACATGCAGCACATCCTTCAGCTTCAACTCCTTTCTCGAAGTAAGCTTTAGCACCACCGTTCCAACGCCAACAACATCAGAAGAGGTGTGATTCCCCATATGGAGCTTCCTTCCAGTCGATGGGATGTAAGAAGAGAATGCATCCTGATCGAAACGACATGGCAAGTGGCACCGGTATCCACAAACCATTCTTTTGGGTTATCCACCAAATTGGCTTCAAACACCACCGCCGACATGTCAACGCGTCTGTCACGGCTCCCTTTCTTCAACCACATTAGCATTGGGTGAGGTTTTGTTTTCTTTTTCTTTGGTGACAGATCCTTTGCCATATGGTTTGGTTTGCCATTGTAGCAAGCTCCTGGAATTTTCAAATGCCGGTTTCTTGCCTTTATTATTAGGCTTTTTCTTGAATTACTTGACGAGTCGTGCTCCATCAAGTTAGCTTTTGACTCCATAGGGACAAGCTTGGACTTAGAGTCAATCCTTCTATTGTCTTCCTCAATTCTGAGTTTTATAATCAGATCCTCTAGTCCCATCTCATTTCGCTTACGTTTGAGATAATTCTTGGAATCCCTCCAACTTGGGGGCAATTTCTCAATCAAGGCGGCCACTTGTAATGCTTCCGCAAAGCCATTCCCTCGGCAGAGATTTCATGTAGGATCAACTGAACTTACAACTTGTTCCATCACGGTTTTAGAATCAACCATCACAAAATCCAAGAACTTACCAACAACAAATTTCTTTGTGTCGGCATCCTCGGTTTTGTACTTCTTCTCCAAAGAATCCCACAATTCTTTGGAGGATTTCACAATACAATACACACTGTAAAGTGCATCACTAAGTCCGTTTAGGACATAATTACGGCACAGGAAATCACTCTGGCCCTATGCATCAAACGCAACGTGTTTTTCGGCATTTGTTTCGTTCTCAGCAACAACAGGAGCATCCTCGGTCAGATATTTCGCCAAACTCAGGGTAGTCAGGTAAAATAGCATTTTTTGCTGCCACCTAAACCCATGAATTTTTCGGGTTTCTCAGCTTGAGCAGGAGGGATGATCGGGGTTCTGCTTGAGCTTGCCATCGTGAAGTTTGATAATTATTTGCGATTGTTGAATACAATGGTACATAATCGGGAATGCCTTCAAAATGGCAAATTACAGAAACAGAAGATTACAAGAAAAGAACTAGCTATTACAACTTCTTCTCTTAGAACTTTCAGAAAGCCGAGTCGAGAAGAATCTCTTTCCGCAAAGCAATTACGTCCCGGCTAATGCTCACGGTCTGACGTATTGCTTCCAAAGATAAAACGACTTTACGTCTTCACGTGGTAGTAGCACCACTAACACAGAAGCTCCTTCGAACTAGAAATGTGCTGAAGACTGGTTGCTAGACTTAGTGCAGAATGCAGAATATGAGTGTATGCTTTTTATGGAGTAAGAATTCAGTGTATCAAACTGCAATGCACAACCATGTATAAATAGCCAACCATTCCACCTGTAGGAGAAAAAACTGGGTAGTGGGTGAATCTGGGCCAAGCCCATTATCGAGTGGCAAAACTTTAGTGGACCTGAACCCGGGCCCAATAGGGCTGGGCCGGCCCAAGCCCGGTCCCATGCCCAAGCTATGGCCCTGGCCGGGCCGGGCGGGCGCGCACGCGCATGTGGCCCACTTGTGATCATCCACTTGTGTTATTGTTTATACAACATATAACACCTTCTAGTAAATAAACTAGGATAAACAATGATTTGTATTCCATGTGGGATAAGGCAAAAGCCTTTCATCTCCCTTTACATAATCTTTACATAATGCCCATTTATGTGGCTACCTTCGTGTATTAATTTCTTACTCACCGAAATTCGGTTTTTGAGAAATAAAAAATACTACGAACATCTACTCGGAACGTAGATTAATAATATATAATTTAATTCCTCCAGAATTAAATATTTAGCCACCGAAAATTAATTTGGTCAAAGTCGGGTCGACACCCACTTTATCAAAACCAAAATTTCCAACACTGATTTTGTTTTATGGTATAATAATATTTTTTTTGGAATTGTCATATAATATATTTTTTAAATTATTTTTGTTAGAAAAAGTTTTTTTAGAATACTTAAAAAGCGTTTTATTTTATATCAAATCACACTTTCATTTTATAAATCGTGTTTTCTTTAAAAAATTATGAAAATTGAATGCTATAGAACATGGATGTCAGTACGTACAAAATGGAACACCCAAGTTGTATATCAATAGCAAACAGACACGGAAAAATTATGTCATTCCAATGTATGTGGTTAATTTGACACACTACTGATGGAGAAATCTAGTTGGATATAGCTAGAACTCGTCCTCTGTTTTAGATGATTTTGACAAACCGATATCAAAATATACGATGATCAATGCCGTCAAAGTGATTCAATCATACAAACAAAAGTCTGCTTCAAAAAAATCACATTCTAATTGGGGTTACACAACAAATAGAAAATCTTTGGAAGAGAATAGCACTTTTGATATATAAGAACAGCTGAATAAGCACTTTCTGTATACAAGGCAAATAATATATTATGTAAAGGTTGTAGCCTCCGGCACGAAAATTAAAACAATTAACATTTGTTGCATTTGATACATAATCTATCTATATCTATATCTATACTTATTGTACTTATACTTTTCTACTTTTTATTTTTTTTATTATAAAAGTGTGAATGAGTTTGAAGGTTTCTTGAAATTTTGATTTACCAAAAATATCATTATAGTAAAGTTAGTTTTAAGGGCAATTGTGTAGTTTTCTATATTGAATTATATTTTATTTTTTTGATAATATAATTAGTGTCTATTTGTATTCTAAATTCTTATTATATTTTTTCATTTAATTATAATTCTTAGAATATTTTGAATTTTTAAATAATATTAATTTCATATTAAAATAGATATCGAGAGCTTTCCAACCATATGCCATAAACATATATAAAAGACTCCATATGAGATAATTTTAGCCATTTAAAGTTGAGTGTTATGTTAAAATGTACATTTATAATATTTTTCTTTAATTTTCTTAATAACTAAGTACATCTACAAAAAGAAACAAGAGTATGAATTTACAACAAATTGAAGATAAAAAAAATCAAAATTAGGTTAATTCATTTAGTTTGATTTAAATAAATAGGAGGACAAAATATATTTTCTAAATTCATTTTGGTTGCAAATATTCCATAAAAAATAATTAGTTTTAAGATTAGTGAAATATAAGTTATCACTAAGATTTTGAAAAAAAAAATACTGTTATCCAAGCTTTATTCATTAATCTTTATCTGTGTTTTTTTTTTACTTTTTTGTAGTAATGGATATACGATTTAATATAATTTAGATTCAATACTTTTTATTACTACAAAAACTTGGGTTATCGAATTTTAGCATGTAAAATATATGATTAATTATTTATAATGCATCTCATGCAAAAAAAAAAAACAATAAAAGTAATGAAAAAGGCGTCTCCAACCATCAAAACCAAATAAGTAAAAATGTGATTGTAAATTAAACATAAAAACCTATATAGTTTTATATTGTTTTTAAGTTTTTCTTGGATTGAGTTATATAAACAATTAGTTAATAATTCATTCCGATCTATACTTATTAAAAGTAAATTATATATTGAAACAATGTTGCGAATTTAACAATCATATCAACAATATTATACATGTACTCACAATTTATAATTAACTTGTGCAGTATATTAACTAATTTCTATTTACAGGATATGTAATATTATTTCAAAGAAATTATTGATAAAACAGAAAACAAAGCATACATAAAGAAAATATCACTTGCAATAAATCTAACGAGAAAGATTTTGAAAAGATACCAAGGTATTAATAATATTTGAAATACTTAAATAATTTATTGATCCATCAAATAGTAATCATTATTTCATGAATTTTGAATGTAGATTACAATTGAATGTGGTACGTACAAGGTGTTTTCATGTTTGAGTAGACAGTGACGTATATATGTTTTGGATCTCCAACAAGTGAATATTCAACATTAATTGAATATGTAGTAATATTATATTATAGATTACTTATCTTTCTTCATATTTTTTCCTTTTTCATTAATATATAGTTTGCATAGTATGAAAATGGATCATGTACATGCGATTTTTCTTTCAATTTTAATTTATTGACCATTTCTAATTGTATTGGTTAGTTTATTTTATCTTCATTTCTAATAAATAAATATTTAATTTAATTAGGAACAACAATCAAGTAAGAACATTACATGAAGCTAAGGGCTCATATGACCACATTTCAGTCAAGAATTTTTACTACTACTACTTTCCTTTAGAGTGAGTGTTGGTTTCCGTGTGAGAAATGAAAATATGTTTGGTTGAATGTAAAATTTTGAAAATAAATATAGGTTTACAACTGAATTGATATTTGGTTAAGTATATTTCTTAATACTTTTCTTTAAACAAAAACACGTCATACAAATAAAATAATTTTTTATGTATTTAAAAATAATTTTATTGGTAAGTAAGAGGTTGGCCTAACAATTAATTTTTAGTGAAAAGTGAGAAATAATGATGTAAATTTGACAGATGTGATTGAATGACAAAGTAGGAGATATATGTAAGAAAAGTAGCTTTGAAAATTAATTTAAAATGAGTTATTTTTAGTAAAAACACTTGAAACATTTTCGATTTTATGAATAGTTCAAAACTGAAAATAGGTGTTTGGAAATGAGAACATATGAAAAGAAATTTCTCTTGCTCATCACTCTTAACACAAAAGCAAAGGCACGGGCAGTGAATGAAAAACTTAATGTTATAGCTTAGTTGAGATATAACATACAAAGATGGAGAAAAAAGAGGAAGACATATATACGCCAATCAATCATGCTTGGGCTAAGCATGCATTAAATAAAGTTACAAAAAAAAAACATGAAGAAGAATGAGACACTTAAAAAAGTAAAATAAGAGTTGAACTGATGCAAAATGTGTTTTTGGAATATCTTTTTTTAATTACTCTTTAGTTTTTTAATATTCATTGTATTTTGTTTAATGATAATAATATGTAAGTATCGTGTTTCTGGTTCAAAATGTTCTAACCATATTTCACCTACTAAGAAGTTTAATTTTAATTTTGTAAATTTTATTTTAGGATCAAACTACACGAGTGACATTTCCAATATATAAAAAATAATTTAATAAAATATTATTCCATTTATAAGATTTAATAAAAGGAATTATTTGGATTGCACGTAAACCTAACTAGTTGACATAAAGGTGAAAATATTGTCTTGGCTGATAAGAAACGGAAGAATGAAACTGAATTGGAGGAGAGAGAATGCTACTTTGGAATAAGGTTGTAGAAGAAGAATGGGCATGCTTTATATGGGAAGAAGCTTGTAAATGATGAAATATTCTCACGTTTTATCCTATACTCCAGCTAGTTAATGATAATAATTAGGAGATAGCTAAAGTAGATTTCTATTTTTTAAGTAACAATTCAAGTTCTAAGGTACACACCAGTTGCTTGGTGCATGCTTTGGGGCGTCAATGGGTCGGTCTGGATCGGTCTGCTTGGACCCGAGACCCGACCCATTAAGAAAATGCAATACACATACCGTACATGTTCCGTCTTATCCCGACCCATACTCGCCCGATCCATACCCGTATTTTGCGGATAAGACCCGTTAGACCCATTAGACCCGCGAATTTCATATATTTGGCCAAATTTTTACGATTTTTACTCAAAATAGTGCACTCAAAATTTATGTTATTTATATAATTTTATAGATATTTATGAATTATAAAATAAACAACATATATACATCAAGAGTTCTTGAACAAAAATAATAAAATATATTCATTCTATATATAAAATAAAAAAATTAAAAAATTAAAATAAAAATATATGGGTGGTCTTGTCATACCCGTTACCCGACCCATACCCTTGGATCTAAAACTCAATACCCGTTACCCACTCCATACCCTTTATTGGACCCATACCCCAAATGAGGCGGGTCGGTTGAGTCCCGAGTCTTACCGGACCCATTGACATCCCTATGCATGCTAGCTACGACAAAGTTAAGACATGCCATCTTCATGAAAAGTACTAGGGGTAAAGAATCCAATCCTTTTTCGATTCGATTCGACGTTCGAATTCGTATATTAACATTGAATTTGAAAAATTAGATTATAAATCAAATTAGAATATTTATTCAAATTCGTATATTATACGTATATGAATATGAATATCATTGTATTCTATTCGATTATTCGAAAGAATATTCGAATAATATCAAATATATTTATATTTATGCAAATCACTCATACAATCTTTATATATATACATATATAAGTATACATTTATTTATAGAAATCATATATAATAAACATGTCGGAAATCAACTTAATTTAACCCAAATAATACTGGGCTTGAAGAATGTTTTTAAGCAGAAAATTAAAAAAGGACATGTTAAATATTAGAGCCCAATTTCTTGAAAATTGTCTAGAAATGCATTTAGAACATATCTAGATACTTTGGAGGAGAGAAGTTATAGAGAATTCTAGAATGATAGATATTTTGTTAGAGTCATTCTAGGCATTAGTTAGAGAGTTGTCCTATATAAATAAAAGAAGTCAAAATTGAGAAGAACAATAAAACACATTTCAATAATCTCATATATAAGTGGTTAAATAGATCTAGTAGAGTACAAGTAATTTTGGAGCAACTGATATCAAGCTATTGATGATCAAACCTTCAGAATTTGTACCATACCTTCAGAATTTGAACCATATTAAGCTATTGATGATTAAGCCAATGAAGGTCTGTTGGTGCCCTTGTAATAAAACGAATACCATTTTGTGTGTGCATCATTTACTTAAGAAGGAAACTTCCTATCCTCCATTTAACTAATGAAAATAATTAAGAGATACTTAAAAGTAGATTTCAATTTCATTTTTTATATTCTACATTCTTAATGTAAACTACAAGTTAGTATATTGTTACTTTGATGAGGAATTAGAAGGAAGATAGAATATACATGACAAAAAAAATGTTTAATATGGTGGAAGAATAGTCGTGGCCAAAAACAAGTTGTTAAATATGGTGGAAGAATGATTAGCAGTGAAGAGATGTATTGGAGTTTCAAGAAAATGTATTTCTAAGTTGATAGAGTGAAAAAAACAAATAAAGCCTTTTATACTTTTCAGTTTTCATCCTTGAGGATTAATTGGTATCCGTACCGATATTACAATGATATTACAATATTGATTAAGATACCTTAGAGAAGAGTTATGGTGACAGGTTTCTTCCTTGAAATAAAGCTACTCACAATCTAAAGAACTCTTAAAACTCTGAAAATTTGTAAGGAGGTCAAGGCCAAAAGCAAACTATGCATCCAACCAAAACTTTCCTCCGAATTGTACATATTAAATAATGTTTACATCGAAAAATTGCATAAAAACAAATTTTGAATCAATAACATCATCAAAATCAAACAAATTTAATGCAGTCAAGAGAAGATAGAACTTAAGAATAAGCTGGTCTAATGATTATTAGCAGAAATGCCTCTAAACTAGAGGTTAACTCGTGATAAAAGTTCAGAAACTAACATCCAATTTTTATCCCACTAGAGTAGAGGTTACAATAAACAGAGTTAGGTCAGAGTCGTTAGACAGTAACCTTAATTGTAAAATACCCAGTAGAGGCTTTTCTGTTTGAACCCACTAACTTACATCTTTAAATTTAGACGTCAATTGTTCAATGAAAAGCAACAATTCACACACTGTCCTTCATGAGATTAAATATACAATCATGCAGGAAAAGTCGGAAAATATCATCTTATAAATATTTTTTTCCCATGTAATATTACTTTCTGAAAATATGTAACATATCTGGAAAGCAACATTGAAAGGACTACTGTATTCACAGATTGAGAGCGACGAACCTGACAATGGATCTATTTTCTATAATATCTCCACTGGAGAAAAAAAATGGTGATAGATTAGCTAAAATAAGTTTATCTACTGAATAGCAACTGATTCATACCAGTTGCATAAATAATACATGTATGTGTGGTACCTACGGAAAATACAACCAGTTGCCAAGAATTTGAGTCACAGAAGCCTCGTGTTATATGATCCACAATGTGGGCATTTGTGGTAAAGCCAGTGAAAAGAGGCAGTTCCTCTTTTCTCACAGTCATTGCATAATATAACCTACATATCCATTGAACAGACAATTTGAATAATTTAACATTGACCAAGAATCACAAATAATGATGCACGCAAAACATAATCTACCTGAGTCTGGCCAGCATACTCCTCTGGAATTTTCTCTTCAGCTAACAAAGCATCTAACATCCCAAAGTACACCTGAATAGGAGACAAATGAATTATATTGAACTCCACCATATGCTAAATTATTATACACAGTGGATTCAACTGGCAAATATGAACTGGGGACAGTAAATAAGGCCTGCCATACATACTCAATTTTGTTAAAAAACTTGCATGCATATGTTATTGGATCTATTTACTGGAAAGTTTTAGGCATGGTTAACAGGGGAAAATTAATTATTTATAGTACGAGGATGGCATTGGCAACCTTCAATAAGAAATTTGAACAGTGTTCTATCCAAAAGAAACATTATATACAGATGAAGGCTACATATTTCGCTTTTTCCATATTTCATGGGATGAGTCAAAAAATGGCAAAAAACTTCTAAACAATATCTTTGTACAAAGCTAAACAGTGTTAACAGTAAAAGATAACTAGAAAGTTGGAGCAGATCTCCCAAATTCTAAGTTGAGATACCTAATGAAATTAATATGTTTAACAGAATTCAAATATTCGGAAACTGGTACAAAAATAAGATCCATTAGGACTTTACCATCTTGCAGTTGAAATTAAATCACTAATATTATTGTTAGAACATGCTTGCAAGGTAAAGCTTTTAACCATCAAGTTTGCAGTTATAACCTATTCTGCTTAAGACTGAACTCATAACATGAGCATCTCACCAAACCTTTTAGCAGTTAATTTTGTTCATTCACTTGAGACAAAGTTTTAATAGCTGTGTTATACGGTTGATGTATCAATTCTGAAACTGGAAAGGTATAAAATGGTTGCTGTTGTAGATCACATGTCACATTCAAAAAATAAGCTGCTGACCAGATCTGGATAGTGGGCAAATGATGATTTCATTTATTTTATCGGATTAGAGATTTTGTTAAACCTTTTAGATCGTGAGCAAGTAATCCTGGGGCTAGTCATATCCTTAGTAACATCCAGTGGACTCAAGCATTAATATGCACTTGCAATTACAAACATATGAAATAATGTCTTTATCTTAACCAAGATGATGGGATCTGCTAACTGAAGAACAAATTAAGGAAATATATGAACTAACCTGCATGTCACCCAGTGACTTGCTACAGACTGGGCAAATGTAGTGAGAAAAAGTGTAGTCCTAAACAGCATGATAAAAGAGTATAAAATAAGTTGTCGTTTATGAATTTTTATTATGAAATTCAGACAAAACAAAATCTAAAAAGACGAGATACCTTAAAACAAGATGAATGCATGAAATGCCCACATGGTAGTTGCTTTGCTGGAGAGTTTGATGTAAAAATATACTCATGGCAAATCGGGCAGTTATCCTCAAGGCACTTCTCTCTACATACATGTACAAAGAGAGACCTTGACATGCATGCATTGCATTTCATACAGTGGAAGTAATCAATGCCCAACCCCTTTCCAACTCGGCACAAGTTGCAGTAAGGGCAATGGTATATTTGCCTGTCCAAATTCTCCATGTCAGAATCACTCAAAAGTTAATTACTGTTGTATACAGCATTATCAGCATGATAGGCTGACAATAAAGAAAACCGTACAAAAGCTTAGATAGATACATGCTATGAATCGTCTTCTCTCTCTCTCTACTTTCAAAGCTAAATCACTTTGGTTGGAAGAAGGAAAAGTGCTAGCACCTTGAGGTGAAAGAGGGAGATTCATGCTCGTGATAAAGAGGTTGGAAAAGGTTGGAAAAGCTCCTTGCAGATAAGGAAGCAAAAGATGTCCGATATTTAAAAGAGGAACTAGTCAGAGCTAAGACCTGCACTTAGGAGTTAAGAGACTACCCTTTAATATAAAAAAATGGTTAAAACATTGTGAACTACACAAGAAACATTGTGTCTAAACAAGCTCTCAACTTAACGGCCAAAAGATGTCAAAAAGAAATGATAACAGTGATGTTGGAGCTGAAGATTTTTGTGCAACCTTTACATGGAAATATTACTGGAACTATAAATCTTCAGGTACAACTGAAATCTATAATCTGACGATACCACAATTTAGTTGACTGCGTCCCCAACTTTTCTTTAACCCAACCATTATTAAAACCATTATTGGCACTCATTCAAGAAAGGGATAAGAAAGGTAACTTTATGAAGAGCTTTGCTTTAAAATAAGTTTAGAGACACGACATACCCAAAGTGCTTCAACTTGAGTCTTGAGGTTTAAGTTCTTGTAACAAAAGTTCCCAACTCTAGAAGAAAGTGTAACCTATGCATGTCTGCCTATTCTAATGATGTGCTTCAAATAACACAAGCTTCACCTAGTTTCTTATTCCTCGATGGATGAACAGAACTATTAGAACACAAATTGGTAAACCCTATTCGGATAAGTTGTATGCTTATTTGCATTCTCCTATATCTCTTCTACGAAGAAGTTTCGGTTTAGTGTAATGCTGAAAGCATCATTTTTAACAGAGTCATCCAATAAAATAACATTCGCTTTATTCTAGAAGAAAAGAAGGAATATGATTAATGAAATCAATATTTGGATAAAAAAAGGAATATGATTAATAAAATACAGTCGAGTTGCTCAAGAATTATGGCCAGCAAGAAAACCTCTTCAGCTACTTTGCAACTTAAAACTATATAGTAAAGGACCTTTTTGGTTATCATTAGCCAATTGCATGGCGCACTGTAAAGATGTCAGAATAGGACTACAGAGACTGTAAACTAATAATTCAAACAAAAATCAGGTTGACATCATTAACTCACCGTGAATCATCAAACAATTTGCAAATCCTGCAATAGTACTTTGCCATGGAGAAGCCACTGCAAGATTGGCTCATACATTTCGGGCCTATTGGCTGAATTACCAGGCATTTCATGCACATCATTTTTGTTATAGCTTTTCTGCAGAAAGAATATCAAGAATGAGTATGCATGTCAGAAAATGTATTAACACATGATTTGATGAACACAAGCTAAATTCATAACAGTCTAACCTGTCCACAGTATGATCAGTTAGGTCATCATGGCAACGTATGCATGTGTAAAGCTTATTGCAGCATGGAGCAAGAAGCTTACAGTTCCTCTTGTAATGTTCACAACCAAAAGTTAATTTGAGAGGGTCTCGATAAGATGGAGTTTGACCTGGAATTTCTCCCTTATGATTTGCCACAGAAGCCTCCTCTTGAGACATCTTTTGCGTTATAATCCAACGACTGCAATTAAGAAAACAAAAAGGTGTCAACCCAAAAACAGACATCAATAAAACAAACTGTCTGTGAGACTAAATAAGTGAACTATTTAACTAGAAGCTTCCAATGATAAATTTCCTTGCATAGAAATGTATCAGCAGTATCCAAAAATTACAAGCAATTGAATTGTCATTTACTGATGATAGTACCCTTGTAGCATTCTGTGGGATTCCAAAGTACCTCACAGAAAATTGAACAAAAAACAAAGTATTATGTTTAATGTTACCTCATTAGCAAATTCTGGATTATGTAGGATTTCTTTTGACTATCCAAATTAGAGTCACGAGATACTCTTCTTATTGTAGCTTCCAGATCCTCCTGATCCATGCTTAGAGGTGTTCCTGACGGCTCAACTTCTGACATTGTTGGCATCTCTCATTTGCTTCATCGGATCTCTTCTTGTCAACCTCACCCTGATATTGGCTTAAACCTTCAGATTGACATGCATCTTGACCTCCACCGGCAAATGTTGATTCATCAACATTGCAAGACCCAGAATGCTTAAAATCGACAAAAGTCAACTCCTTTTGTATCCCTCTATCATGACCAACTTTTTGAGTTTGCGTACCATCTTTCAATAGATACATTGAAACAACTTCCAGAGGGTCAGCAGCCAATGAAGGAGAAGGTCTCGATTCCTCTTCAGTTGCGGATATATTATATCTGGTCATACCTTCCCACCACTCGCGTAACCATTCATCAAACTTCGTATATCTAGCGACCTTGAGCCATAAAGACATCACGGCATTCTGCTCCTCGGAGGTCAGGTATGCCATTAACCAGGGAATCTTTTCTTGTAGAATTTCTGCTCTTGTCACCCCAAGCATGTGTCCTATAATCTTTTCTTCTTCCTCAGTGGAGAAGCATCCTCGGAACAAAGGAAAGATTTCAACTTCTTCACGGTGTATATGGTCAGACAGTACTTTATGCATAGACAAGCATGTATCATGGAGCTTTAAACATAACTGGTATTGCTTTAGCCTAGTCTCGTTGCTCCCCTCGTGATCATGCAATTCAGAGATTTGATTCAGGATTATGGAAGTTTTGCTGAAATGTTTGGTTTCCAGTTTATGGTCAATGCAGTAGGAGTGGCTTATGTTTTGAAGCGCTCCCTTTGCTTCCAGTGCTGGAAAAGCAATTTCATCCTCTGAGTCGCTATGAATTTGATAGATTTTATTGAGAAACTTGAAGCGGTTCTTAAACTCAGCAAGATATCCAAAGTTTGTAGCCAGCATAGCTGATAAGCTGACAAGATATTCCATATCTTTTATGAGAGCTCTATGGATATAAAAGACAAGGTCCATTGGTCTAGACTCAAGAGTGAGAAAAGTAGCACGGTCAGATTCTGTAAGATTCTTTTGAAGGGGTGGCATTCTTTTAAACATCTGAGAAAAGAATTTGTGATGATTCATCCCAAAAGTATAAGATATATCATGCTCTTCAGTAGTGATAGATATAGATGAAGAGGGGATAGCCACACTTTTCTTCATCATCATCGCTGAGTTTGGTTTGAGCAGCTGACCAGAGGATACATTGTTCTGCCTATTTTGCTCAGCCAAGTAAAAGCTTCTACCGTTGAACATTTCTTCCAGATTTTGTCTAAATTTGTCAATGGAGATTTTCCCTGAACAACCTATCCGAACCCATTCATATAGAAGAGATGCAAAAGATTTATTTATTGACGGGCATCAAGTTTCATGTTCTTTAGAATTGAATTGGACTGGTTCTCACTTAAGTGAGCGGAGAACCAAGTAACAGTGCACCTTAGCAACCCAAGTGGCATCATATGAAGGCTAGTGTACAATAACCACAGTTGCATTTCACTGGTGCAACTCTCACTAATAGATGGGAAAACCTGGAAAAAACTGAGAATAAAGTTACTGAGGCAACAAAAACTAACTTCCAACCAATAGAAACTTAAAAATAAGTTACTGATTAGACATTTAGACCATTCAAGAGGTTGCATGCACATGAGTGCATGTGTAGATGACATTTGTGATTGAGTTGTAGGTGCTATAATTAAATTCACATTTGCTTTTTCACAAGAAAAAGACAAATGAACTCTCAAACTTAAATAACAAGATAAGTCTTTCACATAAATGTCGGAACAAACAATAATCGAAAATGCTTTGAGAAGCGAACTAAACATAATAAGTTCGTATAATTCGTGTCATAGTTTGAAGCCGTCAGTTGACTGGAACTTACTATGTTGAAATACAAGAAATACGCTTCTCAATATATTTTATGCAGCATCTAAATATAAAGTGATCAGTTTTATGAAATATCTTTGCTTGGCCTCGATTTCCATGAACTTTGAACGTACTGCAGTTTCTTATGAAACTCTTTTTCTAAAATATCACGAATTTTGAAATTCTAATATCACTTAACATTTAAATTCGCATGACTATAGTCGACCTTGAACAGAAATATCAACTTGTTACTTGTAATTTGATTCAAGGCATGAGTTGCATAATTCTACCCGCATCATTTCAGTAAGAACTGAAACTAGATTCCGCTCTTTACATTCAATCAATTAGAGGTAAACTTAAAATAATGAGAAACAATTAAGAGTTCATGTACCGATCGAAAAACTACAAATCCATGCAATCCAAAAAGAAATGAACATCGTAGTTCCAACACCTAACTTTCGTCAGTGGAAAATGTTCTCTCCTCTTGCAGGAAAAAAAAAAAGAAGTAAGGAAGAAACAAAAACTGCAAATTGTACCTCTGTTTCAAGAAACATCAGATTTTTGACAAGCCCCCTTACAAGGGACTCCAATTCCTGACACAGCGTCTCTATAAAGCTTCTTAGTTGTGCCAAACCTTCACGTTCATAGAACAGCAAACTTTGAAGACCTTTAATATGGCATTCATCAATGAGTGGGCTGCAAGGAGACAGGGTGTTCTTGGCAAGAAGACTTAGCAATTGGTAAACAAATTTGTCAAAAATTGCTGCAATCAAATGAGAGGAAAATGTCAACAAGCATCAATTGTCTATGCAAATACAAAAAGACAAAGATATCACTTACAAGCATGAGTTTTCAGTGGCTACATTTCTATAACTTTCCCATGTACATTAGTTACAAAACAAGATGCATAGGCCATTGCTTGAAACATGGATGAATAAATTTTTATTAATATTTCTGCAAGCCAAAATAGGGAGCATCAATGGGGAACGCATGATTAAGATAAGGTATAATGGTATCAGTGAAGCAATTTTTTAAGATAGGGAGGTCTAATTGGTGGCTTCAAGAAAGTGTGGGTGCATTGTGTCATATGAGTAAAAATTTGCTCAACCTCAATCAAGTTGGAGAGTTGAAATAAGAGTTCTTTAATCATCATGGTGGTTACCTATAGAAGATCAGGACATCTGTAATAAATTTTATCTGAAAAATGACTGAAGATAAGCTTGAAGAACAGTTCGAGCTTCTTATTTGATATAATTCCTCTATAATTTGATCGAAATCTCTTATGAGAGCAGCATGCCAAAGATAGATGCCCTTGATGGGGCCCTCAACGCCACTTATTTGCACTGAACATGCTTTTTTAAGTTGCTCTTCGTTCATAACAAATCTGAGGTGGACATAATTCATGTATATCCTTAGATCGGGACAGTCCATTTAATAGTTGATACCCTTTTGTGCATATATTGTTGGTCTCTGAAGATCTCTCTTCATGCTGAATCCAGGAAAGCGACCACCTATGGAGATCACACAGTTAGTTCCAGAAATTTATCTGCGCATGGTTTTGGAATTTTATCTTAGGATCTACCTCTTGAAGTATTTTTCTTTAGGTGTAATAAGCTTTATGCAATGTAGAACATCTAGGTTTTCTTCTGAAGTAAGATGAAGAGTCATCCATGGAAGAAACTCCTCCAGTAGTATCGTGGGAACACTGCACATATACTGCCAGACAAGCTTAGATTGTTCTTCGGAAGTGAAATTCTGCATCAGTAAAGGAAAAACCTGCATCCACATGAACGCATAATGGAATATCAGTGGAGGGAAATCTGGTTTTGATGGGAAAATATATATTTGGGCTAGTATTCTGATAGCAAGAGCAAGTGTCGATAGATATTCCTAGTAATATGAGCTAGTAATATGAAGTACATCATAAAATGACTTCATTTGGCATTCAATAAATAAAGCCAAAAAAATGAATATTAATTCTTTAAGCATGTCTGATGCACTATATGCGTACACAATGAATACTCATATTTCAAGCAACTGATTTCAGACATTCAATCAATTGGCACTCGGCAAAAACATTATTAGAGTAGCTGATTGAAGCATTTATGGGAAAAGTATATTCCAGTTGGGAATCTAAAAGCTTACACAAATCAATGTATTTACATGACTTTGTTACTCACCCACGAACCTGCTTTCCTTTTTAGCAAGTGAGGGCAAGGTTGTTATTGAAATGAGTAAAGTTTGAGCAGAGACATATAAATTTAGTTGATAAAATTTCCAAATTGGATGGCCAACTTCATAATCATCACCAGAAAGACAGTTTTTTTTGGATCACCATGTGATGTCTAATTTGCAAGATAAAGTTGCAAGAGATGATTTTCAGATACTAAACCTGAGAATTAGAGAATTTAAAAAGCCACAATTCTACCTACAAATGGTATCTTGCTGAATTGTATCCACACTCTTGGTCCACAACCAGTACGTTCTAGACAGAATCTTTGAAAGGGAGGTGAGGTACTCATCCTTCACATGAGAGGTCTCAATAAATGTAGAGAAACAGGCGGATGCCTTTTAGGGATATCAAATCCTACAAAGACATTTATGTGTTTGTCAACGGACCTTAAAACAGCCATAACTTTTGATCGGGAGGAGTTGCGGTGCGATCTACATTGGGTGCACTCATTTTCTGAGACAGACATATTGCCTTAGTTCTTAGCACTAAGGCTATTGATCAACCCAAATTGTTTCAGCCCCCAACCCAGTTTTTTTTTCAAAAATTTTTCGTAGTTTTTATTTTTTTTTTGGCTTTCATAGTTGTATTTTGAACTAGATACGGTTTGCTTGGTCATGTGTGTTTTGACCTGGGTTTGACTGTTTCATTTAAATAGATGTTATGCCCTATCTTTCTGAGAAAATTATTGTGTTTTTTTCATATCATTGGAGATTTAATTCTTTATTTTTAAGTGCTTGTTCTTTGTTTTTAAGTGCTTGAGGACAAGCTCTTCAAATTCCATTCAGATTCATCACTTCTGCTCCGTCACTAAGCCGATTAACTAAAGGAACATCAGGAAATTTGGAAAATGCCTCTCTGTCAAACATATTATTTGGACTAGGAAAAGAAAAACAGAAAACTTCTTTAAAAGTTGAAGTATTTAATAGGTACCTGTTCCTCTTCTTTATGCATATGTTGACAAATCATGGTCTGGACAGTACCTATCGAAAAAAGAAGCTCTTGAAACATCTGAGGAGCATCTTCATCTTTCTTCATCAAGAGATCCAAGTGACGGAAGATGGAGCTGAATTTATCATCAATAGATTTATGTTCAAGTGCATACGTAGGCACCACATTCTTTACTAGTGCATCTAATGCCAGAAAGATGACCTGTTGTAATTTAAGAATTAAATTTGGAATATTTGAGTCATTGCACACTTAAAAGCTGCAAAGTTTCAGCAGATATAAGCAGATTAAAGATGAACTTTTAAGGCCCAAATGCTACAAAAACTCTCTCTCTATAGACCATATATATATAAATGTACACGTGAATTTTTCGTGGGAACATTAATTCTTTCCTTGCCACATCAAAGGCTTTTTTAGTTTATCTGTCTTTGAGTTTTTATCATTTAAACATGTCTTTGAGTTTATCTGTCTAATTTTCCACATCAAAGGCTTTTAGTTTTATGGATTTCATGTAATTCTACAATTTTTGTTGGGTGTAGTTAGAAATATGATCAAGTTCACAGTAGTCACTGATGCTCATCCACTCCTTCTAGCATATCATGTGGTGAAATACTGATTACAACAAAGCAGCTATAATTCAAACTTGCGTCCACGAGACAGTAGAGAGAAGCAAAAACAACACAGATAAAAAAAGGTGATAAAGGGAAGTACAAGAAATTAGAAATACTAGCAAACACAAAGCTAAAGTATAATGCGTTAGTCTAACAAGGAAGCAGACTTCAACTACAATTCTTATACACAAAATTTTAGATAATTTGCGATTTTAGACAACTGTGACCGTATGAATATTGATGTTGCTGCAACTGGTTAAGAAAAGGTATGGTAAATTATTCAACTATGTCCCATAGTCAGCTCACTCCATTCTTCTGCCCCAGAAATGAAAAAGAAAATCCACATTCATTTTGCATAATTGTCAATGCACATACACAATTGAGAGCTCTGCAATTCGTTATTCATAGTCTCATAAACACCCTCCTGTTCAAAATCCTCTTCAATAGAAGAATACCACAGCTCAACCTACAAATCGAGAACTTCCAACTACAAAATTCAACTCATTTAAAAAATCACAATTACAACGAAATCAGTAGTTGAGTAACTCCAAAGTAAATCTAACCTCATCCTCAGAAGCAGAATGGTAGTTATATACAAGCCTCAAAAACTCAACCTCCGATCAAGGTCAACGACAAGTTCACGGCACGCCGCCCAACTCTCGGCGGCCTCCGCCGCCACACGGTGGATGGAAGCGAGCTCCGCCCGAAAAGCCTTATGAGTAGCGACAAAGAAAGAACAGGTGCATCAACTAGTCTGGCTCTGGCAACCGAAGGCGGCGCCGGCCAATCCTCCTCCTTCTCGGACTCTCCGCCGCCCATTATGTGACGCGCGACCACCACCACCACCACCACCTTTCATCAACGGCGCGAGAGACCAAAGGGAGCTCCAGCATTGGAAATCAGCCGGAATTTAAGGGGATTCTCCTCCTCTGTGGTGTTGAGAGCCCTCGTCATGAGTTCAAACCTTCAAACATTATTATTTTAAGTGATTTTTAACATTTTTGCTTAAAAATTATCTGATTTCGACGTTGTACCAAACGGTGTGTGTGGCGCCAAAGCCTCTTGTTTCTTGTTTAGATATCCGTACATGGAAGAAGAGGGGGGGGCCAGGGACCAATGCGCCAGTGCCACGTTGACAGATGTTTGGCACGTCCGACTGGGAGGGTCTTTGGAAGGAGCGTGGACCTCGTCGCACCAGATCTTCCTGTGAATTCCTGATCCCAGCCTTTGTGGAAGAGCGTGCGTGCGTGCAACTCTCCCAAAAATAACATAGATGATTTTTGAAAAACCACCAAATACTATTAGATA